>CM031975.1:6372791-6972791 GCA_018804465.1 Populus tomentosa
GAATATAACTAATAAAAATTTCATGAATATCACTCTAATACATATATTTTTTTTAATTAATAAAATTTTTCAAAAAGAATAATATAAATTTGGTGAATTATTTTGTTCAAATGAGTATAATTCATATAAGATAATAATAATAAAAAAATAAGGATCCAATTCAATAATTTAATGAACTTGTAGTTTTATTGTTTTTTTTTTATTTTGATATAATTGGTTTTTCAAGCTTTTTTAGAGATTTTATGGGAAAATAAACTGTTAATAATGTTTTATAGAGATAAGGAGTGATTAAAGAATCTTATTTAATATTATTTAGGATTTTTATAGTTATTAAATAAAAAATAATGAAAAAAAAAAAAAAGGAATTAGCCTATTTTTTAAGCTTTAAAAATTTCTTCAATCCTAGTTTTTCTTTTCCTTGATTAAAGGTGGAGTGGAATTTAAATGTTATTTGCTATAATGTTAGAACTATATTAACATCCAATCAAAAAAATTTAGGGAGTTTGTTCTTATATATATATATATAAAAAAAACATGAAAGAATAATTTTATTTTTCTAAAAAACAGAGAGTATGGTTAGGCTTATTAAAAATGCGACCTGCCAGACTGTGTACTGGGCTCTCATTCGATGCATCTATAGTTAATGATAATCTAATTATAAGGGTGAATATTTTTTATTTTATTTGATTTTTATAAAAAAAATAATTAAATTAAAATTAAAACAAAAACAAAACTAAATTAAAATTGGTTTAAATTTAACCGGTTTCGGTTCATTTTGATTTGATTTTTTAGAAAAAAACAGGTTCAAACTGGTTTGGCTTGATTTTTTCGATTTGGCTCGATTTTTTTGGTTTTTATAAAAAAACAATCAAATTGAAATTTTTTTAAAAAAACCTAAACCGAAATTGATTCAAACCAACCGATTTTGGTTTAGTTTAGTTTTTTTAAAAAAAAACCGGTTCAAACCGGTTTGGCCTGGTTTAGCTCGGTTTTTCCGATTTGGCTTAGTTTTTTTGGTTTTGGCTTTGTTTTTTTTTGTTTGGCTTGGTTTTTTTTCCGGTTGGGCTCGGTTCAGTTTTTTCGATTTTAATCTTATAAAACTAAAATCGAACTGATCAGTTTTTTTAAAATTCTAATTAGTTTAATTGTTTTTTTTTGTGGTTTGGCTTTTTCAGTTATTTTTTCCTGATTTTCTTGATTTTTTTAATTGTTTTGCTCACCCTACCTAATTCTAGAAACAATCAAGATGTTGTTATTATCCATGACAACCACTCCATGCTTCTTCTACTAACCAGACTCTATTAAAATGTAAAAAAAATATATACATAAGTTTTTCCCTTTTTATTTTTGTTTTTGATGAATCCTTTTGGTCTAGTCCATGTGTTTAAAATTGATTTGATAAAATAACCTAATAACTCAAATTAAGTTTTAAAATAAATAAGATAAAAATCAATATTGTCAAATTTCATGACTTGGCAGGTCAAGCCTTGACCTATTCGAGCTAGAGAAAACATAATTTATTTATTTTAATTTAAAATAATATTATTTAAGGTTTTTTTTAAAAAATCTTTAAACAATAGTGTTTTGAATTGATGTAAATCAACTTAGATTAATTTTTATAATTTTTCATATAAACCCTGAGCGGGTGATTGATGGGCTCAACCATAGTAGATTTGACGCGGTCTAAGACTCAAGTTCTGGGCTTTAATCGGATCACTTGGATCAAAAAAATTTTAAATCAAAATGATGTTGTTTTAATAAAAAAAAAAAAATCAACATATTACAATCAAGTTTTTGACCAGATTAATCCATTAGGTTACACTGGGTTTTTTATTTATCTATTTTTTTTTTAAATTAGTTTGATTTCAACCTCGTGTCAGTAAAATTTTAAATCAATCTACCAAATCAGACTAGGTGTCAAAACGATGGCTCTAACGTCAATCCTTTACATTCAATTGAATGAGTAAATCTGGAGAGTGTACATAAAACCAAAGAAACTAGGCCGAGCCTTAGTCAAGGACATAAGACAAGACTGTGACTGGGCCCATGCAGCCCAATTCTTTTAAATCAAGAATTAAACAATATCCATGCACGTTCAAATTTCACATGTTGTTTTTTTCAATACTATTATTAACATAAATAAAACTTACAGGGTTGATTTAAATATTTATAGAAACAATTAAACCAGTTAATATATTATTTTAAAATTTTTAGAATAACGTAGTTCTTAGTTCAGTTGATTAAAGAATGCGGGAGAAGCACAAAGTCATGAGGATTGATTTAAAACAAATACGGACGCCCTTATGAAAAGAAAAAAACAGTAATGGGCCATGCGCTCGGCTACTTTGGACAAGCTCAATCCAGTGTGGTTGGGCTATTTTTACTTGCATCTTTTTTCTTTTATATATATAATCGTTTTTGCTTTACACACACGCGCACATATAATTCTATCATTTATTGTGAAGTTTTTATTTAATCGTATATGTATTGAATATATGATAAAAAAAATATTTTTTATTATATAATAATATAAAATAATTAATTTAATCTAATGGAGTTGATGACTGAAGTTGGGGGTTAGTAGGTTGACTAATATTAATTAAAGAGTCGGGTTGAGAATTTTTTATCATTTTTTATAGATTTTTTTTTAATTTTATCATTTAGTATGGTGCTTTATCTCATAAAATTTTTTAAAAAAATTCAATCTAATGAAGTCCATAACTCAAATCAAAAATTTGACGGATTGATTAAATATTAATCAAAGAGTGTGGCTAGGATTTCTTTTACCTTTTTTATATCTTTTTTTCTTTTAAATTCATTATTTAGTGTGGAGTTTTTATTGAATTTTATCTTTTAATATTTGGTTGATAATAAATCAAATTTTGTATTTTTTATCATATAGTAATGTAAAATAAATAAATTTAATCTAATAAATTTCATGACTTGTCGAAAAACCTTTTACAATCTAGATATTATTTTCTTACATTTTAAAAATATACTTGATAATCTTGGATGGTTATTTGTTTTTCTTCTTTTTTTTAAATCACAAACCCGCGGTGGGTGATAATGTGTGCTCACGTACTAGGGCATTGAAGTATAGCTGGCAGTGAGTTTTGCACGATCGAGAGGGTGGCCTCAAGCTTGTCGACAGGTAGGTGACCACTTGATCGATGTATCTTCCCTTCCATGCATGCCATGATCGATCAAAGCCCTACTCTCTGTGCCAGGAAGAACTGTCACGTGCAAGGTATCAAGGGATCTAGAGCCGCTAGTGCTAGCTAGGGCATCATCCACTGATTTATAGCAATGGAACCCACCAGCGGGAGCGCTACTCATCCACGATTTATAAGATTTAATGGAGAATTATGGGATCATCCATTTCTTCTGGGGAGAAGAAGTGCATGCATGGAGGCATATATGGTCGAGGAGGAAGCACCTAAATATTTGTAGCATATATGTCTATACCTGTTTGTCAGCAAGAGCAATGCCAATGTCTTGTAGCATCTTCCATAGGCATGTGGACATGAAGCCTTTAGGGCGTATCATTTATTAAATGTGTCGATGCATCCCTTCTCATTCAGACGCCCATTCCATCTGTGATCTAGGGTTTGTGACAAGCTCCATTTTTGAGACCCACATGTCCCAAGCTGCCTCCTTCTTCAATCTAACAAAAGTACTACCCTTCTATGCTTTTTACCCAAAATAATATATATATATATATATATATATATATATATATATAGAGAGAGAGAGAGAGAGAGAGAGAGAGAGAGAGAGAGAGTCCAATCCAAGGGTTTGTATTCATCCTGCCCAAATGGCCAAACCCCATGACACATCGTCGGTACAAGCCAAGACTCGACACTGAAGGAGTGAATTATAAGGGAGATAAAGTTAATTCAAAGTTTGTTGTATTTTCTTGGTTGCTAATTGGTGCTTGAATTTGCAACCATGCATAGCCCAGTTACACCACAAAGTGTCACTTTATTAACCCATAAGGTTTGCTATTTTTTTTATTCTTAGATTCAAATTTTTGTGGCCAATATTTAGAGGAGTTTTGACGAGGGGTGTAGCGTGAATAAAAACTAAGATTTTTAAACTTTAAGAATACAACTCAAAAGTGTAGAGATTTAAAGAGAAAATTATGATATTTTCTTAAGAAAAGTTTGTAATTTAATAATATAATCTTAAAACAACACTCTAATTGTGTCTAATTTGAAAAAACCCGTGTGTCGGATGATCGATGGAGCGGTCCCTTATAAATCTATGCTTGTAGAATCAAAATGTAAATTTTGAGTATGATCTAATGATTGGATATATATAAAATTAATGTTATTTTTGTCAGATTTCATATTTGGTATGTTTAAATTTCTTTATTAAATTTCTTTGTGAACTTTTTTTCTAGCTATAATAGTCTTGTCTATGTGATCCATAAATATATATATTTGCAACACGTTCCATGTTAAATTTATTTTTCTTGACGTATAAAACTGATATAAAGATATATCTTTAAGATTCCTCCTAATAATCTCAACTAATATGTATACATTTACATAAAAACATGTTTGATTGATTCATTAGTAGAATAACAAAACCCTAATCATCTAACTACACGAAATTAAACCTCATTGCTAGACTAGTCAATCAGAATCCGGCTAACCAAATGCATAAAACAATGGGATAGAGAGTTATGTGCACTATCCCAAAAATTAAAAGACAAGTGCACACGTGAAGGTCTAAGTGGAGTACTTTTGCAATGCATGCATGGATCATAGTCTTCAATGGATTAGCTCGGTTCTTGTCACCGAGGACTAGCCCTAGGATGCTAGTGTAGGAGTACTACACACAGACCCTCAATAATAGAGATAAGGATTAATTAACAATCATGGAGTCTTTTATTAAAATTCAGTGTCCAAATACGTAGTTGTCCATCTCATAGTAGATGTAACTCATCACTTGGTTAGGTGAATATGCTGTCTACACAAGAAGCAATTTGAGAAACCTCTCAAAGAATTCTTGAAATGTCTGAGTCATAACAAAAGCAGATTGGATGATTTTAATGCATCATAAAAGAATCTCTTAAAAGTTATTGAACAATCTTATCACTCTTGCCCCTTTGGATTTTTCTCCAATAGTAAACACGTTCCAATGCTAGTTTCTGCATGTTAGAATTACTTTTTTTTTTTCAGAATTAGTTTTAAGCAAATTGTCTTAATCAAAATTAGTACATCGATCCAAGAAAAATGCTTTCCTAGAACCTCCTTTCATGTTTGAATGACCCGGGATTAGAATTTGAGAAAAACAAATTCATTTGTCATTCGTAGGCCAAGTTATATCCATGATTAAAAAGGGTAATTAAATGCAATGTTATTAAATCTAGCTTGACCCGGGTTGTATTCATGACCTCGTTTGTATTTCAAAAACAGGTGGGAGCTGACCCGATATATCGACTCGTGACCAGATCAAAACCCAATTCAACTTTTTAGCTTTTTAAAAAACAATGACATTATTTTGATTGATCTAAGTTCGTTTGTTTAATATGTAACCTGAGATTTGAGTCACTACTAGAAAATTATCAAACAACAATAGAATTACAAACATAATATTTTTCATCACTAATTATTGATGGAATTGCTAATTGAATAAAAATACTTAAAAATCAAGAAATATTATTTCTCTAACATGACACATCATAATTTACTGACAGGCTTACCAAAAAAAATATTTTTTTTGTCATTTTCTATCATAAATTTTAAAGCGTTATAATTGACAATAGTCTCACCCCCCCCCCTCCACTTCTTCTTCTTCTTCTTCTTTAACTGTAGATCAAAACAACAACCTCCCCCCCTTATATTGCCACAAATCTAGGCTCCATCATCACAAATTCAGCCACCCTACACTTGGTAGTGTCAGTATCGTTGTCATCGTTGTCTTGGTTTAATGTTTTTTCTAAATATTCTCTACACCAAGTAAGAAAACCTACCCATTTATATTTTTAAGTTTATTTATTGATATTTTTGTGTAGTATTTGTAGTTTGCTTGTATATCTAAGTTTTTATAATTTTTTCATAGAGAATTAAAGTATGATTTATATGTTAGGATTTGTTTGGAATTGGAAAAAAATGAATTTGTTTGTAATTTGATGAGATTGAGTTTGATTCTGTAACTTAGATGTATTATACTAAAAGAAATTATGGGTTATTTAATGTGTATCAATCATATTTTGTCAATTTTTTTGTTAACTTGAAAATTTTGAAAAATTAAGTTTTTTTATGAAATTGATAACAATTAAATGATATTAATTTATATTGAATAAGTTTGGATTGAACAAATAATAGATAATTAGTTGGGTACCGATTACTTGTTGTTAGTTAGATTTATTTAGTTCACATTTTTATGCAACATTAATTTGTTGTAAAAATGATAATTGGTCATTATATTGTGAATATATTTTTAATTATTAAAGTTGAATTTTGAATGGACTGTTATATTATTAATAAATGTTATTATCAATATTCTATATAAGTTTTCTATGTAACGGATGATCGTTATTGGATGTATCAATATTCATCCCCAAGGTTGTATAAGAAAGATTGTTGTAAAGGAGTTAAGGGTTTTATTAATTTTGCACTTTTAAATCTAAAGAATATTAGTGGAGACGGAATTAGATGTTCATTTGTGAAGTGTAAAAATAAAAAGTTCCACCAATTAGATGATGTATCTTTTAAGAAAGGGTTATAGAGAAATACTTGTATTGGTTTGCACATAAAAAACTATATGTTTCTTATGATACCATGTATAAAAGATTGTTGGCTCAACATCTAATTCTAGCAACACATATTAAGGTGTAGATGATGATAATAATACTCGTTATAAGAGTATGATGATAGATGTAATAAGAATAAATCATGGTTATTCAAGTGAAGGTTCATGTTTAGATGAAGAACTAAATGAAAATGTAGCTTAGTTTTTTGAACTTTTAAAATATCATGATAAACCATTATAGTATGGGTACACAAATCATAAAAAATTATTAGTCATTGAACGAGTTTTACTATCAAGTCAGATTATGAATTGAGTGAGGTCAGTTATAATAACATCATTAAATGGGTGAAAAGCATTTTATCTAAGAGGAATAAGCTAAAAATTAACTTTTATACTATAAAATCCATGATGAAACCTCTTGGACTAAGATACCAAAAAACTAATATGTGCCTAAACTTTATATGTTGTACGACAATGAAGATGTAAATTTAATCGAGTGCAAAACCTGTAGGCATGCTCGATATGAACCCAATACTGATAGAGGAAGGACACTTATTGCATACAAAAAATTGAGATGCTTTCTAATCATTTCTAGGCTTTAAAGGTTATGTATGTCTCCAAAGATAGTTGAGCACATGACATAACATCATTCATATGATACAGTGGATGAAGTTCTAATGTACTCTTTTGATGGTAATGCTTGAAAACAGTTTAATAAAATGCATCTTTAATTTTCAATAGAACCATAAAACATACATCTTGGTTTGAGTATCGATGATTTCAATCCATTGGGTCCTTTTATGCACCCTTTTTTGTTAGCTAATCATATTATGAACTTATAACTTACCTTCAGGGAAGTGTGTGAAGCTAAAATTCATGTTCTAATCTACGATTATACCTGGTTTTTATAGTCCAAATAAGAATATAGATGTTTGTCTTTAACTATTGATTGATGAGTTGAATTAGTTATGATCATTCATAGCATTGACAAAAAATGTCCCAAGAAAATAAAATTTTTAATTGAAGACAACTTTGATGTGAACTATAAAAGATTTGCCTACATATCTGATGGTTTCAGAATGGAGCACACATGGTAAATTAGCATGTTCATATTCTTTAGAAAATAATAAGGTCTTCACCTTAATGATAATGGTAAAGATTTTTTTTTTATTCCCACCAAAGGTTATTACCAAGTCATCATCAATACTGAAAATACTCATTAAAATACAATTTTTTTTATATATAAAATATGTATGAAAAGTTTTAGAATTTGACTATATGCACACAAATAAAAAGCATTATTTTGTATTTTTTTTAAATATGGAATTTTTTTTTTATATTTTTCTAAAATTTTGAAGGAATTTAAACATGTTTTTCCTTATAGGCAATATCATCAATTTTTGTTATCCCAAAATCCATATCTTATTGAAGCTAAAATTTTCTTATCACAAGATTAATAATTTTCCATGTAGTTTAAAATACAAGTATGTAATAATTTGTAACTCTAATAAAAATACATTTACTTAATTTTTTTATCAACTATTAATGCTTGTTATTTTCAACCAGGTGTATGACATTAGAAGCAATGTTTATAGATTGAAATTGTTATCTTTGGGTCTTGAAAGAAAGGTCTAATATTATAAAGAGTATTTCATCATTGGATATATAACTTTCATATTTAAAAGGATGGAGAGGGTACAAATACCTAAAATAGTAGGGTTTGTATTAAGGGATTAACTTCCTATGAGTTTGAAATTGATTATTATAGCAAGTTAGAAGATGTTATTAAATTTTAATATCATAAAGCTTAAAATATAGTTTTTTTTTATTCAAATATTATTGGTATAATACCAATAGAGAAATTAGATTATACCTCACCATGATTTGGTCAAAAGTAATAAAAGAGGTAGACTTAAAAACATCAATGGTGTTTTCTTATTTGCTAAACAATGCCAACAAATGCATTACACGTACATCATTTTCTATAGAAAGGATCGTAATAAAGTTAATTGGTTATTTGTTGTGAAAATCAAACCCTGAAGTCATGTCCAAGTTGTTAACGATGGTAATGATGATGAAGTAACCGAAGGAGAATATGTATTTCAACTTGATGAGTTAGTTGATCTATATGGAGTTGCTTCATCTACCGAGTTTAAAGAACATTCAAATTTTTATATCATTAAGAATACATATGTTCATGTTGATTTTGACAAGTTAAATGATATATTGAATATTAGTGGACATACAAAAATTGATGAAGATGAAGAGATCGTTTGACCAGCTTCAGTTCAACAAATAAGATGATAATGATAATGATAGAGATGAAAATGAATATAAAGACAACAAGGATTCAAACTAAAAAGGATTTGAATTGATTTTAGATGTAAAATATTATTTTGTAATTAACATATTTGTTTTTGCTTTATAAAGCATTGTTTTTTTTACATTTCTCAATCGTTTATTGTTTTTGTTGATTGGTTTTAATAAGTTGTTGAATATCAATGTTGTTGTTATCAAATAATTAGATTGGATATGAATTATAATAGATATATAAATATTTTTTTAAAAATGTTTTTTGATGGATTCACTGACATAAATAAAAATATTTAAAAATAAAAAATAATTATTGGGTATTCCATCAATGATTACTAGAATTGTAACGACAAACTCATCGATAAAATAAAAATGGTCGGATAATTATAAAGAGTTGGGGGATTTACTATTGACTAACAGAATCACCAACGACTTGAAACTCCTTCGTGAATTGATCCATCATCAACGAACTCACCAACAAACATAAAATAGTCTAAGAATTACAGAGAGTTAAAGAAAGAAATTCATGATTTACTATTGCAATAGATTCATTGATGAATAAAAAAATTTTGTGAGTTGATTTATCACTAATAGAGTCACCTACATATGAAAACTAGTTGATGAATTTTGGGGGTTTTCAAAAAATTTAAAAAATTCTTTAAATGGCCAATAAAATCACTAATGGATTTAAAAAATTTAATCGGTCAATATGTTGGTGATTTGATGATGTGTTAAATCAATGATGAAAAATTTCATCGATAAATTGAAACCTAGATATATACTCAGGCAACCCTTTATTTCTCCCCTCATTTCCTTCAAATCTCTTAATTGCCTCACATCTTTCTACTCCTTTTCTCTCTAGAAACTTTGGTGGCCAGCGTTCTTTTTCACTAGAATCAGTGGCAATACTGTCTCTTTTTCTTTATCACTTAAGGTATGATCTTTAATTGTATTTGTCAATTTCATGTTCATTTTAAATTCTTGAATCTAGGATTCATGTGGATTTTTATGTTGCAATGTTAATTGGATTTTTTTTTCTATAGTTGTTGGGTTATGACAATATATGAAAATGGTTTGAATTGGGTTAATTGTATGAGGAATTGAAAAAACCCTCAATTCTTAAAATTATGGTTTCATATGGGTTTTTGTGTTAGAATTTTAAGTAGATTATTTACTATTGTTGTTGGGTTATGATAATGCATGTAAAATAGTTTGAATTGGGTTGATTGTATAAGGAATTGGAAAACCTCTAATTCTTGAAATTAGGTTTCATGTGAGTTTTTGTGTTAGAATATTAATTAGGTTGTTTATTTATTGTTTTTTCAGTTATGATAATGGTTTGAGTTAGGTCATTTGTGTGAGGAATTAGAAAATCATCAATTCTTGTATTTTTAAGGTTTTAGTGAATTCTTAAAGAGTAAAATAAATTTTATGATTTAGTGATTATTGTCATGTACATGAATTATTTGAAGAATAAGTACAAATTTATATAATGTGAGAAACTATACAAAATTATGTTGAAAAGATATGTTCTAAGGATATTATGGAAGTTGTGTATTTGGTATAATGATGGACATGTAAAAAGTTGGATAAATGATATTGATTATTGATGTCCAATTTATATTTTGTATGCTAAATGGTTTGAGAATGTGGTTTTCTAAATTTTTTAATTTTTTAAATAGGGTTATATATCAAGAGGTTCTGTTGAAATTTTGTTAAAAATAGATAGAAGCACTAATACAGAACACTATAAACCATATGTTATGAATCTAATTAAATATGCTTACATTATTTATTTTCCTTTGTATTATGTTTTAGCTATATTGGTAAAATACCGATAAAAAGTTCAGTGTTGAGATATAATAATATGTTTTTTCAAGTAGTAGTGTTCCTAAGCATGGATGTATTTAGGAGCCGATCATGAAAAGACACTGCATATGCTACTGATGCTAGCTTGTTGAATACAGGTAGCAAATCTGGCATCCTATCCATTAGAGATCTTTATTCTAGTAAGTTTATAGTGGAATGAAAACCAAATTTAATAATGTAAAAAAAAATTGTTTTCTCAAAGATAACATGAACAAATTGATTAAGTGTTTATATAGTTTTTAATTCATTAATTTATTTTCACATTCATAAGTATTAAAGTTGTGCACGCAATAACATTGAAAATAAAAGCATCGATCAAATTGTTTTTGTTTTAATAAAACCAGCTTAAAGAGCATCCTAAATGGATGTCCGTGGTTGAGGGATGGTAAGGGAAATATAAGGTTAGTACATATAAAATCAATACTTTTAGTTAATATACAAGTTTTTTAAATTTAGAAACTAATTATTTATGAAAATAAGTATAAGAAAAAATGTTGTTGGGACAAAACAAACTCTAGGGTGGCAAAGCGAGTATGGATAAATCACAATGCAATTATATAAGTTTTAACATGTGAAGTTTTTTTTTGTGTGAAATTGTAAACCTTTTGTGTTATTTTTTTTTGTTTAATGAATTGACAAACCAAATTGCATGATTTTTAGTATAACACGCACACCAATATAAAAAGATATACCGAGTCAGATGACTTTAAGGAGTGGAAGAACTTTAGACTCCCCATATCACTAAGATTAATTGGGAGAGATACCTAGAATTATTGACGTCAGAGAGTTTTAGGAGGCGGTCATGGAATGGGTTCTCTAATATAAATAAAGAGATGCAAGGTTTCATTAGTAAGCATATCGTCAGATTGCTTCCTTTTATTAACAATGCAAAGCACCTGGAAAGAGCATGCTTTAATTTTAGGTATTTTCTTTAAATGTTAGTGATTATTTATGACAAAGTCTAACCAATGATTTATTTTGATGGCTATAAAGCTTATACGTGAGCCAATTCCAATTGAGTTATATACGAAAACAGGATAGACAGAAAAAGGTTTAGTAGTTCATGAATAACCGAGTCAAGGTGTTTAGTGTAAGTATACATTGAAACCTTTTGAATACTTTTTTAAACAAATATTTTTTTGTTGATAGCTTTGACTTGTTTTTTTATGGAGCAAACATATAATGCCAGTATATGTGCTAAACATGGAAAGAACCTTTCAACTCATCTGGAATATAATCCATAGTTGTGATTGGAGGATTATAGAGAGCTGTGAGCTACATTGATATAGATCGACAGATTCCCCGACATAATTTTTATGCTCGTCGGTGATTTTATCGATCAATCCATCCATCATACATGATTTATTACTGACAGTTAGTTCATTGTTGATCCATTAGAAATATTTACCAATGTATTGGATGATAGAAAAATAATTGGGTCATGAGTTTTAATAACTTTGAGTAAAATAAATATTAAAAAAGAAAAAGAAAACTATACACCACCACGTGAACTCTCCTACGTGAATTGAGAAGAATAGAAGAGGTCAGAGAACGACAAGAAACACAAAATGGACAGCTAGGAATTCGAGGAGGGGGGGTGGCCCTCAGCCATTCATCATCATCCAAAGACAAATAAAATGGTTATCGTGGAGACTTTATAAAAGACATGAGCCTTCTGGCAAGAAAACCCTATTACTTGGACCTTTCGAGACATTCAATAAAGCCAATCTCTTCCATCATTGTCCTCTTATACCATAAGACACTCTTCCTTTTCACCCTGGCCACAAAACAGATTAAAAAAAAAAGCCCTCTCTTATAATAATAAAAATAATAATTTTCTCAACCATATAAAAGGTAACTCAATGATAAAAGTTTGGGACTAAGAGGTTTGTTCCCTTTGTGGTTTCAAATTCGAGCCATGTGATTGCTCATATAATGGCCACTGTAGGCTTACATGGTCGTTAACTTCAAGGCCTGTGGGATTAGTCGAGATGCACGCAAGTTGGCCCGGACATCCATGTTAATCAAATAATAATAATAATAATAATAATAATTCTCATAAGTATCTAGAAGTTAGCACAATAATAAAAACTTGAGACTAAGAGATTTACTCCATCTGTGGTCTCAGGCTCGAGTCTTGTAGTTGCTCATATGATGGCTACTAGAGTCTTATATGATTATTAACTTCAAGACCCATAAAATTAGTTGAGATACGCGCAAACTAACCAAACACTCATTTTAATAAATAATAATAATAATTCTCATAGGTGCGAGCTTGCTTTGAGTGAGGCTTTTGGTACCCGTATTATATACTCAAATTAAAGCTTGTTAAATGAATGTTGCATCAGAGAAATTTATAGAGTAATTTGTGTTTGTCCTTGGCATAACATTGGTTGTACAAAGTCTTTCATCTATTTATTACTAGAATGAGATTAAACAAAAAATAATTAAACTAATTAAAGAGGAAAATGGCATCTCAATATTATCACAATTTAGGCTAGGCTTGTAGAATACGTCGGGTTATAAATATATATACACACACACATACACTAACACTGGCTATTTAACTGCGTTGTATTATTGGTCATATTTAAAAAAAAAAAAATTGGCTTACCGACTATTTCAATATATTTTTTACATAAAAATAATTTAAAGTGTAAATTAAAAAATGTATTCAGACATCTAATCAAATAAACTAATAATCATCAATATAAATAAACAAAAAAAAAAGTCATTAACAATAACTAAAAGAGAAATTAAAAGAATTAAGAAATATATGTAAATCAAAATATTTGATCTTATAAAATAAGACATTTACCTATTTGTGTCTTCTAAATTTGTTTATTAAAATAAATAAAAAAGATAATAAAAATAGAAACACGTATAAAATTGATTGATTAAAATAAAATGAAAAAATATTATACAAAGCTAAACATATTAAAAATATTATTTTAAAATAAATATTTTATAAAATAAATATAAATTCTTCAAAAACTAAATACAAAACAAAACATTAAAAAAAAACCTATATTCAAAAAAGTCTTCCAAAACTTGTGGCCTAACCATGAGACCGGGATAAACTAATAGAAAAGAAATTGAAGAGAAACACAAAACCAATCTTTTTCTAAAAAAATAAATAATGCAAAATGATAAAATCATAAAAGAAAATGAGAAAAAAAGGATCTTTAACTGTATCCTTTTAAAACTCGTAACTCATGTCATTATATCAAAAATACAACAAATGAAAAAACAACAAAGCTTAATCTCCAACAAATTAAACGCTGAATGATGAAAATGAAAAAAAAAAAACCAATCACATAAAAAAATAATTAAAAAAATGAGGGTGGATATAAAAATAAAAAATAAATTGGAGGGCATCAAGAAAGTTTAAATTGGAGGGTTAAATCAAAAAAAAAAAAAAACACTTTAACAAAAGAAAAGGGGAATCAAAAGAATGAGGGATAAATTGAAAAAAATAAACAACATAAATTTTGACTAAAAGATGAAATTGAAATCAACAAAACTTTAACAAAAGACCTAAGAAAAAAAAATCAAAAGAATAAGAATCGAATTAGAAAAAGTAATACATGATAGATTGTAATTTAAGAACTAAATCAAAAACATTAAAAATTTTTCTAAAAGTGTCGAGGACAAAAAAATAATGATAAAAAACATAGGGATTGAAATTGAAAAATGAAAAGAAAATAAGACAAACATGCATTTTCTTTAGAAGAAAGAGAAAAGAAGAAAGAAAAAAAATAAACAGCCATTGATGACAAACCGCTCATCAACCACCATCACAAGCCATGCTAGGAGGAAGAGAAATAAAAGACGCTTCCAATGACATGGTGAAACAACATATTTGACCACCCGGAGATGCCCCATGTGCCACCCTAAAGGTGTAGGTGTCACCACGTGCAAATGCATAAGGAAAATGTGTCTGCAGCTTTTTGATTAAAAAACAATTATTAAGCACAAAAAATCTAATTCATGATTACAAAATCAATTAAAAAACAAAAGTAAAAGGATGAAATCGCAGATGAACACATGGCTTTATTTTTTATTTTTATTCTAGGGGCAAAAAAGTTATTTGATTGTTCTGGAAGAAAAAAAACCAAAATATCCTTTGTAAATAGATCTATAAATAAATCATTTCACTCTTATAAAAAAAAAGAAGATAAAATTACCCCTTAACAATCCTTTAATGACCAATAGGCTAAAGAAAAAGATCGAATTACCCTCCAAACCAAGGCATCCCATTTTTTCTTAAAAGAAAAAAAAACATAATTTAATTGTCGCAATGAATAGTCTCTTATGTTTGTGTGCACAATGATTTTCACGGTGTTTTAACAACGCATTTTACTGTTTCTGTTAATAAAAGAAGAAAGATTGTTTATCAAACTTACTAATTGCTTAAACTCTTTATATTTAGTTGACATCACTGTTATTTAATTTAGCTTAGCTTCATGGGTAGATATAGAATTCGGTAGATCAACCCATTAATTGAGATCAGGTCTAAAAAAGTTAACTTAGAGTTGACTTAGTTTGACTTGATCGACAAGATGAATTAACTCGTGACCTAGTTAAAAACTATTAATTTTAAAAAAATTAAAATGACATTATTATTTGATTTTTAAAAAAATATTGATTAACCGAGGTTAACCTACTCGGCCTGTGACCCGAGTCTTGTGTCAAGTTGACTCCCGAGTCAAGTTTAATAACTATGATTTTGATTTTTAATTCTTAAATTATTAATAAATTCTCTAAAAGGCATGAGAAAAATATTATTCTTCATGCCATTCTTCATCAAGGAACAAATCATCATAGATTGCCACAGGAACAAATCAACATGGATTGCCACAGTGATTTGTCTCTGTTTAATCTCTTTTATTATTATTATTACACCTTTATAGTCATAAACTAATGGTCAATTAAAACACATTTATTAAGAAAGGACAAGATTCAAAGCTAGGGGACTAAGATGGAAAAGGTGGCAAAAGAAGATGTTTTTTTTTTTCTAAACTGGGAGCTAAACATATACTTTGATCCTCAGATTTTTCAAGTTA
Source organism: Populus tomentosa (assembly GCA_018804465.1). NCBI lineage: Eukaryota > Viridiplantae > Streptophyta > Magnoliopsida > Malpighiales > Salicaceae > Populus > Populus tomentosa. The sequence goes on from CM031975.1 coordinate 6,388,802, forward strand.
TAAACTTTCAGTCCTTAATAATTTATGAAATTTAATTTTGGTCTCAAACTTTTTTATTTTTATTTTTTGGTTCCTGATTTGAAAGAGAAGAGAGAAAGTGACCAGATTTCGGTAATAGAAAGAAAAAGTTATGGTTGAGGCCGATTCTAGCAAAATAAGTGGTTTTTGTGTCAAAAAGTTTTTTTGATGAGGAAAGTTTATACAATGTGTTTTCCTCCCTTAAACTTGCTTGAAATTGTAGAACTGAAAAAAAAAAAAATCAAATTGATTGTGGGTTTTAAATCTAATTTCTAGGTTGTTGAAGGATATAAATATGTTTTAAAAAATATTTAATTTTTTTTAAAAAATTAAAATATGATTGAAAATGAGCTTTTTTTTAGTCTGAAATATTTTTAACTCTCTAAATCTCAATTAATTCATAAATTGGCCACACTAATCGCATTTCCCATCTGATATATACCCCATCATCACTAATCTCTTTTTGATTGAAATGATTAAACCAAGTGCTCTTCGATTGTGGGGAACCCAAATTGTCATTATTTTCGCATTAATCTATCATTGTTAGCTTTGGATCATAATCTTGGACGTTTGTCTTAGGTTATACCCCCAGCTTGTCTGCGGTACAATCACACCATGAAAAGGATAATCATCCATTTTCTTATGTTAATTATTTTTAACTAAAAGCCAACTTCCTTGATCAATCACAAAAGGCCCTCTTCTTTCCGAACTAACTTCAACTATTTGTCTGGGATGAAATCTTCAAGATTCTTGTTGACCATGGTTCGAAAGAATCCAAAGCTCAGATGGAAATTGTTTTGTATTCATGGAATATATATACAGAGAGAGATACTGTTTAACCTATTTCTTTTTCTCATGAATTTTTTCTCAAATTTTAATTTCTTTCGTATCACAAAAAATTCATAACTTATATTACATGAAAAAGTATAATTTACTTTCCATAGGATTTCAAGTTTAAATTTTATAATTACTAATATAATAAATTATATTATTAAAGGCTCATATAATTATTAATTTTAAGACTTATAAGATTAGCTAAAATGTAAACAAGCTAGTTCGAACATTTATATTAAAAAAATATATATTCTATGATGTTTGAAATTTCACCATAGTATACATTAACTATTTTTTAAAACTTTTTTTTTTTAGAAATGCCACTAATATTTTGTTGCAAGTAACTATTTGATGGAATTGAAGATATTTTTAGGCTAATTATAATTTTAAAAATTATTTGATTTTTATTATTGAAACTTGTTTTTCATCTTAAATTATAGTACAAATTTAGATTTTTTTTAAAAATACAATTTATAATTTTTTTAAAACTTGTTTTTTCAAAACATAATTGTAAAAATAATCACATCTATTCGTATATGAGCTTCGAATTTCTTTTGGATGATATGCATAACGTATTTGCGTCTCGTCACTCCCTTGTTAGGCAGTCAATTAAGGTAGCCAAGTCAGGTTCTTGTCCTGCCAATTGGATGGCCTATCATCATCATGACCTGTCTTCTATCATGTCTAATTCAATAAATTATTAACCATTTATTTATGAATTAAATTAATAAAACTATTATAAATAATTAAATTTATTCAAATCATTTATTTATTAAATCGCTTCTAGAATATAAATATTTTCATATTTAATAATATATTAAAAAATAATTCATAATGTATTTATAGTATAATAATTTGTAAATTTTGTATTGATTTAATCTATAATTTTATATTACGAATTCGTTTGTGCAATAATTTTATCTATCTCAACTTTAAATTATTAAATATTTTTAATAAAGTCAAAAAAACAATTAAGCGCACATCAAACTCAATAATACAAAGCTATGAAGTACAGGAAAAAAAGGTTTAAAATAGGAACAAGAATGGATAGACATGAACTAGCATTGGTGTCTCTGATTTGCTGCAGGAAGGACGGATTATTTTATTTTATTTTAAAAAAAATGATATTCAAATGTTGAAATGAGGTAAAGAAATTGACCAAAAAAAAAGGTCATGATAGCTTGTAATTCTGACAATCAAAATCGAGTTAATGTGTAATATTCTATTAAATTAGGAACTCAGATTATTAGATTTGAAAAACTTGATAAAAAAATAAAAAATTATAAAACTTTTTATTTTTATTTTTTTAGAAATTATGATTCAAGTTATTAGACTCAAAATATCTAATTTTTAAAAATCATGAAATTTAATTTTCAATCAATCAAATGTTGAAGAATGGAAAAAAATATTTTAATTATACAAAAGGATTTTAAAAAATAGCAATTAAAAAATGAGGATCAAAATTAAAATACAAAATAAATTTTATATTTAATTGAATGGTAATTTTTTTTTAAAAAAAATCAATTTCATTAAAAAGTCAAAAAATTAAAAAAATAAGGATAAAAATTGATATAAGAAATAAAAATGATATTGTAATTAAAGGGTGAAATTGAAAAAAATAATATTTTTTTACAAAATAGCCAAGGAAAAAAATAGAAATCAAAACTACGATGAATAAATTGAAAAACATAATATCATCAATTTAAATTGAAAAATAAAATTAAAAACCATTAAAATTTTTATAAAAAGGTCAATGATAAAAATTATAAATCCAAATAATAAGGACTACATTGGAGAATATAATATTTAATAAATTGAAATTGAAGGATAAAATTAAAAACAAATAATTTTTTTACAAAATAGTCATGATAAAAAAAATTAAAAATGAAAAAAATAAAAATTGAATTAAAATGTCAACAACCAAGAAAGCCAAGTTGTAATCTTCGGGGAGGAAGAGAGAGAATAATAAAAAAAAGCTTATTGGCACCAAACTAGACCACCGACAAAAACACATGTCGCACCAACAAGAACAAGACTAATGACTCTTTTAACGACATGATAAAAATGTATTTTTGCATGCTAAGGGGTGTTGCATGTGCCGCTTAAAGGGTGCGGGCATCTCCCTAATACCTCCGGGTGCTATACACTCATGCTCATCTTCTTTTTTATTTAGTCAAAAAAAATTATCCATGAGCTGACTTTATAATTAAAAAAATATATATATTCTTTAATCTCGGGTTTAACTTTTTTTTATTATAAGAATATTTTTGTAGTTTTATTTTACATTTTAATTGTTTATTATTTTTATATTTGTACAAATACTAAGTACTCCAACTTCAATTATAATAGCTAAAAAACCTTTCTGAAAAATACAAAAATATATCTTGACATCAGGTTTAATTTTTTTGCCTCCAAGAATATTTAAATTGTTTTATCACGTAATCAAGATGATAGAAACTTATTTGTGCCTGCTCTATTTGGTAATAATAAATGGAATGTGCGGAAAGACTTTAATGTTCTTGAATGCTTGTTTTAAGTTTTTTGGGTGGAAATTAAAAAAATAATAATTATAAACAATGATAATGATTCTCATGTTACAAAACTCCCCCCATGGTATTTTAGTTCTTTTTAATAGATAGGTTTTTGTTTCACACATGCTCTTGCGTATATTGTCCATTGTGTTTTGTCAAATATAATATACCATCATTTAATATCAAGTCTTTTATGAGTTTGTATTGAGTTTACTTTCATATATTTTTAAAACTTATTAATAAAAAACATGTATATATATTAAGTATATTTTTTAAAAAATTATAATTATTTAACCGTTTCAAGTTAAAAATGATTGAACTGAGGAAGAAGAAGAAGAATGGGATGAAGGCATCCACACCCTTTTTTACGTCGGGTAAAAGTCGGGTCTCCTTAGATCAAAATGTGCAGTGAACAGTAAGTTCGAAGAAAAAAAGAGAGGTTTTGATGAGAGAAAATGATTTAACTCGCATGGCTGTGCTTTAGGTTCACTAATATCAAGAAACTTTGTTTTTTTTTTTTTTTTTTTTACAGATAGAAGGTGTCTGTTTCCATGTAGCAGATCAATGCTGCTTCATTTTGCAGCTTTTCATTGAATGATCTCTGCTCTCAATCCCTTGGCAGTGTTTCCTCAAAGTGTGCCTTGTACAGGTGTCATTTTAATTTAGTGCTCTCTCCTTTTTATTGATTCAATGGAGCTTTGCCATGAGGCTATTAAAAATAGCCATGGAAAGGACACATTTGGGGTCTGGTAACCTAGCACAATGACTGCTCATCTTTGTTTCAAATATTTCGAGGAGGGGCTTTGATCTTACCATTTCAATTATTGAAGGTAAAGCGAGGAAATCAAATATTTAGGGTCTGATACACACAACACCACTAGAAAAAATATATTAAGATGCTTCTAATAACATGATTGAAGAGTATTTTCAGATTCTAGAAAATATGGCATGTTTTGAAAAAAATATATAACATGCAACTCAATTTTTTTATTTTTATATTTGTTCAAATACTAAATTACCTACCAATTTACTTAATAATAACAAAAAGGTAATTGTTAAAAGATAAAAAAAAACCCTTTAGGACCAATTTTATTTTTTATTTGCAAAAATATTTTAGTTGTTTTATTATGCTTTTTATTTTCTATATTAAATCAAATACCAAATTACCCATCAATTAAGGTTATAATAATTATAAAAACCTTTATGAAAAATAAAAATGCTCTCAATTTTAATTTTTTTGCTTTCAATAATATTTTAGTTGTTTTATTGTGCAATTAAAATGAAAAAATATTTATTTATTTCTGGTTAATTTGATAATGACTAGAAGGTCTTATGAAAAAGCTTCAATGATCTAAAAAACTAGTGTGATTTTTTTTTTTATGTGAGGGAAAAATTATAAAATATTATTCCAATAAACAATATCCCCTCACATGTTACAATTAACATGTGAAAGGCCCTTCCCAATTAGTTTTTGTTAGTAATCATTATAATAATACTAATAATAATATGATGTGCAAGGCACATGCAATTTCTCTTAAAGTTTGCATTATTAAATTACCAAATCCTAACCCCTAGATGTAAAGTGTAACATCAACTACACTAATTGGAGAAGTTATTTTGGCTTATATAGTCAGTCCGCAATCTTAATTATATATCATCAATATAAACCACTCCCAATAGAGCAGGAGTGACTTTTTTTAATTATAAATTAAATGTCACATGTGGGCTGTTACATAGCCTATAAATTAAGTTTTTTTAGTGCTCTTTCTCCTCTTTTCTGCTTTATTTATTTATTTAGTAGTATAGATATTAATTACATGTACAGTACATTATGATTAATGTAAATGGAACAATATAATTTATATAAAATTGTAGAATTGTTGTAATCCTATCTGGACACCACAGAAAACATGAATGCATGCCAATTTTTCACCTAGAATTCATGTCAATTTATGAAGTGGAAAAGGCTAGCTATATTTTGGTGTCCATGGCACGATATAAGGAAAGAAAAAACCCTACAAACAAGATTATGTGCTGCCGTTCTCTTTGAAAAACAAGGCAAAGAAAGGCCATGTGCAGTGCTGGCATTGTCTTTGAAAGAAGCAAAAAAAGAAAAAGAAAAAGCAAAACTAAGGTCTCTGTGTTAGGTAACATGTTGCAATGGCAGCTTCTGGTGTAGCAAGTGGCTCAGGGCCGGCTCCAAGCTTTTCACAACCTTGAAGAATTTGTTGGTTTCAATATATTTAACAAAAAAATTAAATTAATTCGGCAAAATTGTGAAGGCCCGGGTATTATAATTATGATTTTTTTTTTAATTGAAATCCTAAAGAATAATATAAGGGAATATAATAGTGTATATACTCATTTATCACGCGAGATAAACCTTAAAAGAGAAATGCTCTAATATTGTGCTGAGAAGGTGAAACTACTGCTTCAAAAGTCATTCAATCAATTAGGGCTGATGGTGAGTATAATAATTGTTATTTGTTAAAATGTTTTTTTTTATTTGTAAATATATTAAAATGATATATTTTTTAATTTTTATATTAGTATATCAAAATAATTAAAAAAAAAACATTCTTTAAAATAATATTTTTAAAACATGAAAACAGATCTGCTTTAAATTAGATAAAGAAAAATCAATTAGGGAAGCTACTAATCTCAGAAGAAGTCAAGAAGAAGCAGTGAGTGGTCCTACGTACTTGGAAGTTAGAACAGAGGTGTCAGAGAAGCAGAGCATAGCTGACTTCTCGCGCAACAAACTTTGGATGTAATGGAAAAACATGCAGAGAACAGTTGTCTTTCTCCAGAAATCTTGTAGTGAACACGTTGACATCACAAGCAAATCTCTGGTTTCTCTCTACTTGGGCTGTCCCTAACCTCAGAAACAATGGCTGCCTTTCTTGCACATCCTTTATCCAACAAATTTTGGAGCCTGTCCCCTGTGAGACAATGCTGTTGATTCTGCACCGATATATATATATATATATATATATATATATATATTGTCTTCTATTTGCTAATTTTATGGTTAAGATTTAAAATCATTCAGAGGAGCTAGGAGAAAAAAAAATATTTTGAAAGGGTTGGGACTTGGCAACCACTTCTTATCTCCACTCAAGAGGGGAGCCATGAATTTTTTCTATTCTGAACTATTAAATAAATATATAAATATTTTTTAAGATTAATTATGTACATGAATTTTTGAAGTTAACAATGAAGTTTTAAGTAAATACAATACTTATACTATTAAAAATAAATTTAAAAGTATATAAAATTGAAGTGAAAGTAAAAATAAACTCACTATTGAAGTTACATCCTTCGATATTTTATGGAATATAATTCATCTATAATCGAATCTGAATCGATATTGAAATAACTCTTCAATCGGGATAAAATAATAATCTCATATCAACTAAAAAATAAAGTAATTAAAATTTTTTCCCTTTTCAATTCCTCATTCCTTCACTTGATTCTTTTTTAAATTAGTGTTTTATAAATTGGACTTGGTAAGTTTACAAGGTCATTCTCTTTTTTTTCTTGGATTTTTTTTTAAATGTTTTCCCTTACTTTTCTCTATTTATCTCTCACCTTTTCTTTTCTTTCTTTTGCTTTTCTATTTCTGCCCAGTCAACAACATATAAAAGAAAGAAAGAGCTTATTTGTTTTATTTTTTAATGGCAAATAATCATTTTACCCTTAATGAGTCGTTTTGCTTTTATTTGACGGTCTTTTTTTTTTGTTAACACTACCAAGCTCCGTTCATCCTAAAATTTTAACCGGATTTTATTCAATATATTTTAAGATCCCTCGTAAAATTTAGCTTAATCTGATGATCAGATTGAAAATTACGCTTAATAACATAAAATTAGTCACATTGTAATTTTTCATCAAATTTTTGAATTTCTCTAAAAATTCTGAAATTTTATCTCAAGTTGAAGCATCATATTAGAAGGCTCCACGTAAATTTTCAGAAGTTTTTGATAACTCAATCAAGAATTACGAATTTTTTTCCATAAAACTAGTAAAAAAATATTGATAAAATCTTGACCTTGACTATAGTACACTCAAGCCTTTATCATGCCTCCATTCTTGTCTCCATCTCTCCTTATAATTTAAAAAATAATATAAATTATATTTTAAAATTTTATATAACAACTTAAATTTTTATGAGCGAATTTTTAATCAACCAGTAAAAAAAAAACTACCTTGAGAAAAGGAAGCACAATTCCTTTGACCTAAAAGAAAATGGAAGGATTTCTCATCATAATGCAATAGTTTCCTATAATTATGCTCTCTATTATTAGATATTATAAATTCTTATATACTACCACTACCGTTGAATATGTTGCGATTTTGATTTTACTATCCATTATGGATCTCTCATATCCTCAAAACTTTGATTGAAATGATGTTTTTTTCTGCTATAACACCGAAGGTATTACCTCTTTAATTACTGCATTAATGGCAATTAACTGCAAAATATTTGCTTAGAAAATAATTTGATGTTGAATAGCAATTTAACCAAAACTAAAGGAATTTCCATAAAAAGCAATCAATATATTGTTTTCTCTGTTTCCCTTTCTTTCCACCACTGGCCTTACATATCATCAATATATCCTCACACAGATATAAATTTGAAATGCAAAATAAAATAAAAAAGCAGAGGAAAAAAAAAGTCAAAACAACATAGATTTTAGACCCGATCTGATTTAAGGCTCGGATTCTAGGTTTTGACCAAGTCATCCAAGTTAATTTTTTTTTAAAAAAATCAAAACAACATCGTTTTAGTAAAAAACAAAAGTCAACGGGTTGCAACCGGGTTTTTGACTGGGTTGCTGGGTCAACCGGGTTACACCGGGTTTTCCTTTCCTTGTTTTTTTTTAACCTGGCTCGGTTTCAATTCTGAGTTGGCCGGATTCCGAGTCAACCTACCAAGCCGCACCGGGTTTTAAAACCATGCAAAACATGATGTGCTGGGCGAGTAGTAATAAAAAAATTAAAATCACAAATCATTAAAACCTTTTGTCTCTTCAATAGAGTTGTAACAAATAAAATACTCACAAATGCACAATGGTAATGGATTGCTAGAACTATATTAGAAAGAAATAACTTAAGAGTATTTTTGGCTTGATTTTTTATTGTTATTTTGAGTCAATTTATTTATTTTCATAAACAACTTGTAATAAAATAAGTTGACATGGCTTTAAGTTTGAAAAATCAGCTTGTAAGGGTTTTTACCGTGTTTTTAATATAAAAAATCTAATAAAAAATAAAAAAAATCTTATACATATATTTAATAAAATATATCTAGAATAATATGCATTCAAAAAAACACACACACAGATGTTAACCATTTAGAAACTAAATTTAAAAAGTTAAACAGATAGATAGGAATCAAAATATCTAATTTTATAACATGAGTCATGGATACAATGATGTTTAATAATTTTATTTTTTGAAACTAATTTTTTATTTAATCAAAGAAAATTCAAGGAGAAAAATATCAGGGATGCATAGAAAGAACACCTACTAATATTAAAAAAATATTATAAATTTATTTGAAAACAAAATAAAAATTAAATAATATTTTATTAAAAAATCTAGAATTTTTTATTTTAAAATTTTTTAAATTAATTTCAGTTGAAACTTAATATCTGCAAGGTTGAACATCCCATATTTATATTTAATCATTCTATTTGAATTAATTTAAATTTAAAATATTAAAGTTAATAAGAGGGTTAGGTATAGGCGTGGCCTAACATGTGTTGCCCATTAAAAAAAAGGCCACGTGTGCGGGCATGGTCCTTTTTTTGCCCATATTTTAAATAAATAAATAAAAATAGATAACATGTTATTTTACCATAAAGGGTGGTTAAAAAATCAACTAGGGGTGTTTTTATCCCAAATTTTATTTTTCAATTTATTTTAACATAAAAATACTAAAAAATCCTTATAATATAAATAATTCAAAACACATTTAAAAACACAAAATCAAAAAATAAAATAAAATCATCTCTAAAACCCAATCTATGTTTTCAAGTAATATGAAGGGAAAAAAAATACTTTAATGAAACTTCTTTTTCAAATGGAACTTTTTTAACATTAAAAATGATTATTTTTTCATGGCTTTAATGTGGCCAAGCGATGATATTTTTTTTCATTGTTTTATGAAGACTCTTTCTTATCTTTCATGGCTTGATTTTTTATTTTTATTTTGAGTCAATTTATAAGTTATTTTCATAAACAACTTGTAATAAAATAAGTTGACATGGCTTTAAGTTTGAAAAATCAACTTGTAAAGGTTTTTATTGTGTTTTTTTTATATAAAAAATTTAATTAAAAATAAAAAAAATCTTATACATATATTTAATTAAGTATATCTAGACTAATATGCATCCAAAAATACAGAGAGAGAGAGAGAGAGAATTTAAATCAAATTTATATTATTAATATTTTAAATATATTTTAAACATGATTTTATTAAATTTATAAGGTTTTTAGTCTTTAACCACACAAAATATATAGATATACTATTTTGATTTAACTATTATAGTTTTTTTTTAAACATAAACAATTATTTTTAATTAAAAATATTGCATTGACTATAATAAACAAGATATTAATTTTAAAAAAAATATTTTGATATTTTTTTTCCAAAACAGTTTAATGTTAATGTCACAAAATTTCTTAAAACTTCGATATTGTTTTTATATTTAATTTGTTTTTTTGGTATACGAACTAGGAAGAAAATAGAAAGTTCAAATGTTACGGTGAACACGTGCAATCAGCCCTTAATAAGATTTATAATACCCCCCCTCTCTCTCTGTTACTCCCTCTCTCTCCCTGCACGACTTACAAGGTGAACTAAAACAGTAATGGAAGAAAGAAACTGATGGGCAGTTGGGCACACCCACACACACTAAAAAGTATAAACTATGAACAAAACCAGCCAAACTGTACTCACTTACTTACAATATTAATAACAATAACAATAATAATATTTTCTGCTACTGACAATCCTTGCAGCAGTGTCTCTGTTCCGTATCTGTCTCTCTTCTCAACATTTTCTTACAGAGAGAGAGAGAGAGAGAGAGAGAGAGAGAGAGAGAGAGAGGCATTCTTTCTTTCTTTTTATAGTAGTTTTAAGTCACTGACTGTGGTGTCTGAAAGCTAGTCTTAGAGGGAGGGATATTCTTCATCCACCTGTAGTAGCTACCACTTGCCCTGCCCCCCCTCTCATTCTGCTTCTCTTGTCTCCTTCCGGATTGTTCTCTCTCTGTCTCTGTGCTTGTGTGATTTAGCAGTGCACGAAATTCTCTGCCTGAAAATGGGTGAAGAATCCTTAACTACAGTCCCCTTTGACAGAACTGTTGAACAGGTTTCTCTCTTCTCTCTCTTTCTGTTGGAAAATAACAATGTCTTTTTTCTGGGTTTTCTTTCTTCTTCTTCTTTTTTGGTTTGGTTACATTTTCTAAATTGTCTTTCATGTCTTCTGTTGCATTCTATGGTGGTTTTCTATATGGGGTATCGAAAGGGAGGCTGTTTATGTGTAATTCTTCTGTTATAGATTGAAAGGTTACTGATTTTAGCCTGTTTGACATTCATGTCATCTGTTCTTCATCTCTTTCTCTGTGTTAATCACTGTAAAAGTTTAAGCAGACACATTGTATTTATAAATATTTTGCCTAAATGTTTCTTTCTTGTACCAACAGGAAAAAAAAAAGATTTTTGATTCAGTTTCTGTAATTTCTTGGCTTTAAGGCTCTCTTTGGATTCTGATTACCAACCCTCATTTCCATTTTTTTTAAACTCAATTCTTGATTTCATTTTTCTTTTGTTTCAATTCGGACCTTGCTATAAAGTTTCAGTTTTTTCTTTAATTTTGCTCTTGACCAGCTTAAGAATTAGAGTTTAGAATCATAAATTTCTTTGAATATACCTAATTATGCTAAAAGTGCGATACCAAATTAATTTTTAAAAATTTCTGATAATTTTTGAATTGTGTAATTGTGAATGTGGTAGGTACTGACTCAGATTGTGGTGGTTGATGAAATCCCAAGTTCTTAACTTGTTTGTAACTTTTTTCCATTTTTTATTGGGATTCAAGATTCTTAAGAAATCTGTGCAATGATGCGCAGGCAATTCTGGCTATGAAGAAGGGTGCACAACTTCTGAAGTGTGGAAGAAGAGGAAAGCCCAAGTTCTGTCCATTTAGGCTTTCAACGGTATGTAAGTTATATATGGAATAAAGTTGGTAATTTGTGGGAGAAATATGATCAGCTGTATGGAGGCATAACTCTCTACTTGATCAAGACTAGACAAATCATTGTCCTTTCAAGTGTTAGAATCGCCAACATTTGACTAGTATGCATCACATGTTGATGCGAATATTGCTGTTTCTTGTTTCTTCTCTGGTTTTATGATAAATTAAGTGAAAAGTTTGTTTTGATTTTGCATTTCAGGATGAGAAGTACTTGATTTGGTATTCCGGACAGGAGGAGAAACAATTGAGACTGAGCTTAGTTACGAAGATTGTTACTGGACATAGGACTGTAAGTAATCAAGGATGCTCATTGATATTACCGTGTCCCTTAATCTGTATCTTGTTGAAGTTGATGCCTTTTTACAGTTTCTAAGAATGCTGATTTCACTTCTCAATTTTCTATTTTCAGAGGCAACTTCAACCAGATAAAGAGAATCAATCATTTTCACTTATATATACGAATGGTGACCGCTCGAGCTCACTTGATTTGGTAACTTCTGAATTTGACTCTTTTATGAACAGATCATGTTTCTGGTTAAGATCTATGGCTTCATTACTGTTTTTATTCATTATCTTTCATGTAGATATGCAAGGACAATGCGCAGGCTGATTCTTGGTTTATAGGCTTAAGGGCTGTGATATCCAAGTGTCACCATTCTAGGCCTTTTTGTGCCCTGAAGAACCACAGAGTAGCACAAAGCTGTGTAAGTAGTCCAGCTGGCTTTATCAGAAGAAAACATAATCTAGGAATTCTGGAGGATGACACTGAATTGTCGCAGGTTTTAACAACATCCCTTTTTCTTGAGGTTACTTTCACAAATTTAAGAGCTTTTTTATTTTCCAAAATGTTGCTTTTATGCAAAAGTCACTTGTGCACAGATGATATTGATGATATTCTCGAAAAGAATTAGGAATTATGTAGTCAATTGAGCTTCTGTGCTGAAATGTTCAAAAGTTGCAGTAGCATATGCATGTTGTTTTGGGGTAATTAAGGGGAAAAATCACTCAATGAGACAAACAATTCAGGTTTGAAAGTAGACTTTTAATCCTTCGTGAATTATTTGATTGCTTTTGTGAACAGGTGGTCAGTAATTAGCTTATTGTGTATTTTCCTGTTCTCGCGCTCTGCATTTTTCACTCATGATGCCTGCAGTTTCCAAACTCCAAATTTATTACTATATAAAATCATACTATGGAGCTAGGTATACGGTGCTGAAGCTTTATTTGGTTAATCTAGTTATGAGTGCTAAATACCGTTCTTTCTTTGGAGAAGTTCCACGCGCTCGTTGTTTCTCCTCTTTCCATGTTCTTTACTGTCATTTCTATATGATACTGTGCAATACAGCTGAAAATATTATAGTTTTCACTGATATGTTACATTTTTTTGTGTGTTTTATGCAATTCTACATTGAAGGTGCATAGCTTATATGGAAGTCCTACGCAGTCGATTTCAGACAGGGGTTTTGCCGATGGATTGTCTCTTTCTTCTGATAGCCTTTGTTTCTCAGAAGCAAGTCTTCCACTGTTACAAACTGTGGAGGATTTCTTAATTCCATATACTCCAAATGCTGAACCACAAAATATCAAGAAAAATGGATCTGATAATGGGTTTGCAGAGTTCCAAAAGAATATGTGTCGTAGAATTATTGGTTCGAATCATAGGTCTCAACGAACAGAGAAAAATGACGTCCTAAAGGATGTTTTAATCTGGGGAGAAGGAGCAGGAGGAGGAAATATAGGGTGTGTGGGCAACCAGTTTGGTTACCACAGTACATTGCAAGTGGATTCTTTATTGCCAAAATTGCTGGAACCCACCATGATGTTAGATGTAAGAAATATATCTTTAGGAAGGAACCATGCTGCCTTAATCACCAAACGAGGGGAAGTTTTCTGCTGGGGTGAGGGGAGTCGGGGAAAGCTTGGGCATAAAGTTGACATGGATGTGAGCTCTCCAACAATTGTTGAATCCTTAGATGGTTTCCTTGTGAAATCTGTTGCTTGTGGTGAATATCAAACTTGTGCTTTGACAGATTCCGGTGAACTGTTTGTCTGGGGTGAGAACAAATATGGAAGTAATTTGGTGTGCGAGGAGAGAATTGGAATCCATTGGTTACCACGTCAAATTTCAGGTCCCTTGGCTGGTGTCAGTATATCAAATGTTGCTTGTGGGGACTGGCATACAGCGGCTGTGTCCTCATCGGGGCAGTTATTTACATATGGGGATGGAACTTTTGGGGTTCTCGGTCATGGGAACCTTCAAAGTGTTTCTCATCCCAAAGAAGTTGAATCTCTTAAAGGTTTGTGGGTAAAATCTGTTGCATGTGGATCATGGCACACTGCTGCTATTGTGGACGTCATTTTTGACCGGTTCAAGTTTAATGGTGTTGGTGGGAAATTATTTACATGGGGAGATGGTGATAAAGGGAGGCTTGGGCATGCTGATCTGGAGAAAAAGCTTCAACCAACATGTGTCGCACAGCTCGTGGAACATGATTTTGTTCAGGTTTCTTGTGGAAGAATGCTGACCGTTGCGCTTACCAGGACAGGAAAGATCTATACAATGGGAAGCTCTGTGCATGGACAGTTGGGGAATCCACAGGCCAAGGATAAATCAATTGCAATCGTTGAAGGAAAGCTTAAAGAGGAGTTTGTTAAGGAGATATCATCCGGGTCATACCATGTTGCCGCCTTGACATCAGGTGGAAGTGTATATGCATGGGGGAAGGGGACAAATGGACAATTAGGATTAGGCAATGTAGAAGACAGAAATGTACCAACTTTGGTTGAGGCTTTGAGAGATAGACAGGTTCAAAGTATAGCTTGTGGATCAAATTTAACTGCTGCAATCTGTTTGCACAAATCTATATCTGTTAGTGACCAATCAGCTTGTAAGGGTTGTAGAATGCCCTTTGGATTTACAAGGAAGAAGCATAACTGCTATAATTGTGGTCTTCTGTTCTGTCGAGCATGTAGTAGCAAGAAGCTCATCAATGCATCTTTGGCACCTAATAAAAGCAAGCTTTGTAGAGTCTGTGATTCATGTTTTAACAGTTTGAAGAATATTACACATCCAGGTGGAGGTTCCAGGAAGCTGTTGTCCCAACAGAAGGCCGTATCTGATGAAAAAGAAGAAAGGGGCGGAGCAACCCCGCCTGGGCATCGTCTACAGTTGACGAGTCAGCCATCTCTTGAAAGCCAACCTGGTGAAAGGAAGACCTCGAGAAACCAAGGGGAAAAGCAGCAGCATTTAGAAACTGTCTCTTCTATTTCAGCTGGATTGCCACGATGGGGACAAGTTTCATGTCCTGCTATGTTTGAATCTTGCTACAGAAAGGATTCTGTACATCCCCTGGAACCAATATCTTCCAGTTCCAGTTTCTTGAATTTGGAAGAAGATAAACCTGAGTCCAACAATATTCTTGTTGAAGAAGTTGAGAGACTAAGAGCACAGGTAATGCCTCTATATGTTGTTTTAGCTTCAAAATCAATTGCTTATCTTGATGATTTTTTGTGCCTTCATTGATGCCACACCTGTCTCACTTTCTTCATCACAAGCACACTCACATGCATGCATAGAAGCATTTTTTATACAACTGGTCTTCACACCAATGGTGATGTGATCTCGAAATAGGCGAAGGGCCTCGAAATGCAATGTCAAACTGGAAGCCAGAAGATTCAAGAATGTCAACAAACAATAGAGAAAACTTGGTTACTGGCTAGGGAGGAAGCAGCTAAGCGTAAAGCAGCAAATGGGATAATTAAAGCTTTGGTATTAAGGGTGATTCTCTTTCCTTCTGCCATTCTGTTGGTCGGTTTAATGTTTTGCTTCTTTACGTACTTGTAAGTCATTAACATTCTTCGCAAGACAAGTTAAACGAAACTCACCGACCAAGCTTTGTGAACTCGTGTCAATTCATAAGAGATTGGAGTTAAGCTTCAGGAGCTGAGTAAATTCAACTAAAAAATCGTTAATATTGTTCTTTCAGCTTCATGCAATGTCCGATAAAGTCTCAGCTAGGAAAGGAGCAGAAGACGGAGGGGATCCGTATCAGCCCCCGACCAGACCTGACTACACAGATACCCCTACTGTGTTTGCTTCAACTCATTCACCTCTTCGAGTTAGATTGCCAAAAGATTGCAACGTGGATAGTTTATCTAGCTCCCCTATTGTGTCTTCCAATTCGCTAAAGTCCTCGGATGGGAGGGAGTTGTGCCATGAAAACAGCATGCCAGGGGAAGATTTACATGACTCGACAACAGATCCTCAACGGAAGGGAACTAACGCGTCAAAGCTCGAATGGGTAGAACAGTACGAACCTGGTGTATACATTACATTTACAGTTTCGCCAGGCGGAGAAAAGGGTCTAAAGCGAGTCAGGTTCAGGTAATTTGCTTTCCATGTTAATAATAAGCTCTGGAATCTGTTAAATACAGGATTCAGATATCTGTTAACTGATCATACATACTTGATGTATATTTTGCAGCCGTAAACGATTTGCCGAGAAAGAAGCAGGACGATGGTGGGAGGAGAATCAATCTATGGTATACCAGCATTATGGCATTGAAGGATACAGCAAATCAAATCAAAATCAGGAAAAGAGCTGATTTTTACTTGCTTTTTACAGTAGGTTGCTATATATTGATTCTCGCACCGAAAAGGGCAGCGAATTGCATAATTTCTCTTGGGATCCTTCTCTGTATGCTCTGTACAGATCCCGGATTAGGTATATGTTGTCAAGTTATTATGTATCTCAGCAACTTGAGGCAGATGATCCAAGTTCTGAAGATGAAGTTTTTTGCTCGAGAGGGGAAAAGTTTCATGTAGTTAAAGCTTCATGAAGTCTTCAAGTCTTTTGCCTATATGCTCCTTGCCCTCCTCTGTAAAGTCATCGATAAAAAAGCTTCTCTCACATTTCTAGATGGATGTTGATACAAGCTTGGCTTTTATCTCAAGACCAAAAAAAAAAAAAAATTAAAATAATAGGGACAAATGAAATATTTTTTTTATAATGAAAATATATAAATTCACTGCAAAATTATTATAAAAATATTTTTATTTTATTTTCTTGTCTTTTCAATCAAACATCTTTCTATCCTAATTGTTTTTGTCTTTTCTTTTTTAAGATAATAATCAAATGCTAAGTGTTCTTGTTTTATTGATATAGTGATTAGGAGTTTGTTCGAAATAATGATTAAGCTAATACTTATCTAATATGATATACTTGAAAATCATTCCATTAGAATAGTTTAAATTATAAAAACCTATAGTAATGTACATATGTTGTGTTTTATTATGGATTGTTATAATGATGTTATATTTTTTCCCTTCATTAAAAAAATCAATGAACTAGTATTAGAGGGTAGGTAAAAGAGTTTTCACACCTTTATTTGTCATTCTAGAATTATTTGAGAATATCTTGGTTTTCTTGTAATTTTTTGTATGGTGAAATTATTTGATTACCTTTTAAAAAAATAACTTTTGTCTAGGGGTTTTTAAAATTTCCTTTTACCATGCACAATATCCTTTTATTTGAAGATTGAGCTTTAATTTTTTTTATAGGATTTTTCACTAATATTTTTTTATTTATTATTTTTTGTTAATGTTTTAAATCGTATTATTAAATTAATTCATTTTAATGGATCCAGCTAAATTAATGATTGTAGTATTGAGATTTCTTTTCTTCTTTAAAAACACTGCATCACGCGAGCATTCTTTTTTTTACGTTAGAAATAATTTGGTCCGAGCAGCAGCATAGCACGGGCTACCATTCTAGGTTTGTTTGAGTTATTTTTTTGGATTTTTTTCTTAATTTTTTTTTGTTAATTAGAATTTGGCTTTCTAATTTGTTTTGATTTGGATTCTATAGGGATATTATGGGCTCATGCCCCAAATCACAAGTTTTATAGGTTAAATATTATTTGGCTCGGATCGATTCAATGTGTTTTTATCATAAATTTTTTTATTTAAAAAAAATATCATCCAATACGTCATCATTTTAATATTTTAAAAGTTCTTTATCCATGATATATCAAAATTTTAATTTTCTAGTAATTTTTATAATTTTATAAGGTTATAAAAAATTATATAACCCACCGTATAACATGTATAAAAAACTAGTGTTTAAATAGACAAGAATGTTAGTTGAATCAAAATGTTTATTTATTTATTTTTCTCTCTAGTCGAAGAAACAAGATATTGCTTTCCCACGCAAGAAACAAACACATCTAATATATTAAATAATTTCTCTTTTCCTTTTCCACTTTCGGGCTTTTGATTAATGTGAGTCTAGCTAGCTATGACGTACGTGAGAGAGACTGAAGACCATAAAGAGAACATCATGAGGTTTCTCTTTCGGCAATAGCAATAATCTATTAGTGAATTAATTCGTATTTAAATCTGAGTTAATTATGAAAAGAAATAATGATTTATATTCACCATTTCTTCTCCTTGAGGAATAGAATAATGCATCATGGCAAACTCCTGTAATCATTCTATATTGGTTTGAATGTGTTAGAACGTGCCTTTTTCCTTGGAAGAATCCAACATTTCTTGCCACCCAATGATAGTTTCATCATTAAAAAATTTCCTAATCCAATTTATTATAGCAACTAGCCAGCCTATTTTGAAAGAATATTTTGTAAAACAATCAAGTACATGAAGATTGAGTTTGTATATGGGTTTTCTTTTCTTCATCCGACTTCGATGGAAGAGCTATCCCATGTATAATTAACTCATTGAAACAGCTTTGACAAAACATATATATATATATATATATATATATATATATATATATATATATATATATATAGTAATACACACACCATTTCATGTCCTTAGACAAGAAAAGAAAATAAAATTTTTTTTTAACTATAATTATAAAACCTGATTCAATATAAAATCACGAGTTGAGTAGATCAACTTATATCAATGTAAAATAATTTTGTTAACAAAATTAAAATAATATCATTTTAAAAATCAAATCAAATTTTATTTGAATTTTGATCTGGTTGATTAGATCGTTAGTTACTTATTAAATCAATTCTTATTAATTTAATATAAAATTCTACTTGAATTCAGTAAATTTTAAAACAATAGGCTGAATATTTCACATTTTTAATATCAAAATTTTAATTAATGTGTAATATCTTCTTTCTCCTAAATTTTCCTGTAAACAATCAATGATGCATGGTTATATATATATTGTTGGGTTGTTAAAGAAAAATAAAACAAGTTAAAGAAGATGCAAGCAAATGAAAAAGACAAGCATGATGAGTAAAGCATGAATAAAACTCCAAAAAGGAGGAAAAGCACCAAAAGATTGATTGATGTAAAGGAAAAGCATGCATGGCAGAGAATCATTTGTCATCACTTGCAAAAAAAAAAAAAAGTTCAAGAAGGCTTACAAGCGATCCCATTATGCCACGTGTCACATTTCCTTCACGTGGCAAAAGCTGGCCCCACATGACCCCCAGTGAACCCACCCTATCAGCTCCTATATATGATACCTGTACTGTACGTCTTTAGTTCCCCTGTAGCTTGGCATCTATAGCTAGGTTATGGCCTGGTACCACTCTTGATTTTCAATCTGTGCACAGTGCATGGGGGTATGGATTTTTAGCGTAAATATTACTGTGATTTAAAAGTATTTTTTAAAAAAATTATTTTTTATTTATTTTAAATTAATATATTTTTTATATTTTTAAATTATTTTGATGTATTAATTTTAAAAAATAAAAAAATATTTTTTAAATAAAAAATATTTTAAAAAATATCTACAATCGCATTCATAAGATACATTTTGCATTGATTTACCTAGAAACTCGTAAGGATTAATATTAACATTTTACGTAAAACTACTCCAGCTTCCTTAAGCTAGTTATTGAAAAACTTCCATTCATATGAACTATGTGTCTCAGAAACTTGTTGAAGAGAAATCTTTCGGTGGAATTTGTGTTAATTATTTTATTTCGTAAAACTCTTTGTTGAAAATAATTTTCTTTCAGCACCTTAGTCGCTGAAAAGAAGAAAAACTTTGTTAGTCAAGAGAGTGATCATCACAGATAGCTAGAGGAGCACGCTCAAATTATTTCAATCTGTAGCCATCGTTGTGATTGCTGCGAATGATCTGTGTACGTACTATGACTAATCATGTAGAGGATCTCTTTCGATCGCCTGAAAGTTGAAATATCTACAGCAATCCTTATACATCCATGCAAGTTAAAAGATTTAGGTGGATTAAAGGCGGAGGCATGTTAAAAGATTTAGGTGGATTAAAAGATTTAGGCTATGTTTGTTTTTTGGAAAGCAGTTTTTAAAAAATTATTTTTTAAATTTTTCTGTGTTTGTTTGTCATTAAAAAAGTTGGTCAATAGAAAACACTTTCTGGTCAACGGAAAACACTTTCCAGTCAATTTCAGTTAAAGAAAAATTTGACTTGGTTTTCAGAAAGTGTTTTCCCTTTAGCTGTGTTTGTTTTCTGGAAAGTGGTTTCCGGAAAATCACTTTCCAAACTTTCTTGTGTTTGTTTACTAGTATGAAAGTTGGTCAATGGAAAACACTTTCCAGTAAAAGAAAAGTTTGGCTTGGTTTTTAGGAAAGTGTTTTCCTGAAAAATTTGAGGGGAAAACACTTTCCGGAAGTTGTGAAAAATTTAAAAATATCATTATTTGCTGATTATATCAAATTTGATCCTTAAACTTTTGATTGCTACACACACACACACACACACACACACACATATATATATATATATATATATATATATATATATATATATATATATATATTTTGTTTTGAATATTTATTTTTCAATTTCATCTCTTAAAATTTTATTTTTATATTAACTTTGGTCTTTATTTTTATAATTGTTATTTGCTTTTTCCTTATCATTTTTTTATTGAAATTTTATATCTATCAAATTTGATCTTTATTCTTTTGATTGTTACTTATTTTATTTGAAATAATCTATGAAATGTTGATTATTATTATTTTAATTTCTTCATCTTTTATTTTTTTTATTTTTTAGATTTGATCTCTATTATTTTGATTATTTTTTATTTTATTTGAGATAATTTATGAAATTATATATTTTTTTCAATTTCATTCTCATTTAACTTTTTAATTTGTAAGATTTGTTCCTCGTTATTTTAATAAACTTGAGAAAAATAAAATATTAATAAGTTATTTTCCAGCTCATTTTCCATGACATAACCAAACACTGGAAAATGTTTTCCAACTCATTTTTCATTACACTACCAAACATCGGAAAATACTTTCTCGGAATTCACTTTCCCGGAATTCACTTTCTCGGAATTCACTTTCCCGGAATTCACTTTCTCTGGAATTCACTTTCCAAAAGAAAACTACTTTCCAGCAAACAAACGGAGCGTTAGATGGATTATATTTCAGGTTAAATTTTATCAAGAAAAATTTATAATTTTTTATTAAGTTATTTAAAAGTTTTAAAAATTTATGTAGAGTTTTATAATATGATATTTTAGTTTGGATTAAAATTTCTGAATATTTAAAAAAATTCAGAAATTTAATGAAAAATCACAATTTAACTAGTTTTAAATTTTTGGACGTAATTTTCAATCCAATGATCAGATTGAGTTGAAATTTTACGAGGGATCTTAAAATATATTGAATAAAATAGTACTGAAAAAAAACCATAAAATAAAAGCAAAATGACTCATTAAGGGTAAAATAGTTATTTTCCATTAAAAAATAAAACAAATCAGTTCTTCTTTTCTTTTATATGTTGCCGACTGGGTAGAAGCAAAATAGAAAAAGAAAAGGCGAAAGAAAAAGAGAGAAAGGAAAAAACATAAAAAAAAAAATCCAAGAAAAAAAGAAAAGAAAAGTGAGAGAATAACATACACTAATCTAAGAAAGAATCAAGTGAATAAAGGAGGAATTGAGAGAGGGAAAAAAAATTAATTACTTTGTTTTCTAGTTGACATGAGATTGATATTTTATCCCGGTTGAGAGGTTGTTACAATATCGATTCAGATTTGATTATAGATGAATTATATTCCATAAAATATCGAAGGATGTAACTTCAATATATAATGGGTTTATTTTTACTTTCACTTCAATTTTATGTACTTTCAAATTTGTTTTTTAATATTTTGGATAGTGTATTTGAATTAAAATTTTACTGTTAACTTTAAAAATTCATGTACATGAGTTAATAATTAATCTTAAAAAAAAATTATATATTTATTTAATAACCCAGAACAGGAAAAATTCCTAGCTCTGCCCTTGCATACATGCATCGTAAATATGCAAGTCTTTTCGAGTTGGTAATTGTTTGTGTGATTCTGTTAAAAACAATTCGACAGACAAGACCAAGCACTCTCATTTTCTTCCCTATCTACAACAAAAAAGCTAATGAGTTGATCAGTATCAGGACAACAATCTCAATCTCAAAGAAGGCCATTTACTCCATACATGTATATATCTTGAAATAATATAAATTATATCTTGAAATTTTATGTAATAGTTTAAATTTTTAGGTTGGAATAATTCTTTAACATGATATCAGAGCTTGCTTGCTTATTAAATGATCACGAGTTTAAATCTTACTATTCTCTAGCACAAAATAGTGTAGTTTATGCAAACTTCAAGCTTAGACAATTTTGATTTAAAGAGATGTTTTGAAAAAATAATATAAATTATATTTTAAAATTTATCTAATAACTTAAAATTTTGAGTTGAAATGATTATTTGAGAAGGATAAACCCATGATCATCTCTCTTTTTGCAAGGGAGTTTACATCACAAACTTTAGCACAACCTTTTTGATCCAAGAACTGATTCTAACAATTAACGAAACACATTGGATCATGGAGTAGTTTAAAGAGGCAAGATTGCTTGAAATTTCACAAGGAATTAAGCATGTGGAACAGACAACATTTTCAGTTAAGGAATGCAGCCGCAATTCGGCTAGGACAGTTTGTCGTTAAGGTATAACAGTAGATACTAAATCCACCATGGAAAGGGTGGCAATGCATCAAAATATAGGAATTGTGTCATGTGGAGTTGAGATTCCGAGAAAGGACAGGGATGAAGCATGGGATAAATGGAGAGAGATTGAGAGAGTAAACTAGCTTGAATTGAAAGAAAACAAGAATCATTTGATAGGAAAAACACAATTGAAAAGGGAAAAGTGCAAGTCTTGGGGCCGGTGGCAAACCAGGACCGCCTTTTGCTTTTTCGACTCCTCTTTTTGTTCTTATATCAAAACGCCAACCAGCTCCCTCATTTTCCCTCTCCATCCACCTTGTGATCTTTGCTCTCAAGCTAGCTAGCTACCTCCCTTCTCTTGCATGCCTTGTGTGCTTCTTCTGCAAGGTCACATCTCTCTCTCTCCCCCTCCCTCCTTCCCATACGTGTCTTGATCATGCATAATACTTTAAACTACATGCATGATCATGACATCTAAATGATCCTCACGTTTTCTTTGATCAATGTTTTAATCAAAATTAGATCACAAGACTAACTTCTGTGTTTTACATTTGATTGTGTGCAGAGACTTGCTGTACAGTTGCTGATTATATTACTACCCTCCAATAAGGGCTGGTCTCATTTTTTGAGAAGGAGGCTAGCTATCTTTTTTGAGTTTCGTATATAGATATTTCTTGATCAAGACCAGAAGAAGTCTCAAAGGAATTAAATTAAAGAGATGGCTCCTGTTTCATTGCCTCCTGGCTTTCGTTTCCACCCTACCGACGAAGAACTCGTTGCTTACTACCTCAGAAGAAAGATCAATGCACATAAGATTGAATTAGAGATCATCCCTGAAGTTGATCTCTACAAGTGTGAGCCATGGGATTTACCAGGTATGATAATATCTCAATCCCCGATCGAGTCCATTGATCATCACTCCTTTCCTTGTGCATAAAGAAAGAAAGAAAATTCTCTAGTGCCTTGTTAGCTTGCTTACATGATCCGTATTACATGAACCAAATCAAGATTGAGTGAGCAAAGGGATAAAGAATATTTGAGAGAAAAGCAAAATATACACAGTGTTTTTATCCCTTTCTTGTATGATAGCTTTGGAACATATAACTAGTGTATATATCAATTACAATTAAAAAATTTATTCAGATTAGTTTAGGTTAATATATCAATCATCCTTGGCTATTAATTAGACATGCAACTGTTTGCTGGTTTTTGATTGCTTCAAGCCCTAATATCTGCTACTAGGTTAGACCACATGATGACAGCAATACTCTAGTTTAATTTACGGGCTTTCTTGATCTTAATCCTCATGTTGGATGCAAAAAACAAAAACCCTAATTATTTGGAGAATATGAGAAAAAAATTTGTTGATGTTTCTTCCATCAAAATATATTGGATTTTTTATGAAAAAAGAAGAAGAAGGTGAATGCAAGAAGCTAAGCTAGCCGCAATGCATGCCTTTTCCAAAGGAGAGACAGAGAATGAGTTCAAATACTCTTTAGGGATTCTTTGTTCTTCTTCTTGTCTAACAATTATGTTTTTAAATCCATTTACTTGCATCGATCATGCTTTATTGGTCAAAATCTTAAACTTTATAATAACATAAGATATATACTACAATATAACAAGAATATTTCTAGCAATAATTAAAGGAAGTGATGTGTACTTGGGACTACAAGACATATGGTCCCTCCATCTTTAGGGTTCCTGTTGTGAACATGAAGTTGTATCAATTTACAAAATGATTTCCAAGTCAAAAAGCTCTTGAGGAAAGGAACAGATTGCATTGTCAACAAAAGTGTCATGCAATGCTTTATTTGCATTCCTTCAATGGAATACGTTCTAGTCTTCGTTTCGTCTGTGGATTGAAGTCATTGTTTTTTCTACCTTTTTTCTTTTTAAAGCTTCCATCTAGATGCCTCTATGAACAATAAAATAAATAACAAAACATATTTATATATTATATTAACATGCTTAATCATTGAAACATATTGCAGGAAAATCATTGTTGCCAAGCAAAGATCTAGAGTGGTACTTCTTTAGTCCTCGAGACCGCAAGTATCCGAATGGATCAAGGACTAATCGAGCAACTAAAGCTGGATATTGGAAGGCCACTGGCAAGGATAGAAAAGTGATCTCCCAAATGCGGGCTGTTGGCATGAAGAAAACCCTAGTTTACTACAGAGGAAGAGCTCCCCATGGTGCTAGAACAGGTTGGGTTATGCATGAATATCGCCTTGATGAGCGAGAATGCGAAATTAATACTGGCTTGCAGGTGCACCTCATATTCTCATCACCCTTATATATCTTTATCTTCACACACACACACACACACACGCACACACATTTATATAGATGTGTTTTGGTGATAATCAAATGCATGAGTTTGTGATATGATTTGATTATAATTAAGCTTTTCCTGGGTGAATTAACCTATGCAGGATGCATATGCACTATGTCGTGTGTCAAAAAGGACTGCAAATATCCCAAAGATTGGAGAGCATTATGATTCTATGACAAATCAAATGCCTTGTGAACATTCTTCTAGCATTGAACAATATTCTGAAAATCATGGAAGATGTGAAGAATGTGAGAGTACAAATTATACTATGCATAGAAATGTAGATACTTGCTCAACCAGCTACCGTGCCATCGGATCCCCTCTCAACATCGGTGAATCAAGAAATGGGAAATGGATACAGTCCATGGATGGATCATTTGGCATGTCAGCTCCACAATTTCCAAACTATTCAACAGTTCCTTACCCACCATCAAAGGTAAAAAAATATTATCTATTGTGATTATGATAGTCATAATCTAGCAAAACCTTTAAATTTGCGGTAGATAGACCGTCGCGAAAAAAAAGAAGATGATTAAAATGATCTGCAAAAATTAAATCTTTGATAGTATAAATAGAAATTAATTTTTTCTTACATTCATTGGTTTTGGCAGGTTGATATAGCGCTAGAGTGTGCAAGGTTGCAGCATAGGTTCACATTGCCTCCATTGGAAGTGGAGGATTTCCCTCAGTTTGGATTTACTGACATAAAAATGATGCATCAACCTTCCATGCCAGAGAGCACAAGCACTCATCAAACAGACATTTTGCAAGAAATTCTTTCGGTAGCTCATGCATCTCAAGAATTGATAAACCAATCTAGTTTTCAAGATACTTGGGCTGGAAACTATGCCACTGCTGATCATGATTTCACTTTCATGGCTGGGAAGGATGTCCAGCATAATGTGTACAGTGACATGACGATGAACTCTACAAGATGGGCTGAGAAACCATGGGTTGACCCAAGTACAAGCAGCATGTCTATAGAGATGAGTGACCTAGATGAAACGTTCAAGGCAGAGAGGATGGTAGAGAACCTGAGATGGGTTGGAATGTCAAATGATGAACTAGAGAAGGTATGCAGCTTTTGATCTTTGCATAAATTAACCTAGCAGCTTCTTCACTCCTAGTTGAAGAAATATGAGTACTGATCAATCCTTCTCCTTCCTCATTGTACAGAGTTTTACGGAGGAAACCAAGATTGTTCCAATAGAAAATATTTCAAATTTCAGGAGTAGAGAAGAGCATGGAGTTCTGGGTATTTTGTTTTTTTTTATAATCTCCGTGTCTTAATTCAGTCACCTCCCTTATCATTTGTTTTTATTTTTTTCTTCCATAATAAGAAAATCGATTAATTTTCAGGAGAAAATGGACATACTGGTGACTGCATGAGATTCAATGACAGTGAAGACTTTTCACTTGGATTCATCAATGATGAGCCTAATGATGATAACTTCATAGAGGAGAGCAATATTGTGGATGATCTGGCTAGTTCACCAAGCTTTGAAGTTGTGGAGGAGATCAAAGTTAATCATGGACTTTTCGTCTCGACTCGCCAAGCAACCGAGACATTCTTCCACCAATTAGTCCCACCACAGACTGTTAAAATCTACCTGAATCCAGCAGCGGTGGCCGCCAACTTTTCCATAGAGAAAGTAGAAAATACACAAAGGTATGACACAAAACCATCCAAGACTACTGCAAAGGAAAGCTTCACCGGAAGCAAATCATCAGCGCAGTATCCTTGGAGGTGCTTAGCAAGCAATGTTGTTTGTATGATTGTCATTCTCTTGATGCATTGTTTTTACTTGGGAGAAAATGTGGAAAATGGGAAATCAACGGCTGACTTCATGGGAAGTGGAAGTGGAAGTGTAGAAGAGGTAGGTTTTTGCCCTAGCAAAAACATCAAGCCCATGAAGAAGCTTGCAGGAAAACTAATCATCAAGAGGGATGACAATGAGAAGGAAAAAGATTTGCTGGTTACCATAAGAGGTGGTGAAGGGAGTAAACTTGGTTTGTTTCTGAAGAAGCTAGGGCTGTTTCTAACCATTTCTTTTGCTCTCTGTACCATATTGGCTAACCACGCCATGGCCTCTTGACTTGATTCTTGATTTCATTAATTTACCATCTAACTAGCTATAGTTGTTGGGTTGGGAAGGCATAAAATTTTGCCATCTCTAACGTTGGAGTCTAATGTATTCTAATAGATAAATATACCTTTGTATTTTATACTCAAACTTATAGTAATTGAATAATTGTAATTGAATTAGATTAATAAAACTTTCATAGTCTTTTGGTGTCAAGTTTGATTCTAATGCATGTTCACTTTTTTATATATATACTTATGTAATATTCCTTTGTGTGTCAAATCTGCCTCTAATGTGAAATTTGGTTTTAGTCTTATCACTTGCTTGTTTTAGAGCGTGTTCGGGAGTGTAGTTGTAGTTATTTTTTAAAGTATTTTTTATTTGAAAATGTATCAAAATAATATTTTTTTATTTTTTAAAATTATTTTTTATATGAGCCCATCAAAATGATCTAAAAATATAAAAAAATATTAATTTTAAACAAAGAAAAAAATAAAAAAAATTAAATTTTTTTAAAAACGCTTTTAAAACGTAAAAACAAATAGGATATTAATAATGTCTTGTTAATGTTTCAAGATTAAAAAATAAAAACAGAAATAATAGAAATAAAAAGAATATCTCTTACTTGAATATATTTTTATTTTTATTTTGAGATAGTGATCAAACACAAATATCATTATTTTCTTAAGAATAATAATAAAAAAAGACTTGATTATTTCATTGCTTGATTTGTTCAAGAGGACAACTTTGTTGTTGACTCTCGTTGTTTAATGAATAATTGTAATTGAATTAGATTAATAAAAATTTCGTAGTCTTTTGGTGTCAAGTTTGATTCTAATGCATGTTCACTTTTTTTTATATACTTATGTAATATTCCTTTGTGTGTCGAATCTGCCTCTAATGTGAAATTTGGTTTTAGTTTTATTACTTGCTTGATTTAGAGCATGTTTAGAAATATAATTGTAGTTATTTTTTAAAGTATTTTTTATTTAAAAATATATCAAAATAATATATATTGATAAATTAATAAATAGTACGTACAATTTACCAATTTAAATTCACAAAGAAAAAACCAATTGATGTTTTTAAAAAAGACAACGATCAACAAGAATCAAGGGACTGATTAACTGATAGGGTTTCAAACATGAAGGACTAAGTTGTAGCTGTATTAAGAAAAGAGAGACTAAAGTATAATCCATCCATGAAACCGCACATGCCGACAAGTTTGTCGTCAAATAATTCACTTCCTATTTTCAACTACTTTGTCCCCTGCAACCACGAGCCCCGTGCCTTTCCTAAAGCTGCTAAATTAACCTTAATTTTCTCCCTGTACACATAGCCAACAATACATTAATAATGTTCGATCTTAATGCTGATATATTACAAGCTAGATCAGCTGCTCTGTTGTAGATAGAAAGAGGGTTTTGTTTCTTCTTCAGTGTTCACCAATCACCATGTCTTCTTCTTCTTCTAGGGTGCAAAATATCTTGTTAACGTTTTGGCTGTGCTGTCCATTTGTGGATATCTTCAAGGTGCAAATGCTGCAAGCTCCACAGTGAATGCTGGGAATATATATATAAAGTTATTAAGAATGTTGTTGATGGCAAGAGCTGTCTTTTGAAACACTATAAGATAAAAAAAATTAATTGAGTGCAAATGACAGCGAGCAGAGTGGATAAAGTTCTTGGGAGTTTTTGTAAATCATGAGACGAGAGCCAGCAAAGTCTATGATGCAGTGAGCATCAACCACATCACATCTCAGACATTATTACAGTTAATTTATTGATTCAGGAGAACTATTTGCTTCTGTTAGATTTGATTTGATGAGCAAATTTTCTTCTTCTTCTTCCTTTTTTCAGATCAAAGAGAATTACTTCAAATCAATAGTAGCTTGGATTCAGTATGATAATGTTAGTTTAGCACAAGACATGAACATGCATATGCTCGTGTTCCTTCAATTCAATATTCTAGGGTTTCTTTGGTTATGTTAGGCTCAACAATTTTCAGGGCGTATGGTCTCTTACAAAGGACACATACAAGTTGAAGGTAACAGAAGACAAATTTAAATGCTAAAGTAATATATCATTTCATGTTCTTTAATTAATGTGGATCGAATGTATTATAACTTGAAAGCAGTATGTGGAAGATGCAGGTGGAGAAAATACTGACAACTCTATCAATAAGATCACCTGCAACACCTCAAACCCTGATGGCTTGGAAGAATTGCATGCAATTCTATGTGTAAGTTCTGTTTATAGCTAAAGATTACAGAGTTAATTAAACTCGACCCTAGACAGATGATTTAGCCTTTGTCCCAGAACAAGTTTTGAATAAAATCGGATGAAAGTTTATCTGATGTGAGTCAACTCGACAGATCAACATGCAAAATAAAAAAAAAATTAAAATAAATGTTTTGACTGCTCCATCTGAGCCTTCTGTTGCCCATCTTGATGAATCATAAATGTGAAGACTGGAATGATGGAGCAGTCTCCCAACCTCAACTGGTTTTAGCAGATCTCATTGAAGCTCTGTTTCCCACTGGAAATTATTAAAAAACATACTCTAGAACATTGCCAAGGGAACATCCTCTTCTTAAACTAAAAAACATTGAAATGCTGCTTAAGAGTTTTCTTCTCGATATGCAGGAGAAGGGATTGTAAGCATTGATGCCAATATGCGTAACAGAGATATCTCCACTTCCTTGGAACCCACAATACTTGCTAATGACCACAACAGCACACAAGACATTGATCAAGTCCCTTATTCTATTTGTATCAGCCATTAAATGCTTCTGATAGTCTTTCTGTATCTCAGCAAATAATGTTATTTAACTTGATTATTATGAAAGCAGAAGAAGGTTTGGAAGCTTATAAGGGAGGGATTTATCTGACCAGTGTCGCATCTCAGTTTAAAAAACCACAAGCAACAGGGCAAAATGATACGACGAAAATCAGCCTATCATATAATAAGTTAATGACAAAATGTCATTGCATTTATCAGAATGCAAAGCCCAAGATTCCTATACGGAACTGTTGGTTTGGTGTGATAGAAATGAAGCTTGTGCAGGAGCATGGCTAGAAGGTGGATCACAAACTTGTGAATTGACAGAACATGGTTTAGAGTTCTAATTCACATATCCTCCTGGATTCCTGTTCCAAGATAAGTAGGATGGATCGCCAATGGGCCTGCACAAAGCATATAAATCATCTCAAAAGCTAAAGATGAATATTTCCATCAAAGCATAGGAAGATTTACTGTTGTCAGCAGAGAAAAACGAGCAATTAAAAAGATTTTTGAACCGTTCTCACCTTGGCCTTAACACATATACAAGTATGAAGCACACTGCCAAGAACAAGCACAAGCCACCAACAAAGAGATACGCACCGCCCAAGAAATTATCTTTTCCACCTAAACAGCTCGTGGTTGAAAGAACCAGCTTCTTTTTGCCTCCAAAACTGTAAATATTATAATTATTCTGAATGATAACCGTAATTGTAGTGTTAGCAGGAAGGTCCCTTTCTATCTTTCCATATAGTTTTCTGAACGTTGGCAGTGCTGCAGTGCGCATCCATACAATTAGATCTACTTGTTCACTCAACTATTTCATGAAAAAAACCAGCAACTAGATAGATTTAGAAGGGGGAGAAGGCAAAGAACTACTTGCGGAACAAAAAAAAGTAGGAAAATCAAGTATATTTAATGGATAAACAAACTATGTGACAAAACATAAACAAGCACGGAAGAAGAGGGAGATACTTACAGGTATGCTTGAATTGAGTTTTCCACCCCCAATCAAGCTTCCACTCTGGAAATTTTTAGGATAAACATCAGAACCAAATTTATTCTCCTGGTCACTTTTCCAAGCGATGTTCTTTTTGCTGACATCTAAAACCTCGTTTTTGACTGAAAACCTGTAGGTGTCATTGAACAAACTCCAAGCAACAAGGCCACAGGGAACAATTGGTTGTCCATTCGAAGTGACTGCTTCTGGTTTGCAGGTATCTGTGGCACTTTCACTGGCCTTGCCTCACAACTGTGCATCACTTCGACTTTTTACATATCTGTAAACAGTTTTTTCACATTTCAAATAGCAGAAGCATGTCAAACGATATCAGAACTCAAGTACAAGGTGGTAACAGCCTAAGCAGTACATTAATCTCATAGGTGAAGAGCACATTCAACCACAAGGTGGTAACAGCCTAAGCAGTACATTAATCTCATAGGTGAAGAGCACATTCAACCACAATTTGGTTTCCACAATTGATGAAAATTTATCAGTAACTTGCAAGGGAAAAGTTCATATCATAGCAAAGTAAGGAAACCCAAAATGATTCAAAATCTCTAAGTGAAACTTTAATTCAAATTCACATATTGTGCATATTAACAAAAATGGAAATGGTAATATGGGTGCAGACCAACAGATCAGTCCAGATTCTCAAATGAGAATGAACAAATAGCTAGAATGGTACAACAAATTATTTATAGGTACAACATCACTTGCAATGCAGCCTACATAACAAAAGTTGAATTGTCAACTCCAAATTTGACCTTGGTAGTGATTTTTCCACTTCCCTTTCCATGCTGACAAATGTGAATCTGGGTTCTGGGATTTGTCTAAAGAAAATTTTCCATGAAGATCTGCATACTTGCAAGTTTCTAGGACCAAATTGAGGAGTGAAAACCATCTAATTTTATACAGAATGGGGAATGAAAAATCAAGCAGCTAAAAATTTCACCAAAGAGTTCTGTATTACTAGCAGACCATATCATCAACTGAGCTAAATTCAAATTCCACAACCCGTAAACAGCACAAGTGTAATTTGCAAGGAAAGGAAATGCATGAATAATTTGTAAATTCCATGCGCAAGCTCAGGAACAGACAAGAAAATATGGAGAAAGCATACACCTGACAACATCAGTTACCTTTTTGTATTTTATTATGTTTTCTAAGTTGAGCAACAATTGAAACACTTTTGCTCTTTCAAACTCTCAATTCCATCATCTGATGTGACAATCCACACATTTAACAGCTTTGTCTCTATTTTTTTTCCATTCCTCTGATAAGTCAAACCTCCATAGTAGCACAGAAGGTAAGAATGGGATAAATTGAAGACCACAGAAGGTAGTTGTTAAACGCCTTGGTGATCTCAAGAATAACAACACGCTTACCATATAGCCATGATTAGATGGATAAGTATAATCATGATGAAGTCCCTCTTTTCAAGGTGTCATAAGCCTGTACCACTTTTGAAGGTCTGACAGGTCAAAGCAACCTTAGAAGAGAAGCTTTCATACTAAAAAATAACTCAAAATAAGTGTACTTAGCAGGTGTAACATCAGATTTTCTGAGAACAGCAACTTGCATGGAGGAAAATGACATTTATAAATCTAATCCCTTAATGAATAAGAAAAGTAATTACCCTGTGAAGAAACATAAAAGGCACACAACCATAAATATATATCTTCTACTTACCGGCGATGGTTTTGGTAATAGTTATCAAGCTCGTAATAGATGAAAACAGGACTTTTCATATGCTTTGGAACCTGAAAAGGTCTTTAGTTAAGGCATCTTGAAAAAAAATGAAACACAGCTTGGATTGAAAGAAGGAAGATGGAAATAAAAGAGAGAATCCAAATTTCTTTAAGAACATCAAGTAAGGAAATTGGACTAACATTGAAGGTCCTAGTGCACGTCTTGTTTGTTTCGCTGGTTTGTATGTAATGTAGGCTGTTATTTCTATAAGCAGGAGGAATGCAATCTGTGTCATATCGTTCCACAATTTCCACCAACTAGATATTGCAAGATGGGGAACAAACAGAGCTTCATGTTAGTGCCATCTAATAAACAAGGCAATTAGCAACGAAATCAAACAAGATTAAATTAGACATACATGTTCTGATGCGAACAAGGAAGCAAGGCCTATAGGGATAAACACAACTCCAATAACAATGAATGATGAAATGACCTGAAAACAATCAAGAATAAAGGTGCGAGTAGTTAAAAAACAAAGAACAGTAATAAACTAAAGCAGCAGAAGACAACAGTAAAATATTCTAGGACATACCCATCCTGGTGTTAAAATAGGTTTACACGCAGAAAGCTCTTGCTGTGTGAATCTAGAATCTGCATCCACCAAGAACAAACAAAAATCAGTCCAAAGATTTTCACTCAGGACCACAGGCCATGATTTGATTTTGCAAAATCAAGCACCCACACGGAAATTGAAACAGCAGCAATTCAACAGGTGTAAGCATCAGATGCGTCGGATAAAAATGCAATGCAGTAAATATACATGTAAAGAACCAACATTTTATTAAAAACCATTTATTGTTTACCAAAAAATAAACTAATCCACAGATTTCCAATAAAAAACACAATCACAACCTCTATAATTCAATAAGAACCCAACAAAAGCAATTTCCTTTACAAAAACAAACAAAAACCCATTTCAAGAAAATTAAAAAGATCAAGACTTTCCCGATTACCAACAAGATTTAACGCAAAGGGTAGTGATAATTCAAATCAAATCAATAAAAAAACCACAAAAATCATAAATTGGAACAGATTGGATTTCAAAGATAGAAGAAAAGAAAGATCGGTTTTCATACATTTGGGTTTATTGTTCTTGGTAGAAACAGCTGCAGAAGAATCATCCTTGCCTCCACCACCAACGCTTGTTGCTCCTTTCATATTTTTTTTGTTTTTTATTCTCACATCAAACCAAGCCTCAATATAAAAATAAAATATCAGTTAATTTTGATAGTAAAAAAAGAAAGCAAAAGGACACCTAATTTATCTTTTAATTGTTTTTTCCAATTAAGGTGATTAATGGTTTTTTAATTTTATCTTTTTGAGTTTATTAATGGTTTTTTAATTTTATCTTTTTGAGTTTATTTTATCTGTCTCATTGTTTTTTATTGGTAAGAAAATAAAAAAAATAGAAAATAAAAAATCAGCCTAAAAAAACGGAGACATATATTCAGGAATGAGATGGTTGAAGTTTGGTGGCATGAGTAGAACAACGGTTTGATGATTTTTTGGATTGACAGAATGTTCATACTTGAGAAAAGTTTGGAAGAAACAAAGCCAAAAAGGAGACTTAGATTCAAAGCCATTTAGACTAAGAGTCCATCCATAGATGCCTTCCTGCAATTTATTGATCAGGGATTGCAAATGTTCTTATTGAATTATAATACGTAATTTTTTTTTTTTACCAAATTGAAAAAATATACCTAAATTAAATGCACAAAAACTTGTACAAAAAACTTTTAAAGCTTAACTAAAATTAAAAAAAAAAAAAAAAAACAAATGTTATTTAATACAAAAAAAAAAACCTCAAATTGAAATCATACCCGTAATTTTATTTTTTAAAAGAATAAATCATATTCATGTTGTTGAGAGAAAAAACTAACTTGTTTTTAGTTTTTTAAAACATTTATTTGCCGGTACTTTTCGAAACCCCAAAAATCCCAAAACCCCGAAACCATCTCCATCAGCATACCAGTCACTTCACCAAATCTCTCAACACTGAGAGAGAAAACCTAAAATGGCATCGCCACCGCAGCCACCGCCGATGACAAACGCGTTTGCATTAACACCACACAAAGTCTCAGTTTGTTTACTTCTTCAAACCTACGCATTACCTGCTCAAACAACACCACCGTTCCCTTTCTCCTCCGTCTCTCAACACAACCGTCTTGGGCTCTACTTATTAGCCCTCACAAAAGTTAGTACTGTTGCGAAAGTCATTTTTTTTAGGGAGAGTCTTAAGGCAGCGTTTGGTTCGCTTATTATTGGAAGTCCAATTTTGATTAACAATTGCTTTTTAATTGTATTGGATTTGAATTTAGAGATGTAATGAATAATGGGTTCCATTTAGAATTTTTAATTTCTCGTTTTTGAAGGAAAAATGTTTGTTGTTGTTGTTGTATTTTAAATTCTGGAAATAACCAAACATGTTCTTAAGTGATTAAGCTTTTTAATTGTGGATTTCTTTTTATAAAATTTGAATCTTTTGATGATTTTGAGTAATGGGTTCTGTTTAGAAACTTTAATTTCTCGTTTTTTAAAGGAAAATAAAGGATTATTTTGTATTTTCAGTTTTTAAGCGAGCCAAACATGGCCTTAAGTGCAAAAGCATAAAATTTTGATTTTTTAATAAAATGTGTGGATTTGATGTTGCAGTCTTATGATGATATATTGGAGCCAAAGCTAGAGGAGTTGTTGAATCAATTGAAGGAAATCAGTGGGTCATTGGGGCATTGGTTGATTGATCATTTGACAAGCAGGTTATCATCTTTATCAGCGCCGGATGATTTATTTAGCTTCTTTACTGAAATGAGAGGTTAGTTTTTGGTCCTTTTTAATACCCTTTTGCTTAATTCTTTTTGTTGGGTTTTATGTGTTTGTGTTAAATTAGTTGGAAGTTTTCGTGTTGTGGTGTCAGGGATACTTGGAGGATTGGATTCAGTTATGGAAGATAATCAAGTTATTTTGGACCCAAATAGCAATCTGGGATTGTTTCTCCGTCGTTGCATTCTCACATTTAATCTCTTATCGTTTGAGGTATTGCTGTATTCTTGCTCGTGGTCATAGCTGTTCATTTGTTTAGTGTTCCATCATGCTTGATATGTCATTGTTTTCCTCTAAATGAAATGGAGAAGGCAGAAACTTGATTTTGAATAAGAAGTGAAATTGAATGATTTGATGCTTTCTTTTTATTGTTTGCATGACTAGGTGTTTATGATTAAAAAATGTAATGCAGGGTTTGTGCCATCTTTTGACAAATATTGGGAGTTATTGTAAAGAAGCCATGTCAAGCTGCATGCCATATGAGACACGGCTTTTAGACGAGTCCAGTAATGATTTGGAGACATTATCAGAATATGAGAACATGGACTTGGAGAATTTCATGTTCGGAAAAGTTAATGAAGAAATTGAAGCAAGGAAACAGGCCAGTGAAAGAGTTCCTTTTCACCTTCACGGACCTAAAGCACTTTCTGGATTGGTTGAAGGTATGATAATTATCTGTTATCTACATGTGCTGGCATGCACACTTGAATATTGAGCACTTTTCACGAAATATTATGATGGTTTTTTCTCCTCCTTTAATATCTGGCTTTGGCAAAGTCATGAGTAGTTTAACCCAACGGATCTTTTTGTTACTTAAATTTTGTGGTGTTCCACAAAAATTCACTTAGTGATTTGTGAATTTATAATGCATGCAAACACTGGATCTAAAACTATGTCCAAATTTCTGAGTATTTCTCAGTTTATTAATGTGATGAAGATATTACCATCAGATTTTGAGAATGATAAATCAAAACTTGCAGATATAGAGGTTGTTGCAGATCCAAGTTCCAAACATGGTGACAAATGTGGAGAAACTAGTGCATATGTACATCCTCCAGGAAATGAATTGAGAGATGTTGATCCCTATGGGGAGATATTCCTAAGAACAAACTGGCAGGTACAAGGTTACTTAATGGAGCAAGCAGATGCAATTGAAAAGTAAGCGTCACAACCAACTGCTATTAATATACTGTTTCTTCACTGTTTAAATTGCAGTTTAGTTTGAAACTGATAAATTAATATCCTGTTTTTTTCTGGTTACAGGCATGACAGTTCTTTCTCTTTAAATTCTTTTGAGCTTGTTTTAAGGCAGATTACAAAATTGGCACCTGAGCTACATCGTGTAAGTTAGCATGTTTATTTATATTGGTGAGCCTATTATATATATATATATATATATATTCATTTGTTTTGTAATCATTTTTTATGGATGTGCTTGATCCAGGTTCACTTCTTACGATATTTGAACAGCCTGTATCATGATGATTATTTTGCCGCTCTGGATAATCTTCATCGCTACTTTGATTATAGGTAACAAAAAGATTCAGCCGTCTATATAACTCCCAAGTGCCAGAATTTAAATGTTCATTGGAACTTATATAATTAATCTGTTTTTAATCAAGGTCTCCGCTTGAAATTCCAGTGGCATCATGGTGTCTGCAAAAAGTTCCATTTGTTAATCAATAGCCTCCCTTTTTCTCTCCTCATGTTTTCACACTAGTTAAATATAGAGTCAAAATGCTCATATCCTCATCTGGAGAACTTGTGGGTACTGGAATCTCTGTTTTTGTATCTTTCCCATTTAATCTATTGCCACAACTTGCTCTATGTTAATGCTTGAATATTTAAATTTCTTATTTTAGAGGGAAGTAACTTCTTGCAGCTAGCAATTTCATGGAGTCTCGCCAGAAAAACTCAGGATCTTCTATTGGTTTTTCAAATCCATAGTTTTGATTTTCTTTGAGAGTTAATACCTTGATGTGGGCTCCAGAGGGGTCCCCTCATACTTGGACCCCAAGTAGAACTTGATTGCCCCAAGTCAATTGTACCTGGACAGCCAATACGCCATCTCAGTTTTGTTTGGATGATGATACTTATAGAGTTAATATTATGGATTTTTGATAGGTCTGGGGGCCTTACAAGGCCGATCTTCTGATACATGTTATGCCTTGTGATAGATGGGAGAAGCAAATTTATCTATTAACTAGGGATATGTAGAACGTGATATTACTTAAGTGTACACTCGGTCTCTCTAAGTGGGGTGAAGGTTTTGTTCTTACTGCATTTGGCGGGTTTTGGGAGGAGGAAGCATTGTTAAATTCTCTGTAGATGTTTGATGTTTGTATTTGTTTGGTGATAGCCACCGGAGTAATGTTGAGGATTTTCAAGGATCTCTATTTTAGCAAGGCAAGTTTTGTTGGATGGGGTCACTTTCTTCTCTTCCTTTTGGTGCAGTGAGTTGTGGGCCTTTCCAGGTGTTTTTTCTTAAACATGTTCTCATGAGCAGAGAATCAATTTGCCTTAATTTGAATGGAAATGAATGACTAATGGTAAACAAAATGTTGGAGTCAATACCTTCAATGCCTGATTCTTGTTCTTTTTAGTAACACAATAAAACCCAACATTTCATCAGATTTCTCTCATTCTTTTTTATTTTTCCTTTTCCTCAAAGGTTATTCTTTAGGCTGGACTGATTGGTCATTGCTGTTGCTTATGAAAACCAAAATATGTTGAAGAAAATTCAATTTTGTGTAGGCCAAGTGCCAGTTATCAAACTTCATTTCACCTTGACAATCACCACTTGGAATAGATGGTATCTTTGAATTAGTTATATAATTCACACCATCTGTAATCTTTTTCCTATCTCAAATGAAATTATTTTATACTTTGGGTAAGAAAGTGGCCTTATTTTACCAATGTTGTCACCAAAGTGCAGGGGCCGAGGGATTTGATTCAGCTCCATCTTCTTCTGGGTCCAATAGTTCTGGAAGATATGAGATTGGTCTGATATATTTGGGGATGATGCATTTACACTTTGGGCATCCTAAGCAAGCTTTGCAAGTAAGCATGAGAAAAATCTCTCTTAAGAAAAACTAGTAATTATTGTACTAGTTTTGCCAAATTCTTACTGACTGAAAACTTAACAAGTTGGATCTCTGCAAGCTCGCCAAAAGTTTTTGGTTCAGAACTTGATTTTGATCTAAAGCTTCAACTATGCTAGCTTGCCAAATCTCAGGGAATTCCTGGGTGGTCAGGGATACTTGAGCTTGCTTCATTTGAGTCCAACTAGGGGCATGTGAAATGTTCTACTTTTCATGTTTGTGATTGTTTCCATTCAGTAATTGTTTTGCTTGTACTTTCAGGTTTTAACTGAAGCAGTTCGTTTTTCTCAACAGGTAGTCTCTTTATTTAGTGTTTTTTCACACTTCTCAAATCATGATTTCTTATATTCATGCACATGTATGTACTTTTCTGAAAGCTATTTCTGCATTTTGAGGGTTTTTTTTTTTTTGTGGTTCTTTGGACAGGCATCTAGTTGGGGTGATGCTTGAGCTTGAATTGAATGATTTATTTAAGCTACAAAAATTTAAAGTGCTTACCTGAATTTTAAAATGCATTCCAACAAGGATTGCCTATCATCATCTGCACTAATTTGCATAGAAAAATATAGAAACTTGAGAAGATATTAACATGCTTCTGGGTTTGTGTATTTTCAAAACCTACTACCTTAGCCTTCTTAATATTCATGGATCTCTAAGATAGGGCATAGTGAGTGTTTTGATTATTTTACCAAACTGCTTTTTGAAAAAAAAAAATCAAGAAGAAATGACTCCCTTCTATTTTCAAAACAAAGCCACAAATCAGCCTTCCATATCATGTATTTAAACAAGCACTGTGGACATAACAAATCATATCAAAATGGATTTCCAACTCGATAGGCTCAATCTCAGTGCTGTCTCTTAGTCTCTTGGTTAAACATAACACATAAATTTAAGGAGATGTGGAATAAATTTTTGTTGTTATAGTTCTTTTTGTTGTAGCACAATTTTAGAGGCTTTGCCGGACACTGTAGTGCTGTATCTATTCTTAATTCTAATTATTGTTTGTATGATGATGGCTGATTATTGTTGCAGCAAAGTAATGAGAGTTGTCTTGCGTACACTTTAGCAGCTATATGCAATGTATTGTCTGAATTTGGTTGCTCAAGCTCAGCAGGAGTACTTGGAACTTCTTTCTCACCTATAACCAGCATGGACACTTCATTGTCTGTTGGGCAACAATTGTTTGTTCTCTTGAGGGAGTCTCTGAAGAGAGCAGAAAGTTTAAAGTTGAAACGATTGGTTGCTTCTAATCATCTTGCTCTGGCCAAATTTGATTTACTGGTGAGACTGGGAATCACTAGATTCATCTTAGCAGCCTATTACTATTATTTTCTTTTCTTGAAGAGTACTGTAGTATATTACGAATGTGTTTAGGCCAGTGTTCTTGTGATAGTTTATTGTTTGTTAAATATGTAGTTTATTGTTCAATATGAAACAGTGGGTCAGTTCTAGAATCTTCTGTTTCTTTACCTGTGTCTTCCTTCCTTTATCAGTGAGTTAAAAACCAGGTAAGAGGAGAAAGTGGGCTCACAAATTCTACACAAACGTTTATTACCAAACCTATGTTGTTTCCAGTAGTTTGTTACTATGTTTTGCAAGTAAGAAATATTTCAGTGAACAAGGTGGCTGCTGTTCGCTTGCTTTTGTAGTGAGTAGACATGCAAACTAGCATAAAAAACACAGAAAAGAAGCACATATATTCTTCCTTTTAAATACTGTTTTTGCAATACACTTGCTTGGGACTTATACTGGAGAGTGGATCAGTCTAGTGCTGATGCATTTGGCGTGTTTTAGAGATTTAAAGGTTGTTTCAATGTTGTGTTTAAACCTATGAGTTGCTAGTCTTATTGTGAAAAGAATGTTTGCATTTTTTTTGTGGTAATATTCTGCTCCCAAAACCAAGCAGTATAATGTCTTTGAGGATCCAATTTGTTCTGGTTCTGTGGAAACAATTCATGGGGAGGGCTATATCGTGGACACTGTTAGTTTGTTCCCAAAGTTTGAAGTCACAAATAATATGCAGAAAGAGTGATGAAGTTCTCGTTAGGCTATTAAGTATTAAATTACATGTTGGTAGAGGTAGTAGGCATAGAATTTGGCCAGAGATAAATAAATGTCTCTGAGAATCCAATTTGTTCTTGTTCTGTTGAAATATTACCACACAATGCTACCAAATACTGGTTTGGTTCAAATTTTGAACTTAGACGTGTTCTGTTGAATATGTTCTGGTTTTGTTTTTTGGCTAAATTGTACCAGACCCTTGAACTATTGGTCAAAGTACCATTAGTTCCTGAACCAAAAATTCCATGCTAGTAGTCCCTGTAATTGTTTGATTCAATGTAGTCTGCCATTAGTGAAAATTAGGTTTTCGTTCAAATTATTACTGGTTTTATCGAATTTTATTTCAATTTTATTAAAAGAAATATGAAAATATATATTAGGATATTTTTTTATTGTGGTCATGTGGCCTTCACATGCCAATTCCATTATAATTTGGATGGAAACCTAATTTTCACTAACACAGACTAAATTGAATCAAATGATTAGTTCAGGGACTACCAGTGCAAACTTTTCCCTCCAGGGACTGATGTACTTTGACCAATAGTTCAGGGGGGTCTTGTACAATTAGCCATGTTTATTTGAATCCAAAGAATATTTTAGTTCAATGTTGATTCAGCAGTTGTAGACTTGTGTAAAAGTTCTTTGACCTTTATACTGTCACAAGCTACTTATTTCAGTTATATTTTGATTTGCAGCATGTGCAAAGACCTCTGCTGTCATTTGGTCCCAAAGCTTCCATGAAGCTGAGAACATTTCCAATTAATGTTTGCAAGGTATTTGATGCCTTTGGTGATTCTATTTACAGTTTTTCTAAATCTTGTAACATGCAGAATTAGTATTTTATGCAAACCCTTTCCGTTTCCTATTTCCTTGTTGCAGGAATTAAGATTATGTTCTCATTTGATTAGCGAATTTGGCTCTGAAAGCTCCACAATGACAACTGATGGTGTTTTTAGTACAACATGGCTCAACAATCTTCCAAAGTCAATGGATTCACCATTGTTGCCCCAAGAGAATGGACATCGAAACAATTGTGATGCACACCGATTCTTTACGCAACTCAGCTCGGTTCCCAAATCTGTTTTGCAATTATTAGGTTCTTCATGCATAATGCGCTCCACTGCTTGGGAGATGTATGGCAGGTGAATTAATGAGGACCCTTCAATATTACTTGTCACCTTTTTGTACATGACTTTTACCTTTTGGTAAAATTTGCCTGCTTATTTCCTTTGAAAAAAACTTTGAACGTGTGATGCATGAACTTGTCTGCCTTTTCTTTCTAATTTATGGATCTGGGTATGATACAGATATTA
Organism: Populus tomentosa; assembly: GCA_018804465.1. NCBI lineage: Eukaryota > Viridiplantae > Streptophyta > Magnoliopsida > Malpighiales > Salicaceae > Populus > Populus tomentosa. Next base: position 6,430,669 of record CM031975.1, read on the forward strand.
AGGGTACTTTCTTTGTCTGTGCATAAGTGTTATGTGTATATGCATGTCTTCATATGTGTGCGTATGTTGGATAGTTTGGGACTTCTTCATTCCATTATCATAGCATTCACATTTTATTCAACCCATTTGTTACCTGACCTGCATAGCTCTTCTGATGTCTTGAGCAGCATAGAGTAGTCCACTTTTGATTGGGTGGAGGTGAAGCTTCCAATGAAATATCCTCAGTCTATTTTTCATATGATTGCCCTTTTGGTTGATGTTGACATTTTTAAATCTTCTTCTCTCTTTTTCTATTTTTCCAGGGATTTATTTTCTTAATTTATTTAGACTTTGAAGCTAGGGCTCTGGAAGCGGAACTATATTCATGTTGTTTATAACTTATTTTTTCTGCTTTTTAAGTTTTTCTTTTGATGCTCTGTTGCCTTGTAACTTAAAGAAGATTGTAATTAGACATTAAAAGAATGTGACAGTAGAAACTGAGAGATGAAATTTACTAGTCTAGATTTCCATTCCTAGTCACACTTGCAATATGCTCTTTTGAGCACTCCTTTCAAAGATTTAACAAAAGCTCTCTCTTAATAAGGGCAGCTTCACTGTGTTCTTGTTTAGTGCAATCTTACATGCTTGTATTACTTTTGTTGGTTTGTTTGAGAATTATTGGACTCTTAATTGGATGTCTTATATTGTGAAAAACATTTTTTCTCTTATTGCTTCTAAGTGTCTTGTTTGATTGCTCATGTTTCTTTTTCCTTTTTTAAAGTGCTCCTCTTGCTCGAATAAATTCGCTGGTTTATGCCACTTGCTTTGCTGATGCTTCAAGGTAAACTTTAGCTAAAGTATCAGAAGATTTGTTCATGTGTTGCTATTATTCACTATTCACTATTCCTTTCTTATTCTTGTGTTGTGTTGGTTGTTTTAAGTTCATCTGATGCAGCTTCAGTACATGCAAAGCTCATCCAACATTTAGCAGTTTTTCGAGGATACAAAGGTCAGATTGAATGCTTGAACATCTTCCTATTAGCTTCACAGTATGTTCTTAATGCATTTCTGGAACACCATGGGGTTCTTTTATAAACTTTTAGATTTCAATACATGAACCTGTCACTATTCAGAAGCAGTTGAAAGTTTTTGAAATTATCTTATATTTGGCAATTGAATCAAATTCCCAAATTTGTATTCTGCCACCAGGCTGCTTTTTGCTTCTGGCTTGGGAGAAGGGGTTGTAAAGAGCTGACAAGTTGCAGTCTCTTTGTAAACATTCTCCCTCTCACAGCGTAGCAAAATCTTCCTTCAAAAAGGAAATAATGAGTGTAAATAGGCATATTTCATTTTAGTTTGTATTGGTAAATTTGCATAAACTTGTAGTTTTGAAAGAAAAAAAAGGTTATACAGCGTAGAAAGTCTTTTTCTTCTCCATAACTCAGCTTTTTATTACATGCTCTTACACGTTCACATTCAAACTCATATGTTAACTATTCAAAAACATATATGCTTGTGCTCAAAATTGTATGTTTACCATTCTTCCTTGACCCATTGTTTTACTTATTCTGTTTTTCTTTCTCTCTACCACCAGAGGCCTTTGCTGCTCTTAAAGTAGCAGAAGAGAAGTTCTTAACTGTCTCAAAATCTGTAATTTTGCTACTAAAACTGCAGCTACTCCATGAGTGTGCTTTGCATCGGTGAGGCTACTGACTATAGTATTATACATCTCTTTGATGTATATTAAAATTCTGACTTCCTCTTCAACTAAGGTAAAATTACTTTGGTATTCAGAGGAAATCTGAAGCTTGCACAACAAGTATGTGATGAACTTGGAGTTCTGGCATCATCTGTCAGTGGTGTGGACAAAGATCTGAAGACTGAAGCAAGCCTTCGCCATGCTCGTACATTGCTTGCAGCAAATCAATTCAGCCAGGTATACATATTTTGACATGTAAATGTCTTCTACTTGATTTACTTAAATTTTAATGAAATAACATTGAGGGTTAGTGTTTCATGTTGATGGAAATGAGTAATAGTGTTCTTTACCCTGCATGGATTCTTTAGAAGCTAATTCCTGGAAGGAGCAGGATGGCATAATTTACTACATTTCATGAATTGCTAATTTACTTGATTTACTTAAATTTTAATGAAATAACATTGAGGGTTAGTGTTTCATGTTGATGGAAATGAGTAATAGTGTTCTTTACCCTGCATGGATTCTTTAGAAGCTAATTCCTGGAAGGAGCAGGATGGCATAATTTACTACATTTCATGAATTGCTAATTTACTTGATTTACTTAAATTTTAATGAAATAACATTGAGGGTTAGTGTTTCATGTTGATGGAAATGAGTAATAGTGTTCTTTACCCTGCATGGATTCTTTAGAAGCTAATTCCTGGAAGGAGCAGGATGGCATAATTTACTACATTTCATGAATTGCTAATTTACTGCAAATTCAATGTTGAACACACGCACACATGTATGTTTGTATGATTATTAGAGCTTAATAAGAATCACGTGCGAACTCTGTGGGTGCTCAGCTTCCCAGAGAATTAGATTTGCATGCTTTATTGTAAAAGCCAACTGCTGGAGAGGGAGAGAGAGCATTTGGAAGGTGGGTCAAGGTAAAGTGACCGCCTAATGTCCCAGTTTTATTCAAAGTTTCTGAATCCACAAAGAAATAGGGTTCTTAATCCACAAGAACTGAGACAGAAGAGGCAAATCTGCCTCTCACATCCATACACTGCTTTCAAATACAACGCACAAGTGCACTTTTATAGGCACTCAAAAGCCTGGAAGAGTACCAACTAAAATAGGAAATTTAATATTTTAAAATAACAACTCTTAATTATTGCAAATATCACTATAAGAAAACTTCCTAAATTACAAATATCTTGAAAGTTGATCTTCTTGTACCTCGTCAGCTATTGGTGCTGGTAAGTGACAGCAATGGTGACAATCATGAAGGTTATGGTGTTGATGCATATGTGATAGTTGTGATGGCAAAGAAGGGTGGTGGTGTTATTGATGCTAGAGTTGGTGATGATGGTCAGGGGTGATGGTATTGGTTGTGGGGTGGCAATGGTAATAGTATTGGTGATGATAGGAATGAGTGATGGTGGCATTAATATTGATAGCTAACCAAATTTTAGAAACTTTGCGAAGTGGAGACTCCTGCTTCATTACAGAAACCAATAGCTAAATGACAACAGTATCTGATTAAACTCGTAACTGAACATGGAAATGCCTACTAATCACAGCACCAATTGAACAAAATTTAGAAGTCTCCTGGATATCTTTGTCATTTGTACCCTGTAGAGTGCTAGAGCCAAGAAAACTAAATCAATCCCAATAATCAGCCACCATAGCCATGTGTGTATGCTGGAGTCTATTGGTTTCTGGGTTAAGTGTTTTATTAATGGACAGTCCTGTAAAAGCTGAATCAAATGAAGTTTTATGGTGGTAGAGCTGGTACAGAAAGTAGAAAATGAGGCTGTAAACTAAACAAGAAGCACGAGGCAACAACCAAAAGATTATTCCCTTTTTGCAAGTCGGTACTGCATCTTCCCTTCCTGGATGTCTCACTATTCATTCCCCAAACTGTTTAATTGTTTTTCCATGGCTTTAGGTTCAGTAATATTCCTTTCCTTTCTGATATGTCAGTCTTTTGCAGGCTGCCGCTGTTGCACATTCTCTCTTTTGCATGTGTTACAAATTCAATATGCAGGTTCAGAATGCCACTGTTCTTCTTTTGCTGGCAGAAATTCACAAGGTACAATGACAGATTTGATAAGTGTTGATAGATTTAGCTTCCTTTGAAGTGACCTATCTTGTTATTTCAAGATGTTGGAAAACTTTTGTACGATGCTATTGTTAAACTTGGTTTTCTATTCCTCTCCTAAATGAATAGGGGAAAGGGGGCAAAATACAGCCCATTAGCTTGCCCGAAGATGAAATGGAAATATTAGACAGAGGACTTGCACATGGTGACCTCTGATTACCCTGAAGGGCCATTGAATTTCTTGACACTAACTTGGTCAATCTTGCAGTGTTTTCTTTATTTCCTCTGACATTGATGCATTTGGATATATTTTATCATTTGAATGTATGTCTGTAGGTATACTTCTGATGAGAAGGTAAACTCATTGTATCCGTTAAAGCACTATTATGTGGTTAGTTTGCATAATAAATCTGGATGGATGAATTTAGCCCTTATAGGGGCTATCTGTCATGTGGTAGTGTAGTGAATTCTCTTTGGAATATTTATATGTCGAAGTGCAGAAATGATATAAAAGTTCTTTTACGTGTCATCAGAAATCAGGCAATGCTGTTTTAGGTCTTCCTTATGCATTGGCAAGCCTCTCATTTTGCCAGTCATTTAATTTGGATCTACTCAAGGCATCAGCCACTCTTACCTTGGCTGAGTTGTGGCTCTCATTAGGATCAAATCATGCAAAGAGGGCTCTGACCCTTATACATGGGGCTCTACCCATGATTCTTGGTCATGGAGGGTTGGAACTCCAAGCGAGGGCTCAGATCACTGAAGCAAAATGCTATTTATCTGATCCAAGCTATTCAGGTTCCACTCTCTCATCTCCATTTCTTTTTCCCTAGGGGAAGGGGGGCTCATTGTTAGGTTAAACATATTTTTTTTCAAAAAATTCCAAAATAACTTTCTTTTTTGTTGAATTTTCTCAGTTTTTGAAGATTCTGAGGTTGTGTTAGATCTTTTGAGGCAAGCTTCTGATGAGCTTCAAGTGTTGGAGGTCTGTAGATGTCTGAATATAAGTATTTGAGTATCATGCATTCGGTTGTCAAATATATGAGTTTCTTTTGTCCAAATTCTGAAAAGATTACATGTTTTTTTATTCGGCAATCAAAGATTAGTTCTTTGGTTCCATATTATTTCAGTATTTGCAATATTACATATCACCTATTCTGCAACTTCTCTAAACACGGGATTCTTAGTTGGAGCGTTTTTCTGCTCAGACTTCCTTTTCCTTTTCTACTTGTAAAATTTAACATTTTCACATGTTTATTAACCTAAATTTTCCAGAACATAGCAAAACCGCGGCTGTTTCTTTAGGGTTTCATTATTATAATTGATTGTGTTGCTTTTGTTGGACAGTATCATGAGTTGGCTGCGGAAGCTTTCTATTTGATGGCCCATGTATTTGACAAACTTGGGCAACTTGAGAGGAGAGAAGAAGCTGCAGCTTCATTCAAGGAACACATGATGGCTCTAGAGAATCCTCAGGATGAGGATGATCCTTTACTGAACATGTTGTGAAGAAAATTACAGTTGTATTTCATGCAAGTTAGAATCCTGATTATTTTAACAACAGTAGCTTTTACTTTCTATGTTTTCCACCATGTAACATTTCTCTGTTGAGAACATGAGATGCGTATATGAGAATTAAGATGTGTACCTTGATTCATAATTTGTGTCCATCAAGAGGGTGTATTATTCCTGAGCTTGCATTATAGAAGTGTGCCAAGAGAATTTTTGAGTGCTATTATGTGCTAGATCAGTTACCAAATTTCACACTTCAAATCTTCATTATTATAAAATAGAAAACTCGCGACAGTTTATTACAGTACACATCCAATTTTTTTATTTTCAGTGATCATACACACTGAAGTTGAATTCAGAAAGTAGTAGATGAAAAGCATTATTGAAAAACATATTAAATAACGTCAGGTGGCACAGGATGATTGCTGTCCTGATCCATGCTTCCAGATAACAGCTTAAGCTCCAAACAACCTGGATGTAGGGTGAAAATGGTATGAGTTCCTTTACTGCACAAATCCAAACAAATCAGCTATTCAGGTTTGTAGTCGTACCTCTGCAATCACGACTGAGCTCGTCTTGTACTGCACGATTCAAAATCTGCAAGTTAGCTTGCATGTAATGTTAGAAAAGTGAAAAAAAAATTGCATCAAAGAAATTGTCCAGAAAAGAATTGGTACTTTTGGAGGATCAACTTCCTTGCTTTGCTGGCTTCGAGACTGACATTTGAGCTTCTTCAGTTGGGATAAGCACGTTCATTGCCTAGAAGTGTCACATGAGGGGCATGTGAAAATTTTCAGGAGTCCTGTTATTGTTGATTGTAAAGCTGTAAGTAGAAAGTAGAGAGTGCATACCAAACTCCTGAATTGAAGATTATAGAGCATCTGGATGTATCTCTTCTTGGCTAGTTTCTGCTCCTTGTTGAGCTGCCTCCAGAAACTATACATGTTACCCATGTTCAACAATTTCTTTGCATAGATCTTCCATGTATAGCTGCAAAACAAAGCGAATAATGATTCGGTTAGTAAACACAAGGGAAAGAACACAATTGAGGATGTTGTATGTCGCAAGTGTACTTACCATTCGTTTATCCGTTTCAACCCTTCTGCCGCAAACTTATTCCAGTATCCTGGATCCACCTTGCACTTATCAAAGAAATCAGCGATAATGTTGCTCGATTCATCTCCATTTTGGGGATCAATATGGAATCCTGAGATCCCGTCAACGATTATTTCAGCTGGGCCTCCTTGGTTGGTTGCAAAGGTGGGCAATCCGCAGTTCATAGCCTCGATGACTGTGAGTCCAAATGCTTCATAGAGAGCTGGCTGCACGAAAGCTCCCTTTGTATCAGCGATACAACGGTACAGTTCTCCATTGCGATTTCTATCAGTCTGAGCTGCTATCCATCGGAACTGACCGTTGAGTCGGTACTTCTTTATCAATCCATGCATCTTCGTTATTTCAGCCATTTCTTCTCTGTCTTTAGATTTGTTTGGATCAAAGAATCCACCAACTATAACAAGATTAACTAAGCCTCTCAGTCTCTTGTTCTTCCCATACCACTCGGTTAGTCCAGTAAGGTTCTTCACTGTATCGAGCCTTGCCATCGAGAAGATAATAGGCTTCTTCTTGTCCTCTAAATATCCACTGTTGTTCAAATAATTTCAGATAAGATGCTGGGTAGTTCTAGTGATTCTTAATGACGATCTTAAGTAAATGATCTCTGAGTACTTACATGTGTTCATCATTGACCACTTTGCTAAACAACAATTCTTCAATGACGGGATGAAACTTTGTGAATCGACTTTGTTTCTCCGTGTATGGGAAATAGACAGATTGATCAGCCCCAGGTGCAGCAATGTTGAACTTGGGATCAAAGACGTTGATGCCAGATACGACTCTGCAGAGCCCTGGCAGTGTGAATGAAGCATGGCTCTCATACTGCCCAGGTCTATCTTTGCTGAAAACAATATAACATGGTTTTTAATACATTTTTATGGTTTAATGGAGAATTATTCAGAGATGCGTGGATAATTTTCTTACCTTCCTGCAATCTCCTGATATGTACTTGCTATGATGAAATCGGTTGCATTCATGGCAATTGTATCAGCCATAAATTGGCATGAGAAGTGGTACTTAGGGTCTAATTCCTTCCACTTGACATCTGAATTTTCGTACTTCGTCTTCTCCAAAGCATGTGCAATAGTTGCCTGAGTTATCCCAAGTTTACTAGCCATGAGAGTTGCTGCTAAATTCCCATCAGTGTAGTTTCCGATGATGAGATCCGGCTTTCCTTGCATAAGGTCTAGGAGCTTGGTTATAACATCCTGATATAAAAACAGACGAGTACATTCAATAATGACAGGAACCCCCAGAAGATGAATGAATTATCTGATAGTTCAAAACATGCCTGAGTAAACTTCTCGAGATAGGGATAGACATCGAAACGAGAAACCCACTGGCGGAGGACCTTATTTTCAATGCTGAATGGCACCCTAAGGATGTTTGAATGCTTGGTGCCATTAATCGATTCCAATTCCTGGTTGCACTTTGTTCCCCGAGCTTCAGGAATGAGTCGCGTGACCTGTTTAGGCAAGAACATGATTAGACAAACTCCTGAAACCCTGATTATTTACTCATTCCTTGTGAGGTTAATGAACTTACCACAACAATTTGAGGTTTTATGTTAAGTCCTTGTTGCTCAATCCTAAGCAGCAATTCATCTTCCAAGGCTTTAACTTGGTCTAGAATGTAGACCACCTGTTTAGAGTAGTAGCGCAGGTTTGTGATCGAGAATAGCAAGTATCAGTAGGCTTGTTTTTACTGCATCAGGGAATTGAAATTCATACCTGTCCACCAGTATCCGGCAAACCGAGGACATCTGCTTGACCAAAGTAACCGTGAGGAGAGAAAATTACAACATTGAATACAGTTGGCAGCCTGCTAAAAAATTTCTCCATGTTCAATGGATCCGGTGCTTGGAGAGCTTCTGAGAGACATCTCATCGTCTCCTTCACTCTCTCTGCAGTATTACCCCATCCCTTCTCGAAGCCCCACACTTTGAAGCTGCGAAACAAAGAGCATCAATTTCCAGGGTCTGATAATGTGAAATATCAGTGTCTGATGACAAAAATGTTCACCTTATCTCAAATTCCTGATATGGGGTGTCCTTCGGAAGTCCTGAGAGGTAAACTTCAGCAACTATCAGTGCCAACCGAAGCTTTCTGACAGAGCTAAGGGTCTCATTTATCATTAGTTTCTGCAAATTCAGAGGCATCAGAAATCATATATACAAGGACTTGAAACTTTCTGTATAGAAAATGAAGTTGTCTCGTTCATACTTCTCCTTCATGATTCAGAGATAGCAAGTAATCCACCAGAGGCTGAGCACTCTCCAGGCTGCCGCTTAGCTTTGAAGTTGCAAACTTGGAAACAAAACCAAGTCCATTTCCAATGGAAGAAGATAAGGTCAAGTGAGGCACAGAGAAATCAAATGCTCCGAAATCGACTTCCAATGCATTAGCATCCTTTGCCCTGCAAAGACAACAGGTTTTTGAGTAGAAAAACTCGGTCAAATACTAAAGCCTAAACAGAAGTGTATAGACTATAGCGTACCAGTTCTCATCATATATCATTTCCTTGAATTTCAAGTAGTCTGTAGCAGTGATGCCCTCAACCGAAAGATCAGCAGAGTTCACCTTCACAAATTCCCAGAATCCAGGGCTTGGTCTAATGGATAAAGCTACATAAGGTGGATTAACAACTGCTTCCTGCAAATCATAGGAGTAATTATATTACACTAATTTCAAAAGTTCCAAGGATAAAAAATGAAACCTATGTAAACTAAAAGGATGAAATTGCCTTTTACCAGAAAAGAAATGACCAGAATACAAACCTGAATAGAAAACCAAATGTCACCTAGTAAACCTTGCAGGACCCTGGTTCTTTCAACCTGATCATCTATAACATTCTCCATTTCATCAAGTAATTGCTGAAGCTTCATTGTTCTCCTTCCCTTTTCTATGTACTTGGCAAAACATCTCTTCATGTGGTACCTGCTTTGTTTCAAGGCTTCTGGCATGTTGTCAGCTATAGAGTCAGACCTCTTCAAGGTTGCCATTGTGTAACACTCTGTTTTTTTGCCACAACACGAGTTTTGAAGGTAAGAAAATGGTCACAGAATGTTTTTGATCAACTCTTGTTTAGAATAACCAATTTATAGAGCGATGGTACGTGTTTGATTGGTGCATGAAAATGGGTTTGCTTTGGTTGTAATCAAGTGATTGGCTGATGGATTTTGTTCTCAGGGTAATGGATGCTTAAAGGCGGGTGCAAGAGGAGGAAAAGAAAAAGAAAGGAATTTTAAGAGCTTCGAAGATATTCTTGGTTACTAAAAAAGCATATCACTCAAAGCAATGCTCAATATTCTTTCCTTTCCGTGCTCGCAAGGAAGAACGAGGGAAAGCATGGGTGAAGACCCCGGCTCAAATTTGCCACTTCCACCTCAACTCTTTGTTTTTCTTTTTAGATTAAATCTTTCACCATATCAAGAAAAATGACAATTTACTTCTTTATTAACTTCAAATTTCTCAAATGTGTGAGTATTATCATCGAACAAAAGATAAAAAAAACAACTGGGAGATAAGGGACATGTTTCTCTGTTTTTCGTTTTCTTATCAGAAATTCAAATTAACTTAGAAACAAAATTATTTTTCTGTTCATACATTATTGCTTTTTCAAAAGCTAGAAAAATGATATTGTAGCTTCTTAATTATGCTAGCTTTCGGTTTGGATCCATATTCAAGCTCAAGACCTACTAGTTTGGTAACTCTTAACTCGTGCCAAAATTAGTGGTAGAAAAAAAAAATGGATACATTGGACCACAATGAAACTAGCTTTTTACTTGTGTTGGAAAGAAATAGGGTTTGGTATTTTTTGGATTTTGCTACAAAGCAAAAGCAAAACGATAACGGAGAGGAAAAGAAAAGGTTTGGTTTTGCAAGCATATTGTTTTTTTTATATATAAAAAAAATATATATTTTGATATTTTCTAAAAAAGGATGAATTACAAGTATAAGCATAAAAAAGGAAAACTAATTGATAATTTGAGTTGTTTGGGGACTAATTCGAAATGACCCAAACTCTCCTAAGATCCACTCATTTTTATTGGGTTTGGGCACGGTCCAGCCCAAAGGCCCGAAATCGAACTCTTTTCTGCTTATAAGTCAGTACACGTGGCATAAGCCCACTTGCTCTAGGGTTTTAGAAACAGCAGCAAACCCTCCCTTCCTTCGCCTTTATAAACCCCACTTCCCAAGCCATTCAATGCCTCATTCTTCTAAACCCTAAGCGTCTCTGTAGACTTTCGAATTTCTTATCTTCTGATTTGCCTGCTAGGCTTTGAATATTCTCTCTCTTAGGTCAATCAAGTTATTTTTCATTGCTTCATCCGGTTTTTACAGCATAAGCGTTGCGTATGAGCTGACGCTATATGTTATTTTCCGTTTCTGCAAAACCCATTTTGGAGTTCATTAGATTTTTACACTATCCCTCTGTTTTATGTATGTTTGGAGATGTTCTTATGATTTGTTTTTTTATTTTGATTTTTTTTTCAAAAAAAATGATTAAGGCGGAGATGGAGGTGATGATTATTTCCCCAGATGATCGAAGGTGAACAAACTGAGCGATTTTTCTCTTTCGAGAGATCCAAGCCAGATTTCTGATCCATCTTCAACTTGATTTTTTATTTATTTATTTTAAAAAAAAAATTACTTTTGATAATGTTAAATGATAGTTTGGAGAAAAAATAATGGAATTGAAGAGATGGAGATGATGATTATTTCCCCAAATGATCGAAGCTGAATAAACTGAGCGATTTTTCTCTTTTGAGAACCAAGCCAGGATTCTGATCCATCGTCCTGATTTATTTGAAATTTAAAAAAATAAAAAATTCTCGACCGCTTTCGGTTTTTAAATTTTTGATACGTTATTATTGGTGTTAATTAGGTTCCACAGCTGCTGAAATCTCGACTTGATAACAATTTCCCTCTTAGTTGCAGATGTATACTTGATATGATAAACATGGCTCTGGATTGCAGTTTGATAAGAAATCTTCCAACTGAATGAACATTAAAAGAAAAAAGAATTCAGATAAGAATTATTGTTTTTTATAATTTTGAATAATTTTAATGTTCTTAAAAAATATTTTAAAAAACAGGCGTAAATTGACATGGAAAATACTTGACTTAACCAATGATATAGTTAAAGGTTTGAATTTGAATGTTCAATTAGAAAACCTAAATTGACCTGATGATGAACAAGTTGACATCTAGTAACTTGAATGAAAGTACAAGAATCATATTCTGGAGCCAACAATGGCCGAAACCTAATAGCAGAAAAGATGAAGGTGGCTCATGCAAATGCTTCCCAGGTGAGAACTACTTGTGGTGGCTGAAACAAGATGAGTGAAGGAGAGAATGTTAACAAGTGCGTTAAATGATCTTTCTGTTATTCAAAATTACATTCATTATTTAGTTCTCGTGGCCAAGAAATTTTGACTTGAGAGAGAATTGATAGTTACAGTACAATAGGAAATACAATCAATCAGGGTTTTCTTGTAGCTGATCCTCCATTGAACTGCTAGTTTCCACCTCTCCATGGCCCTTTTTGTCTTGCCAGAAAACATCAGCTCAGAACCATTTTTCCCTTTCTGCAGATCACTGGCTTCTACGAAAGCACGTGCCTCACCACCGGAAGCGCACAGCAGCTTCCCGAGCTCTGTGGGCTTGTCAAGATTCTCGATTTTGTTGATGGTGGATAACAGCAAGCTGTCTTCTTCAATTACTGTCGGCAAATTACTCAAAATCATGGCGCAGTTCTTTGATATCCATTTCAGGACAGAGATCTCATTGTATACCGAAAGTCGAGAGCCAGAGTAAACCAGGTGACTGATGGATCTCCTCTGATTTGGCAGGGTTGCCCATAAACGCAAAGCAGACAATAACGCAAAAGATGGCTTCCCGTCTTGGTGGATATACATCGATACCTTGGGCCATGAAATGAAGGAATACATGCTAGGTTCCAAGGGAATAAAAACTTTGTCATTTGGATTTTCATTAAGGAGAAACCCGTAGTGTTCAAGAAGCTCCAAATTTGTGTATGTTCCATAGCCTAGGAGAACCTGCAGAACAAAAGGCACAGTAAAGAAGAAAAGAATAGCAGCCAGCAGCTATACATCTAAGAAACTACACAAACAACAAAAGCTGTAAATCAATATTGCGACAGGCATGATACAATTCTAGACAGAGGCATGAAACAAGATGTAACAAATCATTGACAATTGAACAAAATTATACATGTAATCTAATTCACAAGGAGCTCGTAATACCTGAGTTCCCTTCTTGTAATTTTTCCTGGCATAAAAGCAATATGCAGCCATGTTTTCATCGAAGCCACCATCTGTCAAACGCTCCAAACCTGTATCTGGTTGATCTCCAATAAAGTCATCTGTGGTTTCCCCATTTGACAAAGAAGTATCTTCCAAAGAAGAGGCATTCATCAAATGCACCGCGTTTTCAAGGTCATCTGACTCCTCTCCAGGAGCGGCATAATTAAACAAGTCTCCAACAGGACATAAACACCCAGCTTCATCCCATGGTATATGCAATGCCCGTGAGGATATCTAGAAACAGGATCAAGTTGAAAGGCTTCAATTCCAAAAACATGAAGGCATGGGTAGAAACAACTGAGCACAAGACAGAATATACACAAGCTAAATGAATCCACATGAAATCCTCGTAGGATAACTTACGAGCCTGCAACTCATACACACAGTACAAGTGATCACTCACAGTAAACAAATGTACTGTACTTAGAGAAAGATTGAATATCTAAGGTATCGCTTCTGGCCAATGCAAATGTCATTCTATTCTGTCACCTTCATGGACCATTTACTCGCACACAGGTGCTGGAATCTGCCAGGAAGTCTAATTTTTCTAACCATGTACACCAATGAAAAAACAGCATTGAAGTATGAAAACACAATGATTCATATAGTTTCAATTACTTTCAATGGAAGTGGTAAGAGTATCTCACAGTTGCTGAAGCCCAAATCCAAGCCCTAAATGTGAGAAGTTGTGGTTTAAGCTTAAGTGCATCCATCAGTGAATTAGCTTCTTTCCACTCTGATTTGGCCTTCGACACAGCCTTTTCTGCAGTCCAGATAGCATCATCCACCTAACAATAACTCCAGATATCTCAGATATCATTCCTATCTCAAATACCAGAACTCATTGATATCAAACCTAACCAGCAATCAAAAAGAAGAAAATCAGAAACTGAACTTGCAAGGCTTGCATTTCAAACTCACTGAAACTTGCTAGCACGTCATAACTGCGAGGCAGATGCATCAAGTAAGGGTACCACCATGAACTCTTCCCTTTACCCATTTCGTATAGCAAACACACAGCCAATATCTGCATTGCATTCTTTCCAAGTCAGAACCTCAGCAACCTCAAATTCAAATAAAACCATCAAATTCTATACTAATCAAAAGAATCACTCCAACAATTTGTCCTCTCAGTATGACACAAATCAACACATTGAAGTCAAGAGCTCAAAAACAATAAAAAAGGAATTAAAGAAATGAACTTTTTAACAATCAAAAGCCAAAGTTCCTATCTTTTATCTCTACAAACAGAATATTAACCAAAATACTCACAAATAAATGAAAGAATAATAAAAGAAAAACTCGAAAAACCAGACCTGGGTTGGGGAGAGAGAAGAGTAGGTATTATTATTGACAAAAGAACAAAGTTTCTCATCTTTCAATAAACTATCTCTTGTGATCAAAACAGATTTTGGAACTCTAAGAACCAACTCTCCTTTCTTTATATCCCTAACAGCAGCTAAACCTCTCCTGCACCCAAAACCCAATTCCAAAAATTATCAACAGAAACAGATAGCAGCATAAACAGTGCATGTCAGAGTTGTGTAGTGTGTGTGTGTGTCCTTACCCTCCCGCATCAGGGAAGTGAGAGACAGTGAGGGAATGGCCTAAACAAGAAGTGGGGCTTTGAGGATGAAGAGAAAGGTTCGTGGTGCAATCTGAGATTCCAAGGTTTGCTGCCCGTTTTAGAAATCTTTCAAAACCTTCGTCTTGCCCTGCATCTTCCATCTCTTTCTTTGTGTGTCCGCTGCTTCTCTGCAAGACAGTGAAGGATGCCCATATACGAGAATTTAGAATAGAGTAAATCATTGTTTAGTCCTTGTTCTTTAAGATAAATTATAACTTAGTCCTCCGAAATCATTTTCATTGTGTTTAGTCACAAATTAGCCTTCTTGAAATTCGTTTAGCCTCCTTCATTTTCTTTTCCTAGAAATTCTTTCCATAAAAAAATATTGTAGCTTAATTTCATTTTTTTTCTTTGTGAGAGTGTTGATACCCTTACATATCATTTGATGATTCTTTGACGAAAAATGTGAGTTTAGAGAAAAATAAAATAGCTGACTTTAAGAGTACAAAAGTCAAAGGACTAATTTATAGGTTTAAAGCTATAAAGGACGGATCCATAATTTTGTTAAACCTATGGGGAAGAAAACTGCTTAAGGCCAAGCAGATTCGTGGGCTTTGAATGGTTAGGAAAGCATGGGCTTTGAATACTTCTGTTAAACCTATGGGAAACTACCGAATAATTTTCTCACAAGAAAATTGCAAAAGGTAAAGCAAGGGGTTCTCAATAATTTTGTTAAAATAATATTATTTTAAATTTTTTTAAAAATAAAATTATATCATTTTAAATTAATTTAGTTAATCCGTAACTCCAATTTTAAATCCAGTTATGAATCATGCTGGACTTATATTGGAAATTTTTATAAAATGCGTAAAATTTAACTATTTAAGAAAAGAAAGGAAAAACTCTTGAGTGAAATAATTTATATATAAACCCCATTTATTTTTTGCACTATAATTTATATAATTACACCCTTTTTTCTTGGGATTATATAAATAGGATATATTTCCTTATATGCAATTTCAAAAAAAAATCATTCTCATATCTTTGTATATTCATATTTTCTCTTTCATTTCCTTTCATTACCTTAAAATTTAAAAAAAATAAAAGGATTGAATATTAAGAAGACCAAGAAAGTAGAATATTTTGAAGAAAAAACTTTATACACATTAAAACTAGGAACATCTAAAAAATATATGAAATAAGCCTTGAAAAATTTAACATAGGAAGTTAGTGAGAATTTTAAAACTTCCATGTGTTCCAAAACTTATTCATTTCATAGGCATATTTCTACTACTAGCTAGGCTGAAATAAATTTCATATTAAATTAATTCTTTTAATGATTCAAGGGTTATTTTCATCCAGAAAATTAAAAAAACATATATGAAATAGAATAGGTATGTAAGGGCATGTGATAGTAAGAAATAATAGAGAGAACCATCTAGGTGGTGGCCCAGCGATAAAAGTTTGGAACTAAGAGGTTTGCTTAATCTGTGGTCTCAGGTTCAATCCCTAAGTTGCTCATATGATGGTCACTGGAGGCTTACATGATCGTTAACTTTAGGGCCTGTGAGATTAGTCGAGATGCGTGCAAGCTGGCCCGGATATCCATGTTAATAAAAAAAAAAAAATAATAATAGAGAGATAGAATAGACATTGGTTTGTCTTTTATTTTCGTTGGACTGAGAGAGTTTGCAACGACAGCCCAATGTCCCATCATTATTTCTCTAAAAAATTGCTGGTGAGCCATGCAAGGATAGTTTGGAAATTATAATAGTGGTTATATCTTAAAATGTTTTTTAAAAAAATATATTAAGATAAAATTTTTTATTTTAAAAAAATTATTTTTGATATTAACATATTAAAATAATTTAAAAATATTAAAAATTAATTTCAAATAAAAAAAAATCAGAATTCGAGGGAAGACAGCTCTGTACAGTTTATGATATCGGAAGGTTCTATGGATGTAAGAGACGGTGACTCTCAAGACAGAAAATCAGCCTTTTCCTTCTTTCTTACAATGTTTTCTGCACATGTGGTGTGGTGGAGGAGGACCGGCGAGCTCGTTGATGGGCCTAATGCTTCACACATTACACCGACAGCTTTAGATAGGTGGGAGGCAAGGTTGGAAGATCTTTTCCAAGGACGTCCATTTGATATGATGGATGCTGCTCTAGCAGACACGGTGGCTAAATTTCCTGGAAAATAATTACATCTCAACTGGAAAATAATTACTCCACTACCAATCAAAAATATTTCTGGCTTTGCAATGTATCGTGTTTGTAGGACCTTTGTAGCTGTAGATAATTCTGAGATCATTTTCCAGCATGAATGCAGAGTGCTATTTCTGTGTTTATTGGGTATCTGCAGCCATGTTTTTCTGACTTCGTTCTTGCAGCTATTGGAAACATTCTTTTTTTTATTATTTGCAGCCATGGCCTAAAACTGAAACGTTAATTTAGTTCTCACTTGACATGAAGTCGATCACAATCCGATGCTCTTTCCTATGACATCTTGTTACAGACATTCAAAGATATGATTGAAGTTGAAGGAATGAGGATGGATCTGACGAAATCAAGATACAAAAACTTTGACGAGCTCTATCTTTACTGTAATTATGTTGCAGGACTTTTGGACTATTGAGTGTTCCAGTCATGGGGATTGCACATTTTGCACCTGAATCTCAGGCACCAATCGAGAGTGTTTATAATGCAGGGCTTTCCGATGATGAGCTGACACAGGCAGGGCTTTCCGATGATGACATATTTGCTGCAAAGGTGACAGAAAAATGGCGAAACTTTATGAAGAATCAAATTAAGAGAGCAAGGATGTTCTTTGACTAGGCAGAGAAAGGAGTGACAGAACTGAGTGCTGCAAGTCGATGGCCGGTAAACAATCAACAACTTCTCTCGATATTTCAAGACAAAAACGATTTGTCTAGGCCTTGAGTGGACAATGGAAATCAAGAACACACAGTTGAAAGTAGGTTGTTCTTTTGATAGTTGAAAGTATCTTTTTTGCTTACATTTCCATATGAACACACAGTTTTTGGATGTTGCAGGTTTCGGCATCCTTGCTGATGTATCGCCAGATACTGGATGAGATAGAGGCTAACGATTGCAACAACTTCACGAAGAGGGCATATGCGAGCAAGACCAAGAAGATAGTTTCTTTGCCTTTTGCTTATGCTAAATCTCTCATCATTCCATCTCCGAGAGTGCCATCTCCTTCAACAAAAACATGAACTGAAACTCAAAATTGTTGTTCCCGGCCCTAACAATGGTTTCTACATAAACATATAAACACACATGTATCAGTATGTAGATAAATCAATTTACAAAATTGTTGGTAAAATATGAATTTCAAGATGTAAATTGAGGGAATCAATCCTCTAGTTTTAAAATAATTTATCACTTACTCTCTAGTGCTTGTATTGTAATTGGAATATTATTTCTTAAATTTATTCAATCTTTTATTCTCTGAGAATAAAAAACAAAACCAGAATTATTAACATAAGCCAAGAGTTTTCTCCATGTTGAAAACTTTTTAATGTAGACATTCCTAACATTTAATCTAACGTTCTTTTTATTTATACCCTAATAAAAATTCTTTACCTAGTGTGAAAAAAATAATTTCGTATTCATAATATGTAAATTAGCATGCATACACGCACAAAACAAGTATTCATTCAAAGCTAGAATGAAATTTGATAGTGATGAATACTTCAAAATTGGATTTGATCTTTTCAGGAATTGTTAAGTCTTGAGCTAAAATATATGACTTGATTGTAGGTTTTTTTTTCTAGGATCGATCTTTTTTGCAACAAAAGCTCCCATTTAGAACAAGAAATTTTCTAATACTTAAATCAATAAATATATATAAAAAACAATATATGAGAGAGTAAAGAAAGTGAGAGTGAATATATATATATATATTGAGTGTTCTTGTTAAAATTTAAATGCTTGTGTTTATATGAAGCTCTTACTTGAATAACTTGAGTTATTTTGGAGTTGATTTATTGTTTATTTAATTATAAAATTATTTATAAATTTTGATCATATTAACTTACCTTATAGAATGTGGAGAGTGATGTTGTGAATATCTTCTAGTATATGGAGTTGTAAATTTCTCGTATTGAGTGAAGCAATGATAAAAAGTACTTTTATAGTGAGTGAAGAAACACGAATATTATTAATGAAAAAGTTGGTGTTCATCATTGGTTCATGGTGATCGTTGTACTATTAGTGAAGAGAATGATGTTTTCTACACCTTAGATGAGTTCGAGTGTATAAGAGAAAGGATATTCCAGCCTGGCTCGAACAACAAGAATTCTAGTTATTTTAAGCCTCATCTGAACAGCTAAAATCAATACACCATGATTCTAACTTTTTTATATAAAAAATTATGCATTGTCAAAATGTAATCCCATTTTAAGGCTTAATGCTATAGAGAATTGCAAGGAGGAGGAGGAGGAAAAAAAACCATGTGGTCTGGCATTTTGAATGTATGATATTTTTTTTTTTTCTGTCTCTAGAGAGAAGGTGGCCTTTGCTTTTATTTTCCTGTAAAGCTCACAAAATTTGAATACAAGCCAAGACAAAGTCATTAAATGAAAGAACCAAAAAGAAGAAGAAAATATTATTGCCAAATTGTTTCTCATTCTTTCGATCATCTACATATATTGAAAGCCCATTTGTTTTGTTTAGGGACTGTTTTGTACTTTGACATCCAAGCCAAGGATTAAAAGTAAACATGCATTTATCGCATGTTTCAATCTACGTAGAGAATCTGGATCCTAGTCGGATGAGGATACGAATGTTGTCAAGAATCCAAATTTAAGCAGGATTAAATTTCCTTAACACGGAGGATATTGAAAACAGAGTAAATCGAGGTTGGCCCTAGCTAGCTGCCATCCGAATCAGGGCAGGAAACATCCTTGGTCGGTTTCGGAGAGTATATAAGTGCGTGTTCATGTATCAGGTTAGTCGTTCGTCTTCAACAAGGCATTGATAAAACCCTAGTTATAGTGTGCGAGAGAGAAAAACAGAAGCATAGTTTTCTGTGTGGAAAGAAAGGTGAACTACTGTTTCTTCGGTATCTTTTTTATTTCCTAGATATGGATACTGATAGCGGGTCTAAGGATATTGCCCGTGAGGGGCTCTCTGCTGCTTATAAGAAGGAGGAGACAAGATCAGCGTCCTACCTGCAGGATTTCTTCGACTCCAGAGGCTCCTTCACTTCCCAATTCAGGCCTACTCTGTTGACATTGAATACCTATTATAAAGAGAAGGAGATCAGCCATAGCTCGAGTAAAAGCAAGTTTCTAGATATCGATGTTTTCTGCTAGATCTTATAGATGCATGAAGTCCACTAGATAGTACGTCAATTTGTGTGTTTATCCTTATGGCTGGACTCCTGCATCCTCCTGGTTGTAATTTAGCTTCTTCGATTGTTAATTTCTTTGTTGGATAGTTTATGTTCATAACCCAACGATCTTGCAAACCCCCCCCCCCCTCCGGTCTATTTTCCAATACACCGTTCACTTTCAAAAACAGGATTTCTTTATTTTTCATTAACAGCGTTGCGGACGTAAAAATTACATGGGATCTATGCACAATAAATTATTTTTTTTTATTTTCAAACAACTATAAACTACATTTTAATTAAAACACAGCCGTAGCTGTGCAAACAAACGGCCTCTGTATAGGATGATGTTGTCCTCCCTAGCTCTGGATTCATATCCATGGCTTCTCAATTAATGGAGTCTCGCTGTTTTTTTGGCGCTATGATCAACTCTGTTCCGTTGCACAGATATTTGATGAATAAATTCACATTGCTTATATTTCTGTCATGTATATGATGACTTCGGATGCCATTGTTGCCTGTCATTAACTTGCATGTCTTGCATGCGTTTTTGCTATGTTCTGCCCATCATTTCTATACAAAAAAATCCCGCGTTTTCGGTCCCAAGAGTAACAGATGAACAGGGTGAAAGACGAAAAACGTTAACAATTATTTTATTATTTCAAGTGTTCTGTTTTTTTGGCGTTCTGTTTTTTTGGCGTTTGGGGCATTAATTTAAAAAAAAAAAAAAAAAAACTAAGATCCATGGTTAATTAACTAAGACCCCATAGACACAGATTACCATTCATCAATCATAGTAGTGTAGTTACTATTTTTTATCCTTTCAATAAAAAATTATTGAGAGTAAAATAGTTTTTTTATTATTATGGTCCTTTAGTTATTACAAGATTTATAAGAAAAAATCTAAAAATTATATATATTATCCTTAAAAAAAAATGAACATACATCAAAGGTCTTTTTTATCTTTTTAAATTGGGTTTTTTTTGTAATAAACAAGTTGACAAAGGATGATTTGGTCTTTTGAATAAAATGAATATTATTAAAAGAAAAGTAGCTAGCATGTGTAAGGCATGCAATAGCGATTAGGCGGCATGGGCTACATCATCCCATGTCCAAACGTTGCCTTCCAAGGTGGCTTTGAAAGTGTCTCATCATTCTCTTTACACCATCAGATTTATTAATTTTACCAACAAGAATTTCTGTCGATATTTATACTAATAGTCCGTCTATAATTATTTTACCAACAAGATCACGAACGGAAAAACATCTGTTAGAAAAACACTCGTTGGTAATTTCTAGTGTGTTGGTAAGTCTGTCGTTAATAAATTTATCGATGGCTTTACAAGCAAAACATACACGCCAAAACTATATTCGCTTTATTCCATTGGTAATTTTCTCTGTACGATTTAGCATATCATTGACAGGAGAGCCATATATAATTTTATCGGTGAGTTAACAGTTGCAGTAGCATTTACAGTAATTCATTTTCAACTCTCTAGAATATACCAATGAATTGATTTCATCCCATTGTTTTTAGTTTTAAATTTGATCCTTCAAGCCTTGATTGTTTTAAATAAATAAAATTAAAGTTTATTTTGCAAAACTGAGCACCAACCTAGCGTTGGAAGTTTTCCTCAATATATAGAACCCTCATATTCACGCAACCAAAAAACATTGTTAGGTCCTTAATTTTCACAAGTTACAGGTCTCACATGTTTGTTGGGGTCTCAAAATATATAAAATAAGACCCGATAAATTAACCCAAGTTGTCTTGAGTTTTTTTTTTCAGGTTGATTTTTTTATTCCATCCTTCGTATTAGGTTGGGAATTGAGCTTTATAATCTTTTTTTTATTTTCTTTCTACATGATTATCTCGTTCTCATACCTCAAGTTACGGGTCTCACATGTTTGTTGGGGTTGACCTACATCACATTTTAAAAAAAAATGTTTTTTTCTAAAAAAAAGATTTATTTAACAATATGTTCATTGAGAATTGGATTTCATAATTTAATTCAATTTGTTTTTTATAAAAATTATTATTATCTCATGACTTAAATCATAAATTTTACAGATTATTTAAAAATAATTTGGATCAATTTAATATATATTATCTTGATATTTAAATAAAAAAATATATCTTTTAATATATCATCAACTTAATAACTAAAACAATATCACTCAATATGCATCGGTTTTTGCATTTATGATTTTTTCTTTTTAAAAAAATATCTACAATGCCTCCATATTTTCTTAAGTTAAAAAAAAAAAAAAAAAAGATCCAATCGTTGCATGGCACGGGTCAAGGATCAGTACGATACTATGCAACAAAGAAAGAAGTTGATGCCCACAGTTTCAAAGAATTGGTGTTCAATACTGTCTTCCAAGTTGAAATCCTGCCATGAATGGGGCAGCAAGGTGACTCCAAGTTGGTGAAAACTAGTAAGGAAAAGCAAATATCTAGCCGGTCATAATTTCAGTCTTGCTGATTTACCATCTGCCTGCCACCATAGTCAATAAAGCTGGATTAGGGCACTCAGTGAAAGAGAGGGAAAGTGACTGCTTGGTGGGAGGACATTTCAAGCAGGCCTGCTTGGAAGAAATTGATTGATCTTTCTGGTTACCAGCTACCTACTTAAGTTAGGCATTGAAAAGTCTTGCAGGAACTTGAAATTCATCCCTTTGAACAAAAACAATAACTATAAAGATGAAATCTGTAGCTTCTTGCCCTGTAAATGAATCCACCATTGGAAGTTTGGAGCTCCCTGCCCTTCTTCTGCAATAGCAGCGCATTGAACAGATGAGTTGAAATCCATGGCAGAAGAGGTCACTGATGGAGGGTGGGGTCAAGAACATGTGCTCATGCACTTGAAGGACACGAGCGATGCCCCTAATCCAGGCACAGAAAAGCCATGCATTACTTGTAGAGAAGTAGAAGATGTATGCATAAAGTTAGCTCAGCCCCACATGCTCAAAAGTCACCATTCATGGTCCCGGACAAAAAGCCAGGTCAAAATCAATGCGTATGATCCAGACAATTTTGACTGTCAAACTCACTCTTTTTGGGATAACTTTAAATGTCATCACGAGAACTTTGTGCTTCTGAGATTTGAAATGATTGTCCTCATCATCTCTGCTGTGGATTTATGAGCTCCATCAATTGAGCAGGAAGAGATCATGCCAGTGGAGAAAGCAGCAATTGTGAATAGCTAGGAAGTATGGATACGAGAATACGAGATTGCCCCTCAAGGTTGGCTCTGAGAGCTCACACCGACACCAAGACCGCAATTGCCAACCTCTAGACCGAACAGGCTCCTAATTTCGAGCCTAATGGGCTCCACTTTTTAGCTCCTTGTTGACAAAAATAATTCCATTGAATTGCAGCAGCTGAAATAATCTAGAACTGAATAAATCCAAGGCATTTTAGGAGATGGTCTGTATGGATCAGTTGAAGGCACTCGTGGCTACATCTCCAGCTGCAGTAAGACATTTTTATGGGGTCACATCCTCATGGATGGAGGCAGACATGAAGGGCAAGTGCTATCTTAGCTCTATAATTTTCGAATGCCACTTGTCTTTGGGTCAGTAGTGCTAAGAGCAGTTTGAACAAAGGAATCTTAAAAGGCAAGCAATAAGAATCTATTCCACTCAACAAAAGTGAAAACAAAAGTGAAAAAGAGAAGGCAAAGCTAAAGGCATCAATTTAGTACTGGAGAACTTGCCATTTCCCCTGGAGCTTGATTTGAAGGATGTTCAAAGATTTCATGCGAGTTTTCAGTTGGAACTTCAGCTTCGAAAGACTTGCGAGCTGTTTTTTGTTTCCAATTTCGAGTGTTGGGACAACTTGATGAGGCAATAGTAAAGAAATCAACGAGAAACATGATGTCGATCAATTACAAAGAGTATATACCCTACAATCTGGAAAATGGAAAATGGAAACTGGAGAAGGGTATTCTCAGGCTAGTGGCCGTTAACAGGGCCTTTGGAAGAATCAATGCAGTCTCAAACTAGGCAGGTGAATCTTCATTTGATTTGCAAATGCATAATCCAGTGCATTGCAAAATCATGCGAGGTGAAAATGAAAACTGCTAAACTTATTGAACAATAAGTATAAGAAATCTTGAGACACCATGAAACAAAGGACCCGATCTGATTAATCATGATTTGCAGACACGTTAATTCCTCAACTTCTCACAATTCAGATTTTGGAAGTTGGAAAATATTAGCTTAACAGATAACTACTACCTGCACAAAAACCATCAGTAAAAGCATGAAGTCAAATATAGAATACAGGTCATCACTTTGTGTCACATGAACATAGCATCGTCTTCCATGAAAACAAGTTTTCCCAGTAGAAACATTTTACAAATGAAAGATCAATCAGAAACAATTTTGCAAGTGGGGAAGAGAAAAAATTTCCTAGGCTGCATTAAGGCTTACATTAAAGGTACAATGCCTTATGCCTCATGAAATATACATAATTATCCAACAATTGAGCACAATAACAAGAAGCATACCATTTAGTTAAGGTCTTTTGAAACATGGCATGGCATGCAAAGATGCCCCAATGATACTATTCTCCACAAGGATAACAATATTTTGTTCTTCTTGTTCTGCCTATGCTACTCCTTATAATCAGGATCTTGTTTGCCAAAGATCAGTGGGAATTCATCATATTTGTCAGAGAAACCACGTTTCTCAGCCATGCCCTTCAGAGACTCATAGATTTGGTACATTGTAGGTCTATCCTTGGGCCTGGAAACAACACAGCTCCAAGCAACCTTCAAGAACTGCATAATTTCATCATCATGGCCTTTCCCAACTAGAGCTTTGTCAATGGCATCTGTGCTTCGACCAATGCTCGCCAATTGATTAACCCAATCCACCAAATTCCCTTTGAATCCTTCCTCGGCATTACTGACATCTAAAGGTTTTTGTCCACTGACCAACTCCAAAAGCACAACACCAAAGCCATAAACATCACCTTTCAAAGATGCAACCATAGTGCTGGAATACTCAGGAGCAACATATCCAAACTCCCCCAGATCTCCATGGACAAAAGAACTATCATTAGAATCAGGAGAACTAATCAACCTTGCCAACCCAAAGTCAGTAATCCTTGCATCAAAATCATCATCAAGAAGTATCACGTTGGAACTAATATACTGGTGAATATATGGTGGATGGCACCCATGGTGAAGCCAAGCAAGCCCTCTTGCCGCCCCAACACCAACCCTCACCCTCGTAGGCCAATCCAAAACACTAGTTTGACCAATGCCAAATCCACTCCCATGCAATTGAGAATACAAAGTCCCGTTAGGCATATGCTTATATACCAAAAGCTTTTCCACCTCAACAACACAAAAACCCAACAATGGCACCAAATTCGGATGCCTAAGCTGCCCTAACCTATTCATTTCACCCCTAAATTGCTTCTCACCAAGCTTACAAGTATTAAGCCTCTTAATAGCAAGACTAGATCCATCAGGCAAATCCGCCTGGTACGAAACCCCAGTCCTCGTCGAAATCACAACATTCTCAAAATCAAAACTATTAGTAGCAGCCAAAATATCAGCCAACTTGATCTTAACAATAGGTTTTTGAAACAATGTCACTTGAACCAGCTTATGTGACCTCAATAACCCAATCCAACTAGAATCATCACCCTTACCACCACTTCCGCCGACGCCGCCACTGCCATCACCGCTTTTTCCCCTAACAAACAACCACCACCAAATCACAAACCCCAAAATCAAAGACCCACCAGCACCAATAACCCCAGCAACAATTATAATGCCAAGACTCTTACTACTCAACCCACCACACTTCCCTAGAGGCTTACCGCATAACCCTTCATTCCCATCAAACGCATCCTTCGGAAAAACCCCCAACTCCTCCGGTATCGAACCGGTCAGATCATTAGAAGCAACTGAAAACCTTTTCAACCGGTCAAGACGACCAAAACCATAAGGAATCGAACCAGTCAGCTTATTTCCACTCAAAATCAAACTATTCAAGAACTTACAATTCACAATCTCCGGTGGGATCGGACCTGAAAACTTGTTCCCGGAGAGATCAAGAGTGACTACATAAGGCAACCAGTTACAAATCTCAGGTGGGATCAGCCCAGAAAGATCATTGTTTGAAAGATCCAGCGTTGTTAAGCTATGACAGTACTTGAGAGACTCCGGTAACTTGCCTGAGAGCTGAAACAGCGGCAATTGAAGACTGATGATTCGGTTCTCCTTCTCGTTCCAGCAAGAAACACCGTTGAGCTTACAAATGTAACCAACAGAGTTGTTGTTGAAAGCCCAAGAAGTGAGTCGACCCAGAGGGTCTGTAAAGGAGTTCTTGACTCCTTCAAGGCAGGTGACATCATCTTCTATGGCGAAAGAGAAGGCAAAGAGGGAGAGTAGTAAAGAGAAGGAAATGAGGGTATTCTTCTTCATCATTTCTTGAGATTGGAATCTTGAGGTTTGTAGAGAGAGAATTAGGGTTTGTTGGTCAGAGAAGAGGAAGAGGGAGACGATGGGTGGCCATTGATCGAGAAGGAGGGATGCATGGTGTTTGCACTTTAACAAAGTAAATAAATAAATCTCTGTAATAATCACATGAAATATTTGATAAACAACTCTTTAGTCCCTGTTATTTTAACATTATTATTATAAAGATGCGACCGAAATAGAAAATTGCTAAATTTTAATTTTTTATTTAAAATTAATTTTTTATTTTTTTAATTGTTTTAAAATACTAATATTAAAAATATTTTTTTTCAAAAAATAGTATTTTAATATATTTTTAAACAATTTTAAAAATAACTCCAACTTCAAAACCCTTGTCCTTCACCTTTGATTTTGGTTTTTTTTTTTTTCTTCAAAGATATCTCAGGCTAATTTTTCTGTGCCAAAATCAAGTCCATTTCTAGGTAAATCTTGACAAAAAATAATATATATATATATATGTTATAAATTGAGGTGAAGCTTTTCCAAATATCAGTTGAGGAATACATATAAATTTAGTAGATTGACAGTATAAAATAATATTGGTGGCCGAGAAACTGACAAACAAAGAAACATTGACTAATGGCAAAATCATAAATCAAGTAAAAAATTTCTCTCCCACTAGAAATAGAGGTGGGCGACCATTATTGGAAGGAAAAAGCACTCCTCTTATCTTTTTCTTATATTTTTACTCAAATCTTCTCTAAATATAGGGTTTTGGGATATTGTAGGCGGAATTAATAAGGAAAAAACACTTTAAATCAAGAATTTAAGAGGGTTTTAGGAGATGAAAAGTTGAGAGTTAGTGAGATAAAAACAAGGGCTTTCTGGAGAATGAAGAATAATTAGAAGAGAAGCTTGCAAAGGAAGTGATAAATTGGTTTCAAAATTTATTGGTAAAGCGTTTTACTCTATTTAATTATTTTTATTGAAGTATGGATATGTGCGGGGAAAGAAATCTCTAATTTCTCTTATAAAGTTCGAGCAAAATTTAGGGTAAAAGAGAAATTAATTGTAAATGGGTTAATTTGCATAAAATGATTGTTATTTGAGTGAAATGATGGAAAGAATCAACTTAAAAATCAATGGGAAGTTAGCATCTTAAGCAAACCATATAGAAAATTTTGAGGTGCACCGAAATTTACTTAAAAGTTGTGGCATTACATGTCTATGTAATAAGTTGATAAGAATAATTATGGCTTGGAAAAGAGTTTTGTTTATATATGTATATTATATGTATAAATACATGCTTGTTTGTTTTTATATTTTAAAAGCGTTTTTGAAAAAAATTAAATTTATTTTATTTTTTTATTGACTTTAAATTAATATTTTTTTAATATTTTTAAATCATTTTGATGTGATGTTGTCAAAAATAATTTTTTTAAAAAAATATTATTTTGATGTATTTTCGAGTAAAAAACACTTTAAAAAACAACTATAACTATACTCCTAAACATGCTGACTTGAAGTTTGTGTATTTTTGCAATGTTGAATGTTGTAAGGTCAATGTAAAGATATTGAAATTGATAAGTTAAGTACTATTATTTAATTAATGGATGTAATGTAATGTGTTTAGTAAAATATAATCATGAAAGGAAATCAAGAATATAAATTTTTTTGTTATGCATGGTCAGCCACACACATATAATATATATATATATATATATATATAGATAGATAGATAAAGGAAAGAATATTATGTGAATGAGAAACTTTACTAATATGCTTGTGAGTGTGTGCATGTTTGATATTTAAGAAATAATACGTTGAAAAATATTAGATATGATTTTAAAATGTTTAGTTAAATAATGTTGTTTTCAATTTTAGTTTGATCGCAAGGATA
This sequence comes from Populus tomentosa, assembly GCA_018804465.1. Classification (NCBI taxonomy): domain Eukaryota; kingdom Viridiplantae; phylum Streptophyta; class Magnoliopsida; order Malpighiales; family Salicaceae; genus Populus; species Populus tomentosa. Next base: position 6,458,657 of record CM031975.1, read on the forward strand.
ATTAATGGACTATGTTAAGTTATGAGTGGGGTGAAAATTGAGTAAGGAAATTACAAGAAAATGACATGTTAAATTTAATTGGTTAATAAAGATAAGTTGTGCATTGTTAAGGGTTTAAATTAGATTATATAAAATACTTGATTTAAAAAAAGAATAATTTAATTAGAATTGACAATAGTTCTTTGTTAATATGGAAAAATCAGGAATTGAAATAGCTATAAAATCTATATAAAGAAAAAAAATGCATTTTATATGTATATATCATGGAAGAACAAGCAAATGAAATATGAGATTAAATAGTATGAAACAAATAGTTAAAGGAGAATTATTGAAAGTACAATATGTTGGAATCGAAGAGGATGATTATAATGAAGAAATATTAAGTGAGAATAGAATTTTGTTATATGAATGTGGATTTGTGAAATGAAGTGGATGATATACTAATTCTAGCATCTCCTTTTGAATTAAAAGAAACATTGGAGCTAGATCTTCTGCAGGTTGAGCTCATTTAATAAGAAAAGTAGGTAGGTATTTGTCACCTCATCTTTTAAATTTTAGTACATTTTCGTTATAATATTATAATGTTTTGCATTATATGTTTGAAATGTGAATAAACGGATTATATACTGCAATTTGAATGATGTGTTAAGTGTTTGAATTAAAAATAAATGGAAGGATTGTTTGGTATTACAGTTGACTATTTGAACGGAGGTTATGGACATGGATGTATGAATTAGTCGGTCATTTAGACAGAGACTATGGATATAAATGTGTGAATTAGTTGGGCGTTTAGACAAAGACTGATGTGGATTGTGAGTATCATAGTCTGTTATTTGGATAAAAACTATGGATACGTATATATGAATTGGTTTATTGTTTAGACAAAGGCTAATATGATTCATTTGGTATCATAGTTGGCTATTTGAACTAAGACTATATATACAAATATGTAATTTATTCGACCATCTAGACAAAGACAAACGAGGAATGGATTGTGTTGTGGTTAGCCATATTAATGGTGACTTGCCTTAGTAATATAGATGGAATTAGTAAGATGTATGCCATGAAAAATGTATTTTGTTTTAGGATTAATTTGATCATATTGATGATTATGTTAAAATAAAATGGTTGCGATGAGCAAACTGAGTTTGTTCCTTTTCCACGATGTGTTATTTGCATGGTAATTCAAGAAAGAGAGAATTTTTTTAATGCATGAAATAAGGGTGATTTTGCGTGTAAAGGAAAATAATGGTAGCAATGTAAAAAAAAAAAAAAAATTGATGCAAGGAGGCGATGGAAACATATGACAAAAAAAAAAATTACCTGCAAAAAAAGGGTTATAACACCTTTAGCAGCAGATTTATCACCCTTATAACACCTTTTAAAAAATTTACCTGTAAGCACCAAGGTTGGTGTCCTAGCTGCATTCTAGGTTCGAATCTTAATATGCACCCTTGTTACCTTTATGATGTTTTATTTGCCTATTAAGTTTGCAGGATGTTCAATAGACCAGGAAATTAGTTATGATGCACACAAGCTAACCCGAACACCCCGACTTATATATATATATATATATATATATATATATATATATATATATATAAAATACCTACAAAAAAATTAAAAGAATACTGAGTTTGTATAAAAGATGTGAGAATCTAGTCCCCTTAAATCTTATCCATCATATCAGACCAGCAAAGGATGACAAAACTGGTATTAAAAGAAAATAAAAGAGGAGTTAGCTAAGTGTGTTCTAACATAAATGGGTTTGACCTCTTACTTGGTGGATCAAATGTTTCACAACTAGAAGATGAAACATAGTCCGATTTAAGATTCTTCAAGGAAAAGATCATCATCCTACTAGTTGTTTAAAAACTAAAAGCACAAATTGTCCATATGTAATATTAAGTATAACTAAATTTTACGGTAGCAAGAGATATTGTATATTTTGAGTGAATTTATTGTAGATTGTATTATTCTACATTATAGCACAAGTAATGTGTATTGCAAGTGCTTTCACTATAAACTGCATTTATTTGATGGGGGTATATATAAGACTATAGCTAATAGGCCCCAAGTGTCAGGCTAGAGACACGTTCTTGGGGTTGCGAACACATGACACTTAGCTGCCAGGCCTGGGTGTTGGGCAAGCCACGCCTACTGACTGCGCATCAGGCTACAACCACCTAGCGCTCGGTCTGTCCTACCTTGGGCACATGGACCGCCTACTTGTGTGCTTAGCAAACCAAGCGCACACATGATGCTTAGGTTGATGCGAGAAATATTATTATTTCAAATTTATTAATTATTTTATTAATAATATTAATTATAATAAAAATAATTATATTTATAACACAAATAATATTATTTTTTATATGAATATTTAGAATTATAATAAAAATAATAATATTTATCACATAAAAAATTATATTAAGAATACCAAGGATGATTATAACACAAATAATAATATTTTTATATCAATACTTTGAGTTATAATAAAAATAATAATATTTATAATACAAATAATAATATTTTTAATATGAACACTTTGAATTATAAGAGAAATAATAATATTTATAATACACATTATTATATTAAAAAAATCAACATGGAGTTGGGCGTGAACACGTTCAGGTCAAACATGAGGTTTGTCGCGGTCGTGTCCACACCCAACACGAGGTTGGACAAGAACACATCAAGATTCAATATGAGGTTAGACATGAACACATTTAAGCCTAACTTGGAGTTGATGGTAGTCAACCATCTAAGACTCAAATAATAAAGTGTCTTCCACGGTGGCACTATTCCCCCCCTCGATGTCTTCTAAATTCTTCAAAATGACATTTAGGGTTGATTTGTGCACGACCATGACCCTTGCTTACATGTTTTTTTAATTGTAATTACATGATGCTTTTAAAAACTAAGACATTGTTTAGGAATGCGGTGCAACCATGTTCCTAAAAAAATTATTTTTTGTTAAAAAATATCTTTTTGTGTTTTGAATTGTTTTGATGCGTTGATTTTAAAAATAATTTTTAAAAAGTAAAAAAACATCATTTTAATATATTTCAGTATGAAAAATATTTTAAAAAGCAACTGAAATTTTACTTTCAAACAGGCCCTGATTATTTTAAAAAACTTGGGAGATTAATTAAGTATTGGCTAGTTGTCTTGTGCCTTGCTCTAAAACATAACAATTTTTTTTTCAACAACAAAAATAAAATAAAACATAGACATGATCGTAACAACATAAAAAAATATTTTGTGGCAAGCAAAATTAATGCATTCGTTTTATTTTGAGACTTCATTATATTGAACTGATATTGATCAACATGCGTTAATTGTAAAATTCACGAGCAAGTCATGCTAATTTGACTGGTGAATTGTCTCCTTCTTCACGCTTTTCCAGCTTCTCTGCCATATAGTATATTTGGGCCCATTAAAGCTCAGAATTTAGAAAATCCATTAAAAAGCTATTTGAATGCTTGGTTAATTACAAATAGAGCCAATATTTCTTGCACCCATTATTAGTCCATAACCATATAGTATATTTGGGCCCGCGCTACTTCGTTGATCCATATTTTTTTTGTTTTTTAAAAAAGTATAGCTATTTAGATAAGAGAAAGAAAAATTAATGACTCGTGTTATAGTTTTAATTAGGTTTAATAAATTGATTTTATTTTAATTAAATTATAAAAAATAGTAGTAGTGGATAAAAGTTTTTTAAAAAACCATGATAATCTAGAAAAAAAATCTTTGAAAATACAAAATTAGATAAACTAGATAAAAAAAAAACAATTAAAAGTAACTCAAAATAGTGTGATAAATATGCAACCCAGGCAACAAGAGGTAAGTCAATCCGGATTAATAAGCAAAACTCGTGGCCCATGCCATGGCATATAAATAACTCATAATTTTTTTTAAAAAAAACTACAAAGCTATTTTTTTAAAAAATATATATATAACTTCGAAAGATGAAATCAAATAAGAAAATAAGTAAAAAAAAAAGATCAACTATTATTAACTTTTTAAATCTGTGACCCGGGTTATTAGAAAAGAAGCATTATACATGAAAAAACCACAAAATATAATTTCCAGCAAATCAAACGTTAAATGATAAAATTAAAAAAAAATTCAATTATAGAAAATGATAAAAAATAACAATGAAAAGAATGAAGATAAAAATATAGATCAGAGGAAAACAAAAAATATTAAAAAGGATATCAACCATTGTTAACCTTTTTAAACTTGTGACCCGGGTTATTAGAAAGGAATCATTATACATGAAAAAATCACAAAATATAATTTCCAACAAATCAAATGTTAAATGATAAAATTAAAAAAAAATCAACTATAGAAAAAGATAAAAAATAACAATTAGAAGAATGAAGATAAAAAAAATAGATTAGAGAAAAACAAAAAATATTCTGATTGAAAGGTGAAATTGAAAAGAAAAAAACTTTAACAAAAAAACAAAAGAATAAGGATTAAAATGAAAAAAATAATATATCATAAATTTAGTTTGAACAATGAAATTAAAAATAAATAAAAATTGCACAAAATAATAAAAGAAAATTAAAAATAAAAAAAATGAGAACCAGAGTAAAAAAAAAATACATGGAAAATTGAGATTGAATAATAAAGTTAAAAAAAAATCAAAATTTTATAAAAAACCAAAAATTAAAATTAAAAATAAAATGAATAAAAATCAAATTAGAAGAAAAAACAAATTAAAAATAGCTCTGAAATTTTAGAACTTAAGGTGTGAAAACCAAGGATTAAAAAGAAAAGAAAAATGAAAAAAAAAAAAAAAAAGCTTACATCGCTAAACCGTTAGATCGTGTAGGACACATGTTACCTTGACATGAAAGGAAGGTCGAGAGGATTCAAACATTGCTGGAGAAGTCACTGTTTAACAGCTTGGTGCTGCTACATGCATTGTCCAAAAACCACAACAACCCTTTCACTCACATGTATCAACCCTTTTTTTTTAAAAAAATTATGAAGTGTTAAAGTAAAAATCCGCTCCTAATCTCACCTAACAAAAACAAAAACATCTAGGTTAAAATGGTGAAAATAAACATCTAGCTACTTTTTTTTTTTTTTTTTACCTCCAAGGCATTCCAATAATTTAACCTTGCGCTTGAAGTTGAAAAGGAAACAAATGTCTTTTTATGCCATGCTTTTTTTTTTTTTGGTTTTAATGGCTTTTTTTGTATTTTTAGTGCTCAAAAAATCATAAAAAACTCAATTACCCAATTAGCCAGACCAAAAATTTTATAGGACAAAATCATAATTTCATTAATCCATGGTGAATCTAAGCCCATAGCTACTATTATTTTTTTAGTTTTAAACCCTTTTCATTTTTAGTTTATTTGTTATGTTATTTAAAATGAAATATCAAAATTTTCATTTAAAATTGTGATATTCATTTGAAGAATTTTTTTTTTAAAATCATGATAAAATTTAGCTATGTCAAGTTCTAAAGTTATAATTTTGAACAATTTTTTAAAAAAGATTAAAATAAAGTCATTTTGAACAATTTTCTTTCTAAAACAATCAATGAGTTTTGAGTAGTTTTTACCTAGTAAATTGAGTTGTGATTTAACTTGAATTTTTTATTAGATTAGATTTATTAATTTTTTTATATTTTTTTAACTCACTGATTTGGATCTTAAATAACGTGTTGGTTCATCTGGGTTTTATAACACCGCCATGAATTAGTAGGGTAGCAAATTGATCATCAAGTTAGATTTCATCACTTTGATTTCTTAAAAAAGATTAATATAAAATTATGAACTAAGGTATGACTAATTTTAAAATATACGAAGGAGAATAGTAATAAGAGTGAAAAAACAAAATACCTCCTAAAGAAATTAGCTTTATTTACTTTGGTCATCGACAAAAAGTCTCTTCGTCCGAGGAAACAAACGTCCGTAACCCTAAAAGCGAACATAGACGAAACCAAAAACCCAAAAACAACAACAACAATTCTAACAATCGCAAGAACCAAACTTTGTTACAAGAACCGATCGTTGGTACGAGAAAGAAGAAACAACAAATCTCAATTCGGAGAAAAAATCTTATTTTTTCTTATCAAATCGCATCCACGGTTTGCCTGGTATGCACTGATTTTGTTTAGTTTCAAAAATTACAGACTCACTCAAATTTTGCAATATAAATTGTACTATATATACATACACATGTATATAGCTGATGGGTTTCTGTTATTTTATGATTTTTTTATTTGATAGAGACATTTCTATTATGCAAATTCACAATTTTGCGGGATTTTTTTTCATTTGAGTTATGATACTAAGCTGATGGTTCTATGTTATTCGATGATAAGAATCGTACTTTCTATGCTTTGTTGTGTCAAAAGAGAGATTTTAGAAGTGATATGCACAATTTTTTGAGGGGTTTTTTTTTTGATTCGGGTATAATTGAATCTTGGATGATATATAGTTACGGGTTGGGTTTTGATTGTCAAGATCATTGCTTATATATTTTCTTAGATAATTCTGGACAAATGATGTAATGGGTTTTGTTTGTCTCTTGATTTTCTGGAGTGGGTTTGGTTTTATCTGAAGGTTTTTTTTTTTTTTTTTAAAAATAAATTTTGCAGTGTAAATTGTAATGGAGAGAATAGTCAGGCATTTTTAGCCGATCACTATTTGTTAATATGAAGAAGTTGTTCTGTTGATTTTGTTTCTATAACGCAATTCACAATTTGAGTTTTTTTTTTTCTGTATAATTTTATTTTGTGGATGCGGTGTTTGGTTTCTGCTAATCAAGATCATGGCTTTTATATTTGTTTCGTTGTTGTTGAGAGAATTTTGGAGGAATGGTCAAGTGGGTCTTGGTTAAATCTTGGTTTGTGGAGTGGATTTGATTTTATTTGAAGATTTACGAACGTCAAGGCTAATAAGAACTCGATACGTGGGGGAATTATTGAGTAAAGGTTGATTCAAGGGCATGACTGTTGTGTGTCTGTTTCTTTTGTGCATATATTACAGGGAATAAAAGGAATTAGAACATTCAATCATCGAGAAAGAGCATTGCAGGGTGGTTTTGCTTGCAAGACATGGATCCTGGTCGCTATGGCCTTCAGCAAGGATGGGATAATAACAGCGTAATTGTGGTTTCCTCCTTAAAAATACTGATAAAAATGCAAGAAATTTTTTAGGATTGTCCATTAGTTTTTGGGCATCATCTATCTCATCCTTAAAAGAAAAATAAGAGAAAGCTGTTGGGGGCAGTGAGGATATGGAATGGATTTGCGTAACCTCCTCCTATCTTGATTGGTAATTGTTGCTGACATAAGCTTATTCTCTTGAATCCACAGGCTCTGGAGGGGTATGGTGCAGTCCATGAGCCTAACTACCGGTAAGTAAGGCCCGATGCTTGCTATCAGGGCTTTCATGGTAAAATATTTTATTTGAAAATTTGTTCTCTTATTTTCCCTTTTTAGTTTTGTTGGTTAAGGTATTTATTCCATGCAAGATTTTCCAGAAGCCTCTTATGCTTGATATTTTCTAAATGTCTCCTTTGTTGTGGTCTGTAATCTTATTGTCATTATTTCTTTTTCAAGCTTTGACTCATGATTTTTCATGTCTGCTCTTCCATTAAATTATTTTATTTTAGCAGGGGTGGTGGTTCATATGATGAGAGGAGGTTTATCAATGACCGGTATTCAAGGGATAATGGATACCCAAGACATGCCTTCCCCCGGAACATTCTAGAGAGAGAGAACTATCCCCCACCTCCTGCTGTTGATGTCTGGCCTCAATCAAGAAGGAGAAGTTATGAAGAAGAATACCCACTTGATAGGGAGTCAAGGAGACATGAGAGACCATACTTTGATACTTACCATGATATAGATGCTGTTCATGATCGGGATGGCAACCACAGCATAGACAACTACCGTGATCACGGACTTGATAGGGCTTCTAGGTTTGGGGAACGTGACCGTGATGATTATGCATATGATGATTATGATTATAAGTCACACACTTCTTATCAAAATAGGGAGGATAGCCATGAGAGGGATTATGAATATGGTAGGCATAGTTATGATTCTGATTATGAAAGAGGCAGCAGGAGAGATGGCAGTTGGAGGAGGCGTGGATCCCATGATCGAGAACATGACAAGAGAGGTTTGAGTCAGGAAAAATCTCAGAGTCCACATAGACGGCATGAACGATCTCGGTCTCGTGGATATGATGATCGTCCTAGATCAAGGTCTCCTCGGAGTCGAAGTCATAGCCGAAGTCAAAGGGAGGACAGCTATGATGGTGGCAGGCATGAGAGGAGTGAAAGGAGGAGGGACCGTGAACACAAGCGTCACCGTGGCCATTATGATGTGGTATGTTACATATAGCCTTCTTTATTGTTATTTACTGCCTTGCTTGATCTGTGGTGAGTCACCGGGCTTTAACAAGAATTCTGTCTCTTGTAGGCCCCATCTGCAACCGTTGTTGTGAAGGGTCTCTCACAGAAGACAACCGAGGAAGATCTTTACCAGATACTTGTAATGTCTTAGTTTACATTGTTTATCCGGGCACTGTTGCTTTTCCTCATTAGATGTTTTCGTAACATTTATTTGCTTTTTGTGGCCATCAGGCTGAGTGGGGACCACTTCGCCATGTTCGTGTAATCAAAGAGAGGAATTCTGGCATCTCCCGTGGATTTGCCTTTATTGATTTTCCTTATGTGGTATTTATCTGCCTAATCTGGCAAGGTTGCATTTTCTTTCATGAATGGCATTCAAATAATGTTTTTGTCTTTAACAGGGAGCAGCATGCACAATGATGGATAGGATTGGGGATGATGGTCTTGTTGTTGATGGCCGAAAGCTTTTCTTTGAGTACAGGTATTTCTCTTTCATCATTGCCATGATTGTGGTATCATGAAAGTCAATTGTGATTATTTATTCCATGCTAGTATCTCGAAGTTGTACATTGTGCATGTATGTTGGATCTCACATACTGGTGAATTCCAGATACATTCTCACTTTAGCTGTTGCTGGCTTCCTTAGCACTATTCTCCTTCAATATCTGACTGATGGTGGCATTTTTTGATAAAAACGCTACATTAATGTCGTCGTACTTACATATGGTGGCCCTATGACACATTTTTGGCTTCAAGCATAACCATTATCACTTTAATTTCTGTTGTCTTTCAGTAGTAAACCAACTGGGGGGGCAGGTGGGCCTTTTGGTCAAGAGAAATCTGGTCAGCACAGAAACATCACAGTGCCATCTGATTGGATGTGCACTATATGTGGTTGTGTCAATTTTGCAAGGCGTACATCCTGCTTTCAGGTTTGTTTTTCCATCTCATTTTCTCCTTATTTGATTTTTGATAAGTTGAACAATTATAAATTCTTATGAATACACAATCAGCCATTAGTTTCATTTGTTAGCACTAGCACGGCAAGAACAATTCCCTGCTAGTGCTGAGCACGCATGTCAAGTGTTGAAATGACAATCATTATTTTTTCTAGTGTTGTTTGGAGGTTAATGTGTGTTGGAAGTCACATTGACACCTTTAACATACTGTCACTTCATGGTCTGCTTTAGTTAAATAGTATGGACTTGTAGTTCTTTTGCGCAGAGCTCTTGCTTAATGATTTTACAGCAAATGGAAAAGAAAAACTTAACCCAGGGATTCTGGTGGATTTTATAATGGTTCGAGAATTAAGATCCTTGAAAACAAATCGTTGAATGGCCTCTTTTATTATATGTTGCAGTGCAATGAGCCACGAACTGATGATGCACCACCAGCAGATATGGCTTTATCAAATCCACCATCCTCAGGAAAGAAAGGATTTGAGGCAGGTTGGTTTGAAATGTTTCTTTTTTCCTGACATGTTTTAATATATATGCCACAACTTGCTAAGCTGACATCTAATCAGGCCCAACTCATGTTTTGGTTGTTCGTGGATTGGATGAAAATGCGGATGAGGAGATGCTTCGCTATGAGTTTTCCAAGCATGCACCAATTAAGGTACAAAATGCTGTAAAATTCATTTTTGTTTTAAATCTCCCCCTTTTTTGGCATGTTCATGCTTTTATCTTTCCTAATTTGCAGGATCTTCGACTGGTTAGAGACAAGTTTACTCATGTTTCAAGGGGATTTGCCTTTGTACATTTCCATTCGGTAAATTCATTTGTTATTGGTGATTGGATTTGTTGAATATTTTGTTCCTCTTATTTTTTGCTTTCCAGTTCTTCTTAGTCAAAATAATCTTTGATGGTTGTCATGCAACTAAAACAACTACGAGTCCAAATTTATTATAAACAATACACAACTGACAAATATATGTTAGGAGCTAAGGTAAACTTACTAACAGTGATTCAGTGGTATTTTTATGATGAAATTATTTAGAAAGATTATACAACAAACTATGATTTGGTGGTATTGTTTTTCCTTTCTCCTACCATTCTAGGCTATAAAACTAATACAAACAGTGGTACCATGGTGGTTGTCGCAAATTTTGAATGTTGCTGATATCTATAGCTTAGCTACCCAATGAAATCCCATTTCAGACTGATGTACTTTAGGTACTTTGTGCTACTTAAAGATTTTCCTTTGAAATTTTAGTTGTATGGCCTCTGCATACTGCAAGACCCCTGCTCCTCTGCATGGAGGATTTTACTTGCTCTTTTCAGAATTAGAGACACAACAAAAGAGAGTTGCTAGCAGAAATAATAGATGCATTCTTTGCAATCATATGGTTCTTGTCTTGTAGGTTGAGGATGCTACTAAAGCCCTTGATGCGACCAATGGAACCACTCTTGAGAAGAATGGGCAGATCTTAAGAGTGGCATATGCAAAGAGCATTCTTGGCCCAGGATCGTCAGGATCATCACAGTCGAGCAGCTTAGCAGCCGCTGCAATTGAGGCAGCGGCATTTGCACAACAGGTATATCAATGAATCTTTTTTTCAACTATTGTAGTTTCTTCTTTGTCGCACATTTTAAATTGAAGCACAAAATTTTACATGGTTTGTTCATACTTAGAATTTGAAAGTCTAGGGAAAAACTACTTTTTTTTGGATGAAGAAAATCAACACAGCCTAGAAACTACTTTAATTTTCTGTTATTTGAAGTCACTGAAAGCATGAAGTGATTGTTGGTGGGGAAGTTGGAGAAAGTTGACATTGTACTTCTACTATGTACCATAAAAGATACCTTCATATCAAAGGCCCCTTTTTCTGAAGAAATGGTTCTGCGAAGTGAAGGTTGATGAGCAGATTAGAGAAAATTGATATTCTGATATGATACATCTATTTCATACCTCAGAATAGCCAGTCTAGGCAGTTTTTTATATTATTATCCGTGAGGCTGTAGGCATTTCTTTTGATCAAAGACTAAATTTCACTATCAACTTGTAATTTGTTTATGGCAATCAGTCAGGTTGACAAGGAAAACTTTAGATGAATGTGTCTGGGTGTTTGTCAAGGTGCTACTTCCACGTTAATGGATTTGTGCTCAAACTTTTGATGTTGATCTTTTTGTAATTTCATTGATGCATTAGACACAGGTTTTGTTATGGTTCATTGAATGGAGATATAATTCCTAAGAATTCTCTTCTTGTCCCTATCACTTCTCTGTCTCGGAATATTAGTGAATTTTATTGTTATATTCTAGTTATATTACTACCTGTACCCTTCATCTTAATTCTTTGTGCTTGCTTTCTGGTTTTTTAATATGCTGATTTTATAAATGATTCTTTGAGTTCTTACAATTTTATTTTTTCATCTTTAAGTATGACGCTGCTGGCTGGGCACCTAAGGAATATAACCCAGATGAAAAACAATCTGTCAGTGGGCAGGAGCATGCTGGTGGTGAGATTACAGTCCAAAAGGATGGTTCTAATGCACAATCTGCTTTTGTGTGGGATGAAGCATCTGGTTATTACTATGATGCTGCTTCAGGCTTCTACTTTGATGGAAATACAGGTTCCTTCTACATTTCTTGTTTGATTTGCACCAAGTGGAAGTGGAAGATAACATTTTGCATGCATTGTGGATTTGAGCTACTGTTATAATGAATGTGTAACTTGATCTAGGCATCTTTTACTAGATGGCTAGTTTCTGATTGTTGTCTTCATGTTAAAAAAAAATCCAGAAGGGGAATTGCTGTTTTCATTTTTGTGGTATAATTGGATAGATAACTGGTGTGTGTGGCTCTTTGCAAATGCTTTATCCATAGGTTTTCTCCCTAGTACAAGCTAATAGATTTTTCCCTCCCTGAAGTAGTGTAAAGATATATTTTAATTTTATTCCTGTCAAGAAGTTTTATCTTATTACACTCGTGTAGAGAAAAAAAGGAGGGAATGCTATTCCTGTGTGGAACTTGGAAATCATGTTCATGTTTAACTGTCTTTCTAGGAACTCTAGCATTCTTGCTAGTACATAATCATTAAGTTTCAAGCTAGTCACTGAGATTTTTAGAGCAAATGCTAAGATACTTACTGTAGATCTTGCAAAAGTACTGATTAGGCAGAATATTCTGGGAACATATGACCAACCTTTTTTTTTTTGGTAAGTTTGTGGGGGCATATACAGTCAGTGGAGACTTTTTGACTGTTATTTCTATTTCAACTTTGGAGCTTGAAATTCCCAGCTTCTAATAACTGCCTGGACAATGATGATTTGTATGCACTAGGAAAAATGTAGTGGGACACCTACATGAGTTTATAAAATGGAATAAGGTGTTTACAACTTTACATGTATGGTGCATGTGCTTGTGATTTAATTGTCATCCATGAATTGACTGGAACTACTTAAGTGTATGCCTGCTTCACTTTTAGAGGCTTGCGATCCATAACTTAATCTCTTAAATTTCTTTTGAGGAACATTTTGACCTTCACTTCGAGTTTTCTGAAGATGCAATTTTGTGTCTAGTTTCCTTGGACAAGTTGTTTTCAATTTGGTTCCTTGTTGAGGAGAATTGTGATGAAAATTTAAAACTTGGTTATTGTTCCCTGGAACCAGTGTTGTCAAAGGCGAAAGGTGCTAAACAGCACCAAGCCTGGAAAATGCCTGAGGTGTTAGGCGCACACCTAGGTGCTCGCTCGAATGAACCAAGGCGCTCAACCTGTATGATATAAAAAATTAAATGTATAATATTATATTATGATATATAAATCTAAAATATATATCAATTAAGATTAGTTCATTAGAATCAAAAGAAAATATAAAATACCATAATATAATCATATAAAGTTACATTTTTCACCTTTGAAACTAAACAAAACAATTTAAATAGCAAGTAGCCAAATAGATTAAAATGCAAACTTAAATATCATCATCATTGTTCGTTAATCTTCAAAAAAATCTTCATCCATGCTCTCCTCTCCTTCACTTGAGCTCTCCATATCGTCCATTTCATGATTATAATCCAAATCTTCATCTCTTAAACCATACTGCACTTGTTTAAAACTAGAACATGATCCGTCTTCATGTGTAGTTCTAGCACTTGATGTTCATATACCTCTCAACTTTGTTTGTTGTCTGGTATTGGTTCTAGGGATTACAAATAAATAATCACAGTACCACTACTTCTGGAATAATGAAAAGTTGAAAACAGGTGACGTGGCAAGCCCCCAAGTACGCACACAGTCAACATGATGTAAGTTTGTAACAATTAATCGAGAAAAAGTGGCCAAGTTCAGTGCGCATATTGACTACACACATGCATAAGCAAACTGCGTGTGTACTAGTCTAGTGATGGTCAAAAATATATAAAAGTAATCTTTGTATTGATAGAATATAATATATATTATATACAAGCAAACTGCATGTGTCATGACTTGGTCAAATCTTTGTAATTTGCCACATACAAAGCTCCAGCTCCACAGAATTTTTATATGATATAACTTGGTTGAATTTTTATATGAGAAATTAAGAAAGAAAAAGATGAGATGACAGAAGATATTTTTTTTTCTGTCTTCACTCGACTTCTTTCTCTTCTTCTTTGGTGGTGTTTCGTGTTTGTTTCTGCTCTTGTTTCAATTTTCACGTCTGTTTCTTTTCTTCTTTAACTTTCACGTCGGTTTCTTTTTTTCCCAAATCTATGTTTTTTACTAAACTACCCTTAAATTTTTTTCTTGTGTGAGACCAGAAATAGAGAAACAAGACAAAATATAAGCCATTTTTTTTTATAAAAAAAAGGCAGAAATCATAGAGACATCTCTTCAAAGTAATCCTTAGTGTCAGTGTCATATAAGTCATATAATTTCATCAGGCGATGCCTTTATCACCTGCCTCCCATGCACAGGCGCTCGCCTAGTTGGTGCCACTCCAAACTCCATCGCCTCAGGCTAAGAAAGGCGCCTCAGCCTCGCCTCGCCTCGCCTCCGGTGCTTAAGCGAGCACCTGGGCGCCTTTTGACAACACTGTTGGGAACATCTTCAAAGATTCGGCAGGAAGAGATTATTTTGCTGTGGTGAAGTGGTTGTCTTCTAGGAATTTTTTTCATGTTTGTTGCTGTGCACTAAAAATGTGCTCCTTGGAAAGTGCACAGAGACCCAGGCATGGTGTGGAATTGCAATCGCATTGTATTAGATAATTTTTTTTTGTATCCAGGGGATGTCTATTAGAAGAATTTGGGTGGGGAATCATATACCCCTTCTGGTTGATATGGTGTTTGGTATGTTTTGGAGTGAAACTTTGTAAGGTTTAAACCCTAGTAGAATGTGCACTTTCCATTAAGGTGATCGAATTTCCTGCTAGCATGGGGAATGTTTTATGCTCTGTTTAGAATTATTTTCTAGGACCAAGAACTTCGAACAGTTTGAATAGTTGTTACTAGTATTCTACATGGGTCATCTTATTCCTTTGCAAGTCATCGGCTCTTTGATTGAGTATTATGCACTTGTAATATGCAGGTCTTTATTATGATGGTAACAGTGGGGTTTGGTATACATATGACCAGCAAACTCAGCAGTACATCCCTTACACGGAGAACAATGACAATAAAGCTTCTGGTAAACAGTCTGAGAATTCCAAGTCATCTGACGGTTCCAGTAACAGAAAAGTTGTAATTTCTGCACCGGCTGCTACTATTACATCATCCGTGGAGAAGGCTGCCTCGTTACATGATGCAGTCCAGGCTGCTGCTACAGCAGCATTAGCTGCTGAGAAGAAAGAGAAGGAGAAGGCAAAAGAGATAAAACTTGCTTCAAAGAGCAGTATTTTGGCTAACAAGAAGAAAATGAACAACGTATTAACAATGTGGAAGCAAAGGAGTCATGAAGGACAAGCTACCCGTGTGGCTCTTGATGATAGTCACCCATCTGTTCCAGCTGATGATAGGCTCTTTTCAGCTGGGCAATCCACAAAGAGCAAGTTTAAATCTGATTCAACAACCACCAAGGAGAACACTATGTTCAGTTCAGGAGTTGCCGCAACCCCAACTGCCCAAACTACTGGTTTGGAGTCTCCAGTGAAGCCAAGACCTGCAAGCAACAGTTCAGGAGGGACTTTGATGGGGGTTATAAGGGGCTCTGGACGAGGAGTTGTGAAGTCTGATACCTCATATTCTATACCATCTGCTGGTGTTTCTACATCCAATGCTGTCATACCACTAACTATGGCAGGTTCATCAACAAATTCTGATACATTTCCAGCGGCAACTCCTTTTAGGACAGATGCATCTGCATTGGGATCTTACACACCACCTGTGGCTGCTGTGAGTGGCAAGAGGAGATTTTCTGAAATGCCACTGCCTTCTGCTTCTACTCACAAGGATCAACCAGAGACTTCCTACAGGGATCGAGCAGCTGAAAGGAGGAGTTTGTATGGTTCATCTTCTGTGGGAGATGATTTGCCTGACATGGATTCACGTAAGCTTTAGCGATATGTTTTTTACGATACCTTTAATTTTAGGAGGTCATATGATATTAGGAACACTGTACTTGGTACCTTTTACTTCTGCCTGCTTAGTTACCCTGGATATCTATCAGATCTTGGTTTTCTCAAACTTCTCGGTCTGAGTGAATGGGTCCCAATACTTGATGTCTTGATAGAAGTATTAACTTGTGAGGAATCCTTTGTGTTTTCTATTTGTGATCTCTTAAAGATCGGGAGTCTGCATTCAAAAGGAGTGCTTTGGATTCAATGCCATTTCCCCCTGGTGTTGGGGGAGGGCGGGGGATTGGAGATGCTCAGAGCTATGAGGTGATTACAGCAGACAAGGCACTTGGCGAGAGCAATGTAGGCAATCGAATGCTTCGCAATATGGGCTGGCAAGAGGGCTCGGTATCATTCCTTTCTCTTGCTCCTGACAATTTTAACTGCTAATTTATTGACCACTGTCCGCAACTATGCTGGTTATTCTTTTGAAATGGGTTGTAGGTTGTAAATCATTGGTTACTGCTGATAACAATGCCGGTCATCCTTGTGAAATATGGGTTTTAGTTAGTACAGCCTTTTCTTCCTTTTCTATAATCATATTCTAAGTATTTTGAAAGCAAATTCTCAAAAGTGCTCTTAAAAAATCTTCCATTTCTGTACGGTTTTGCCATTTTTTGAAATGACTTCTATCATATGATGTTCCTCTCATCTCTTAATGGCCACTATGTTCTGTTACTTGTTTGCTGCCCTACACCATTAAAGTTGAATCATATATACTGGCTGTCAATGCTTTTGCATCAATCATGCAACTAGTTTCATTACAGTTTTGCCAATATTCGAAATTACTTACATCATATGATGTTCTGTTACCTGTTTGCTGCCCTACACTGCTAAAGTTGAATCAAATGTACTGGTGGTCAGTGCTTTTGCAGCATTCATGTAACTGGATTCTAATTTTTATTCACTGTGGGGATTGTCTTGTCTGGTTTTTGGTGATCGATGTGATTTGCAGGGGCTGGGGAAGGATGGAAGTGGAATGATTGAACCAGTCCAAGCTCAAGCCATAGATAGGAGAGCAGGACTTGGGAGTCAGCAGAAGAAGTTGGATCCTAGCCTTGAGGTACAGGCTGGGGATAGTTACAAAACGCTGATTCAAAAGAAGGCCCTTGCCAGGTTCAGGGAGATGTCGTAGATTAAAGGCTTAAGCTCTGAAGCAGGGGTTGTAGATGTGCCGCTTAAGCTCTGAAGCTGAGGACATCGTGGTATTTTGTGGGGCAAATGCATTTAGGTGATTTACTGTAGCTCAAATTCCTTCTGTAGACTTGTGAAAATTTATAGAAATTCCAGAATCTTGTCTCAATTGCTTCGATTCCTTTTCTTTCCCGATGACAAGAGTTGCAGTCCTGCCTGCAGCCAAAGATGCACCAATATCAAATACCAACATGCCATTGTAATGACCAAAAGAAAAGGGAAAATCTAAAGGGATGAATAGGTTAATAGTACAGGGTAAAAACCTAAGAAAGGGATGAATAAACTCTATGTTCAGTTGAAGAACTTGGTTGCGCCAGGTATTGTTCTTCTTTAACTGAGCTTGCATTCGACAGCAGGCAGCTACAAACAATATTGACAAAGTCCACTGCAAAACGACTGTTCAATCTGAATAATCACTGATGGTTTGATCAAATACATAGGAGGCTGTTTGGTTGTGATCAACTTCGATGGAGGACTATAGATTTGACCATTTCACAGGATTTTTGGGTCCGACTTTCTTCCTTTCCATGTCTTGCTGTTCTGCGTATGGATAGATTTTATGGTTGTGTAGTTCGAAAATATGAATTTTAAAAAAAGTTATAAATTATATATTTTTTTAATTAAGATTTCAAGAAAGATTTGAGAGTAAAATTATGGTTATGATGTATGTTAATTAATTAAATACTTTTAACAGGGAAAACATATATCTAATTATTTTTCATTTTCTTGGACTATATTTAATTAGTGTTTCATTAAATATATATATAAAAGGAAGATATAAAGATTGTAAAGACATAAAAAAACAACTTTGGATTGAACTTTTATATTTTTAAAATAAAAGGATATATTTTTATTTTTATTATCTCAAGAAAATAACTAAACTCCATATTTAACTATTCCT
Source organism: Populus tomentosa (assembly GCA_018804465.1). Taxonomy (NCBI): domain Eukaryota; kingdom Viridiplantae; phylum Streptophyta; class Magnoliopsida; order Malpighiales; family Salicaceae; genus Populus; species Populus tomentosa. Next base: position 6,476,674 of record CM031975.1, read on the forward strand.
ATGGGGTTTTGTTTACTTCTATGTATGACTGAAGCCTTGCTTTGCTTTCCACATTGACCTCAAAAAAGCAAGTAAAGAGCTAACCTAAGCAAGACAACAACCTGGCTGTTTCCGCAAGGAAAAGGATTTGATGAAGAGTCTACAGAAAATGTTCATCACAGGTAGTGAAATTCTGTGGAAAATGGTACCGCAGGAATAGAGAGGCATTTTTCCAGAATCTGAATCCTCAAATACTCATTTTGATTGGATGTCTTCTCTGGTGCTTAGTCCAGTCTTTGTTGAAAAAAGTGAGAGGAAAAAGCTTAGCTTTAATCTATAAAATCTCCCTTGACTACTTCCTTAGCAAGAGAAAATGAGAGAGAGAGAGAGAGATTGGAAAATTGGCAGTGTTGGTAATACTATCTGAAGTGTTTGTCACTGTTGAAAAGTGTTTTTAAAATTTATTTATTTATTTATTTATTTTAAATTAATATATTTTTAATGTTTTTATATTATTTTGAAGTGTTGATGTTAAAAATAATTTTTAAAAAATAAAAAATATTATTTTAATGTATTTTGGATTAAAAACATTTTGAAAAGCAACCGCTATCACATGATTTTATTCTCCTTTCTTGTTGGTATTAGTTTTTAGGCTATTTTTTAAATTGTGTTTGGAAAATAATATTTTTTTTAAATTTATAACACAAAAATAAAATAATATTTAGTTTGTTTTTGAGTTTTAAAATTATTTTTTTAAAAAATTAAAATTATTTTTATTTTTTTTGTTTTAAATTAATATTTTTTTATATTTTTAGATTATTTTGATATGCTGATATTAAAAATAATTTTTAAAAAATAAAAAAATATTATTTTAATATATTTTTAAATAAAAAAATATTTTAAAAAATAATTATAACCAGATGTATTCTGAAGTGGCCAAATCCAAAGAATGAGAGACCAGTAAAAGAGTGGGGAATCATGTTGCTCAATTTTAATATTTTTAGATCATTTTAATATATTAATATTAAAAATAATTTTTAAATAAAAATATTTTAAAACATAATTACAACTACACTTTTAATCGCATCCTAGAAAAATCTATGAAGAACATCTACAATCGACAGAAAGCTTGATGTATTCTGATGTGGCCAAATCCAAAGAATGAGAGACTAGTAAAAGAGTGGGGAATCTCAATGACTAATCCTTTTTTTTTTTCAAACAATGAGCCCACCATGATGATGCCAACCATCCAGATTTCTAGACTTCTATCGCACGTCGGTCTACTCTCCTGTATTAGTACTTCTTTGAATAGTTTCAAAAACCGGCTTGGGGGATGAATTTAATACCTGGATATGAAATTGGCTTGAATTGAAAAAAACAAAAATTAATGTAATTTAATTGGTTCACCTAATAAAATCTAGTAAAAAATTTATTTACAATTCATTAATTTTTTTAATAAAATAATATTATTTTAATTTAATAAAAAAAATAATGATATGAACAACCTGGTGACCCGGTCAAAATCCAGAACCCGAACTTTGGATCAGACCGGGTCTAAAAACTATATATATATATTCTTTCAATATCAAAATATATGAAAACACTAAAAAATTTAATTTAAAAACAAATAAAAAAATCTTAAAAATATTTTCATAACATAAAAACAAACTATTCAAGATTTAAAGAGATTCATCTTCTTTCTTGTTTGGCTTTTCCGAGACAATGAGATCTGACATTGAAAATATGGCGACCCATAAAAATGCTCATCTCGTGGGGTTGGAACTGAAACAATTTATTTTACACACACACACACACGATGTCGTCTTCAATCTGTCCAAAACTCAAATAATTATAAGTGAATTATCTAAGCCTCAACAACCTTTATATTGTTTCGTTCTAAGAAAAAAAGGGCCCTCAAACAACTTGATCGATCCCACATATGCCCAGCTAAAGATTACATTTGTAACATCATAGATTTGGCTGTCTATTTCATGGCATTGCACCTTCATGACATATTCCAAGCAATCAAAAATTAAAATAATATATATTTTTTTATTTTTTAAAAATTATTTTTAATATTTACATCTCAAAAAAATATAAAAACATCCAAAAAAATTAATTTTATATAAAAAAATTAAAATGTAAGTGAACACGGTTTGCATTGCGTTTCTAAACAATATCTAAATTAAAATAAATTTAATAATTATTAGATAATTGTTTTACACTAATGGATTTGGGTTAGATCCTTTTATTTAATTTTGTTGATGGTTAGATTGGGTACTAAACATAACATAATGTTTAATTATAAGTCTAACATATAAACTTGAAAGAATTGGCCTTATACTTGACTAGGAAATGGATGTTTCATGCATGAATCTTTAAGGTTGCTTTTGGTTAAATATTTTAAAATAAAAAAAGATAGACATGGAAATGATGAAAAAGTGTTTGCTTTGAGAGATAGAGATAAAAATATAAAATAAATATATATTAATTTAAATGGATTCATTTATTTTCAAGATATAAAATACTTTAAAACATGTTTTATCTGTTTTATTTTCAAGATATACCCAAATTAACTAAAGAACACCACATGATATGTGTAAGAAAAACAAAAAGGAAATGGACAAATATGAATTTAGCTATAATTATTATCCCTGTGCTCTGCTCATGTGCTGCAAGCTACTACACGTCAGATGAGAGGTTAAAGTGCCTATGGTCCTCCATGAGGCTAATAGTTCTGATTTGCTTGAAGCCTTGGTACAAGTGCAAATGGAAATGTAGTTTGTTTTTTTTTTTTGAAATATTTTTTAGTTAAAAATATATTAAAATAATTTAAAAAAATAAAAAAATATTAATTTAAAATAAAAAAATAAAATTTAAAATATAAAAACAAACAGTACATTCGTTTTACATTTGTATATTAAAAAGAAACCAAAAACCCTTCAGGAAATGCCTATACACTACACTCCAAATAAAGGATAGTTATAACAACCGTTTTCTTGGTCCCTTCGACGTTTTGACCATTCCAAGTTTTTATTTATTTATTTATTTATTATTATTATTATTACCAAAGAGAGATTATTGCAAGAGAACAGATGTCAGTTGATCTAGAGGCAGGCAGGCAGAGACTCAATTTCAATTTGTTCTTGGAATTTCTCTTGAGAAGTTATTGAAAGAGTGAAAAGGAGAGGAGTATTAATTAAAGAGATTCTTGAGACTTGTATTAATATTACATGAATTTGAAAGAAGATTGTGAATGGGCTTTGAAGGGTCTTATTAGAAAAAAATAATATTTGAGGACCCAAATAAAAACTATATATTATATAGTTAGGAGTCTCTTTTTGATCCAAGAACTTGCGGTTTGAATTATACTTGTCTATTGTAGCTTAAATCTCAATTATTAATTAGGTTATCTTGCACAAGAGGAAACAAATCAACCTTCATACATTAAGAGAAAAATGAAGAAAAAAATCATATTCAAGGGAAAATTAAGAGAATATTAGCAAATTCATGCATAATCTTGCCCTCCCTCGAAATGGGATGCAGGTTTTATTTTTATTTTTATTTTTATGAAAGAAAGGAAGAAAGAAGTATGATATGTCCCTAACGATTGACAGCATCAAGAAAAAGCCAAAACAAGGGTTGTTGAGAAGATTAATTGATATTCCTGTACGATACAACCATGGATGTTCGGTGTCCGCTTCAATTTATTTTTATTTAAAAAAAAAAGAATTTATTATTCATTTTCTACCTCTAAATTCGTTGTTTTCATTCTATTGTAAAATAATTTTTTCATCAGATTTTTTTTAGACAATTTTCAGAAAATATGTTCTGTCAATTTAGTACACTCAAGAAAAAGCAAGTTTTCTTGATGGGTATGGGTAGTTATAAGATTAAGGATGTGTTGCAGATTGTAGCTATCATTGTTTTTTAAAATGTGTTTTGTTTAAAAATATATTAAAATAATAATTTTTTAATTTTTTAAGATTATTTTTAATTTCAACACATTAAAATATTTAAAAACATAAAAATGATATCAATTTTAAGTAAAAAGAAAAATTTTAAAAATAAAAACAAATAATATCTTAGAGGTACAGAAATGCTATGCTGTTGAGGTTAGATTTTCTAGGTTGGATCTAATAAATATATGCATACCGCAACACCACGTAGTATTTTACTCGAGACAACACTGCCAGTGGCGGAGGCAGGGGCGTGGCTGGCAGGCCCCGCCCCCTGCAATTCCCGTCCTTCGCCTTGAATAGTTATGGCCCCGCCCTTGTTTCCCGTCCTTCGCCTTGAATAGTTAATTATGGCCCCGCCCTTGTTTCCCGTCCTTCGCCTTGAATAGTTATGGCCCCGCCCCCTGCAAAAATTACGTTGTTTCCCGTCCTTCGCCTTGAATAGTTATAAATTTTATGTCTAAAAGTAGTAAATTTTTACTTTTTCTGTCTTTTTGGCTCCAAATCTGAGGGTCGTGGCTCCGCCCTGAACACAGCAGAGTGGGATATGCTATGAATATATTCATTTTTTCGTTTTTCTGGTTTTGAATTATTTTCATGAGAATATGCAATGTATGTTGTGGGAGACCTCTTCTAGTCTCCAATGGACGCTACTTTTAGAAGGTCTAGATCAATGGTGTAGCATTTGAAATCACTCGTCAGTGTCCATTTATTTAGTAGCTAGGTGAGGGAGCATATTTTCCAAGCCGATCGGTCATGGTACAGTTTCAAGAACAGATATTAAAAAATGATGTTTGAATTGGTATTTTTATGCTTTGTTAAGAAGCTTTAAACTCATAACAAGGTATGATGCAGGTGAATGTGAGTATGGAAAGCTTTTAAACTTAACATATTAAGTTTCGTTATATACAGAGTCTAAGCTAGTATAAATTTAATAAATTATTAAATCTAATATATTTAAATTCAGTCACGTGCTAAATGCAATATAATTAATATAGATTTAGCAAATCACCAAACCTAATTTACTTGGATTTAACCATGTGTTGGGTCCAATGTGAGTTTAGCGAATCAACAAACCTAATTTACTTGGGTTTAACCATGTGCTAAACCCAAGATAACAAGAGTTTAACGAATCATCTAACCAAACTTATATAGGTTCAGGCATGTGCTAAGTTCAATGCAACATGGGTATGAAAAACCACCAAATTCGTTTCCTTTAGGTTTGACAACACACTAAACCCAATAGGCATAAAGATCGTTAAAGATCCATATAAAGACTATAAGGTTTTTTCCTAATGATATTGTCTTAAGACTATTAACATGAATTATTCATGTTAAATTAATCATCTTTTCTATATCCATAGATGTGTAAAAGGTCTCTCAGATGGCCTATCATATTTTTTTTCTTTTTAATAATTTATAAGAAATTTTTGTTCTTCATTAATAATATGTAAGATATTTTTATTTTTTATCAATGTCATTAGAAGAAAATAATTCTATGGTCTCTCCACTCCATCAAAACAACAATGTTTGGAGATTATAAATACCTCATGAACCACCTAAATAAAAGAGTAATCTTTTTCTACTCTCTAAGCATTCTTATCTTAATTTTTATAGTGTTTATCATACAAACGCAAGAACAAACATTCTTATTTTAGAAATTTAAAGTTTTTTGTTTTATTTATTACACTCTTCCTTTAAAGTTATTGACTTTATTATTGAAGGGTCTCTAAATCGCATCAAAAATGACTATTTTATAGATAGCAGGACTTCTACCATTAGTTATTTACTTCTTGTGCTATGAAAAAGAAAATATTAATATGAACATTTGATTAATCATTATCTAAATATTAAATAATATTTTTCTCAAGCTTATCAGATTTTGAGACATCATCAAGAAAATATACTTTTATGAATCTTCTAGTATTGTCATGGATGGTTTATTTTTAATTAAATTTATTGAAGTGTTATGTGTATCAATAAATTCAAGTTAAAAAATAAGTCTAAATATATCAATGAGTTTTTAAATACTAGAATTGACCCGTAAGCGTCGGTTTAAATTGAGAACATGCTTAAAATAGACCTAGATGATGTATTCATTATTGTTTTTAGTTAATTTCAGAATATTTTTTTGTAGTTAGGTTTTAGAATTTTATTTGATATGGTTTTCTAGGTAAGTCAATTTTATCTCATAACTAAACAGCATTGTATGTTATTTATATTATTAGAGATTGATTATACAAATTATTAAAGATTAGTATTATTGATTTACAGTACTCATCAAATCAAAGTTCTCTATAATTTACCTTTAATTTTAACATTTGGGAAACCTAATTTTAGTGGACTATCACATGGCAATTGGTTGAAGATGAAAAGAATGAGACACAATCACTTTAAACAGCAATTTAGCATTCAAATGAACATATATATATATATATATATATATATATATATATATATATATATATTGATTGTCACAGTCAAAATTAACATAGTTGGAAAAAAAAAGAAAAAAGAGCAACATTAATATTTATAGAAGAAATAAAATTTTATTGATAGAAGAGAAGCCTCTTAATTCTTAAAAATATTTCTCATTGGGAAAAAAGATAAAGATAAAAGGAAGAAATTACGCTCATTAATCTTAAAAAGTTGTAAACCACCATGTACACATCTTATTTCAATGTTTAATCAAATATTGAATTCAAAATTCAAAGACGAGACATAGCAAGGACTTGTTCATGAGCGTATCCTGGAACTTCTGTATTGACCTGACCAGAAACTGAAGGCGTGCTGCTTCCAGTAGGTTTCTTGCTGGGCAACTTCTCATTGACAGCAAGATTTTTGGCCACTTCCCTTAACTCGAATTTCTGAATTTTTCCTGTTGCAGTTTTTGGTAACTCAGCCATGAATTCCACCCTCTTTGGAATCATAAAACGGGGAAGATTTTTCCTGCAGTAAGCAATAATTTCAGATTCTTTAACATCATTCGTTTCGCCGTTGGAGTTCTTTTTCACTGAGATGAACGCACAGGGACTTTCTCCCCATTTGGGATGTGGCATTGCCACCACAGCTGCTTCCAGGACTCTTGGATGTCTATAGAGCACAGACTCCAATTCTACGCTGCTGATATTTTCACCACCAGAAATAATCACATCTTTTGACCTGTCCTTGATTTCCAGGTATCCATCAGGATGAATGACACCAACATCTCCAGTAACAAACCATCCATTCCTGAAGGCCTTGGAAGTTGCCTCAGGATCCTTGAAGTAACCTTTCATGATACTGCTACCTCTTAGGACAATCTCTCCCATTGTCTTGCCATCACGCGGCATGCTAGCCATGGTGTCCAAATCCTTAATGTCTGCATCGGCAAGTGTCAGTATGCTTATTCCTTGCCTTGCCTTGAGTTTTGCCTGATCCTGCTGTGGAAGCTTGTTCCACTTAGTCTGCCATTCACACACAAGTGCTGGCCCAGTAGCCTCAGTAAGGCCATAGGCGTGCGTCACGTGGAATCCGAGAGACTCAATCTTTTCAAGCAATGAGGCTGGTGGGGGTGCACCTCCGGTGAGTATTTCGACCGGTGAAGTGATTTCGCGGCGCTCATGAGGTTTGGCCTCAAGCAGAATGTTGAAAACGATTGGTGCACAACACATGTGAGTCACCTTATGGTCAGCAATGCTTCGGTACATGTCTTTAGCACTGGTGTTGCGTATGCAAACGTTGGTTCCGCCGCGTGCAGCGACACCCCAAGTGAAAGTCCAGCCATTGCAATGGAACATAGGGAGAGACCATAAATAAACAGGCGCACTTCCCATTTCCCAGCCAAGAATTAGGCTAAGAGTGCTAAGATAAGCACCTCTATGACTATAAACAACTCCTTTCGGAGCAGATGTTGTTCCTGATGTATAATTCAAGGCAATAGGATCCCATTCATCTTGAATCAGTTCACCTGTGTATCCTGGATTGCCCCTTTGGACAAGTTGTTCATACTCGAACTGACCGAATCGGACACCGGTAGGTGTGTCAACGTCATCGATACTTGCAATAATTGATGGCACAGGGCCTTCCATGAATCGAAGGGCCTTATCCGCTAACTCCTTGTATTGGCAATCCACGAAGAAAACCTTAGCTCCTGAATGGATAAGAATGGTGGCTATGTTCTTGGCGTCTAGCCTTGTGTTGATGGTATTGAGAACTGCTCCAGCCATAGGCACAGCGAAATGCATCTCGTATACTGCTGGAATGTTTGGAGCCAGCACGGACACCTACGTACATAAGCAAAACAAAGAACAAAAAAAACATTAAAAATGATGACACGATACGTCAAAAAGTCAAAAGAAAATCCAAGAACAAAGATCGATGAACTTACAACATCGTTCTTTCCGACGTTAAGGGACCGGAGGGAATCAGCAAGGCGGCAGCAACGTTCATAAGTTTGCCTCCATGTGAAGCGGGTGCCTTCGTAGATAACAGAGGTGCGGTTGGCATAAACAGCACTAGCTCTCTTCAAGAAAGTTATGGGGGTGAGAGAAACATAATTTGCATCGCATTTTTGTAGTTGATCCATTGTTGGCGCTGGAAGTTTTTGGATAGTCTTGCTTGAAGATATGGGAGGAGATGAGGAAAGGTTCTTGTGGCATCTTTGATGGACGTGAAGGGTTTAAATAAGCAAGGGCTAGAACGGGAGGGTGGGTTTAGTAAAAACTATTTTATGGATTTGACGTTCGAAGCAAGCCACAAATATTTTTATTTTTTTCCACACATGTGAAAACGTTGATAAACAAATAGTCTAATAATAACATTCTTAGGTAAAGAATATTGGATATTTTGCATTTACGTTTATGTAACCTATTATATTTCACATTATTTTATTTTTATTTTTCTATATATTTTAGTTTCTAGATATTTTTTTATATATATAAAGAGGTGTAATATCGTTTTAGCAAGAGAGACTTGAATAAGTCTCTCTTCTTAATTATAGTATTCTTGATGTTGAGATTGATATTTTTATTTTTTTTAATTTATTTAAGACTTTTATTATTAGTTTTTGGTTTTTTAATTTATTTATATTAATTTTTAAATTTATTTAAAAGTTTATAAACCTCTTAAACAGAAAAATCATGATGAAGTTTTCTCTTCATCGATCAAACAACAGATCAGGATTTCATCTTCTACTCTATTTTTATCGTCGCTATTATGTATTTTTCTGTATTGTTTGTGCTTCCGCTTGCATCACTGTGTAAATTCTCAAATCCAAAGAAGTCTTTTTGTCAGATGAAGATGGTTGGTAACGTTAATGGCGAGTCCAACTCTTGTATTATTGCATGATAATCATACATAATTAAAATCAAAATCTACTGTGAAAGCAGGACAAATGTTGAGTTCAAATGACTTGAATATCTAATCTTGTCGTCCTCGCAACATGTAATAATATATAACATATAGTAATATTAATTTGATATGATAATTACCATAATGATTACTTTATAGCCTCAGATCACCTAATTTTTTCCAGGTGGGTTAGCAGGAAATGAGTTTGAGTAGTGTGGAAACTAGGAGGAAATTGCTAAGATATTGCTCGCCTGCATTTGAACATAGACTATATTGACTTGACCTATATGATTTTATTTTCCCTCTAGAAAGGGATCATTATTCACATTACGGGCTGCTGATTGACTTGCCCACTCGCCATCTTTTGTTGTAGTTGCTGTGTGTGACTGTGATCGGTCCACCATGTTTCGTGAGGAACGACTCCATATTTATGCCACTCTGCCTGATTGCAATTGGATCAGTGAGCGCGTGTTTGGTGACTGTATGAATTCTAGGTTTATTGTCTCAATATTATTAGCTCGAGTTTTATAAATTTTATAATTTTAAAAAATTTATATAATTATTAATTTTAGAATTCATGAAATTAGTTGAGATACATGCAAATTAGTCCGGACATTCATATTAATAATAAAAAAAAATATTAATTTATTACTGTAATGATGGTTTTTTTGTTTAAAAATATATTAAAATAATATTTTTTAAAAAATATTTTTTTAATATTAATAAATTAAAAGGATCTGAAAACCTAAAAAATAATTAATTCAAAGTAAAGCAAAAATAAGAGATTTTTAATGTTTTGAAAAAAGGTTTTTGAGATGAAAAATGAACAGATTATTAAAAATTTTAATTTAAAATAAAAATAATTTAAAATTAAAAAATAAAGTTACAAAATAAAAGATAGATGGTTGTTGAGAGAGTGACGGAAGAAACCACTAGAGAATATTTTTGTGGTTGTTACGTTATTGCATGAGAACCCAAGGACTGCCACGTGCCAGCAGCCCACAACAAAAAAGTTAGAAGGAGGTTGCTAATAAACGAGGAAAATAAAATTATATTTTAATTAAAAATTACAATATTTCGGTCTCATGATTTCTACTGGGAGGGGAAAAAAAAAAGACGGCAAACCTCAAAAAATATATTTTAATTATTGAATTTTTTACCTCCAAACAAATTTTGATTTATGAGCCAGGATCTCGAAGCAAGATTTTTTAATAAAAACTGTAAATTCTCCTATAAAATGAGGTCTTTTTTTTTTAATATTTAATAGGATTCATAAAATACTGGATTAAAATTCAAGGGATAAGACTGATAAATGAGTTGGAGCAGGAAAGCTACCACTTAGTTGTCTTTTTCTGAATCTTGTCTAAAAAATATAATCTTTTTATTTTTCCATTTTTCTTATCCACTTACAGGACTCCCTGCATGTGCTCTGTAAGGACTTTAATATCCCTGATTCTAAGTGTATTTTTTATCATGAGTTATTGTATTATAAAGTTGAGAGGTATTAAAAGTTTATATGATTATTAATTTTACAATATATAATCGAGATATGTAAAAATTAGTTAAAATATTTATTTTAATAAAAAAATAAAAAATAAATAATTATGTTAATTAATATAATAATTATTATCGTCCATTTTGTGGTTTATTAGGAGATTAATAAATATTTTTTTAGTATAAATGGGATTAAAAATATTTTTAAAAATAAATAAAACATAATGTGACAATTAGATTTAGGTGAGGGTTCTTTTATTTTGTTAGTCTACACTATCAAAGAAACTCCTTTTATCATCTTTAATTTTAAATTCTTACTTGGATTATTGTTATTAAACCTATTTGCGCATTGAACCCAAATTAAATTTTAAATTAAAATGGATGAGGATTTACCTATTAAAATCCAATTAATCCAATGATTAATTTATAATCCATTTTAAATTAAAACGGGTGAGGATTCACCTCTTAAAATCCAATTGATCCAATGATTAATCTGTAATTTATTTAATTCAATCAAAACCTAATTTGGTTTTCTTAACAAAGATTTTATATTTTAAAAAAATTATAAAATAATATTATTTTAGATTAACTTGTAATTGAAATAATAGCAGTAATTATTTTTCATAATATTTTTTATCTAAAAATATATCAATATAATATATTTTAAAATTTTTAAAATTTATTTTTAACATATATACATTTAATCCAAAAACACCGAACCCCCCCACCCCCATCTCCGAAAAGTGTTCGTACGAATTTATTATTTTTTTTTTAGCATCATTTGGACCAGTTCAAGCCATGAACATGATCCTCAACCTTCGGATTCACACTGGTTTTCCTAGGGGAGGGGGCCTCTGAAGTCTGAACACGGATCCAACAAATCTTCTTGCATTGGTCTCGAGATGTGATGAACATGTGCAGACTGAAGACTGGTGTTGTTTTTTTAAAAATCTTTACACGGACATGTCATTAATTATACACTTGTTTTTTCAAACATTCAAGGAGCATCTCCAACTAAACAGCAACAATAAATTAAGAAAACACGTGAAAATCCATAATAAATCTGAAAACGTCAACTATAAATATTCAAAATGGGAACATATCATCAGCACCACTTGCCAAGACCCTGTTGGAAATCTTAAAGTAACAATCTTTATCCCCTGTTTCTTGTAAAAAAAAAAACAAATTATAAACTTTTTTCTTTTTTCTTGGAAATCATAAAGAAACAAACTTTGATCGGTTAGGTTAATTCAAAACCATGTTATTTTAGTTTTTTTTGATGTAACAAAATCATTTTAGACAAATTATTTTTTAAAAATATCCTTAAAGTAACCAGGTCAATCGAAAAGAAAGTTCAATATAAAACTCAATCCCATCCAAACACTGAATAGACAAGTTGCTGAATCAACTTGCCTAGCCGGGCCAGACCATGTTTAATAAGTCAGATGGAAGCAATAAATTTTATATCCAGCATCACAGATGGATCCCAGAACTAGAAAGATAATCATAAACCACGGTGATGTGTCTTCACAGATGCTCAGAACCATTGCTCAACAGTGATTTTATTGATGAATCTTCATGTGTCAAACAAAAAAATTACTGCAACAACCCCTCTCACGTCCCTGGATGTCCAAGTTAAAAACCCTAGCTAATGCGCTAAATCTGGTGCACATCCACAGAGGCAGGGCATGCTGCTTTTCTGTTGTTTAGAACTCACCAAGGATCAGAAAACATGCACAACCCCTTCCCCCATTAAGCTCACAGCAGTCAGATCCAGAAATTCACTTAAAAAACACATAAAATGCACTAGCTAAATCATCCAAAACGAAATGCTCCAAATCCTCTATTCTCTTACCAGGCATACCAGAAGAACATAAATATTGCCAGATGGGAACCACGCAGGAGAACTAGAGGCATCCAAACATGCCCACTTGGCAATGCTATACTAAAAATCATTCAGCTATGCCATACCTCTCACAAATATAGCTAAGAAGAAAAGCTACAATGAAAACCTCTCCAAAACAATGCTGAGTCAAGAGAGCTCACAAATACTTGGAACCATTGCTTTGAGCGTGATTCATTTAGTAACTCGGCCAAAATGCCTTAGGTGTAACTAAGGCAATTATCCCTCGGTCACGGGAATCAAGGGACATCCGGATGGAAGATCTTAGGAAATATACTCAGTCCAGTGCGTGTACAATGAAGCAGGATGTGCTTCTTGCTTGTACAAGAATCATAATGTACTAAGAAATAAGAAGGTTACAACAGCACTGCAGTATGCACCCAAATGAGATCATTGTACTAAACAAACTGATACCAACTTTATAGGCAGCCTACAACATAGAACTCTACATGGGTAAGAATACCAAGCGAAGCCCCTTCCCCTGCCTAAGCAAACAGCATAAGGATACTGGAGGCTGGGAAGTTGAGACCTGTAACCATTCAATCAGGTCCTCCAGGCTCCAGCAAAGCTACTTCGGAAAATCATATCAAACTTGAGACACTCGCATCTCATATTATGAATAGATATTGCCAGAGAGAGGCTACATTGAAATTTGGATACCTGAAGCTACTAAATCATTTTCTCTCGGTGACTGTTTGATGGAAAATCATTTAAAATCTGAAATACTCCTATAGACATTTAGATAAATGATACCACAAGGAGACAACACTGGTTATTATCAATTACAGAAGATCACACTCAAGACCTAGAGCTATTCAATCAGACCCACTTGGCAAGGCTATGATGGAAATTACTTATAGTCTCAGTAATAATATTTACTAGACATGCTATTCCTAAAGCTATCTTTTCATACGGGACCACAGGTGGGTGTCAAAGATGGATATTATAATCCCAACTGTGTGAGGTACATTCATAGATAGTCAGAACCATTACTGACAATGTGATCCCAGTCAATAGATCTAAATTGTCAGCAGAAGAAATACTGCAACTGCCCCTCCCTCCATTCCAAGGATGTCCAGATAATTTACAATGCAATCAATCTAGTATGTATATCTGCTAAAGTAGGGTATACTTTTCTATTCGACAGGGATTGCAATGCAGTAGAACAAGAAACTTTCAGCACGGCTGTGTGCACATACTGGACATTAGTGAATTGACCTAGTTGTCTCCAAGTACATGCGTAAGAAAACAAAGTGCAGCCCCTTCCCCAAATAAGCTCACAACAACCATGTTCACACATTCACATAGAAAAGAATGGTCAATTCAAGGTAACAAAGATACCCAGACTCTCACTTTAAGAGCATTCACAACTTTACTTACATGCAAAATTTAATAGCAAAATAACACTAGATCATAAGGCTCCAATTCCTTAATCCAGTTCATAAATATTACCAGAAGGAAACTAAACTAGACAACTAGGGCTTTTAAGTCATGCACTTGGCATGGACATGCTGGATATCATATCATCCATCTCATACTTCCCTTCATATATTGAAAGAAAAGGCTATACTAGAGACCTCTCCGTGACAAAAAGAAATGTGGGTGTGGCGAGGCACACTCTTTCTAGAGATGCTATTCAAAACAAACTTTAATGTGGTACAAGAATAAAGCCTTCATCAGTTATGCAGTTCACAGTAGATTTTCAATGGTCACCGATGATTGGAAGCACATATGGGTGCCAAATCAGGACAAGAGAATCATAAACCCTGTTCAGTGGATTTTCAATGGTCACCATTGCTCAAAGTGCGATCTCATTTAATAAATTGTCAAACCATCATCACAGAAAATATAGATATCAAAGAAGAGTGCAGTGTATGCTAAGAAACATAGCAAGCTCAAACATGAGCGTCAATGATGAAGCAGTGTAAGCTTTCTCTCGCACAAAATCACAACATAGTACAAACAACAAACATCAGAAACTTCAGCACCAGCATATGCACCCAGAAGACCATTACAGTATGAAACAAACTGCTTCTAACTTGTTAATTATGACATTGAATTCTACCTTGTAAGAATACAAAGTGCAGCCCCTTCTCCTAGCAAGCTCACAACAGTCATAGCATAGAAAAAGTAAGTTCAAAAAATGCAACGAACCATCCTTGTTTTTAATTTTTGGGCTACAAACAAAAGCCAGTACAAAGGACAGCAGAAAGGCAAAAATCATTATTAACTTTGATTTCCTATTTGCAGAAAACAACATAGCAAAGTGAGGGAAACATATCTAAGCTTCAAAATCATTAAAAATAAAGATAAGGGTACCCAAAATACTGCATTTACTGACTCTCCTTCAGTTCTCAGGACATCCAAATAAAAGATCTCAATAAAGGTACTCCATCTGGTGTACATACAATAAAGCAGGGTATGCTTTTCTCCAGAACAAGAATAATTCTAAACATTATCGAATTAAGACAGCAAAGATCAACATGTTCGTAACTCTACATGGTAAGAATACAAAGTGCAGCCTCTTCTCCTAATAAGCTCAAAATATCCACATTTGCATGTATTAGAGTAGCTGATACCCAGGCAACCAACTAGTTATAACTAACTTTGAAAGTTTCTGAATTTGAAGCTAGAAACAAAAACAAACAACAACAGCAACGAAAAGCATAAATCATTACTGATTCTAATTACTTTAATCACAAAGAACAGCAACAAAACATCTATAAAATTCAAGAACAATAAAATAAACAAAAGGGTACCTTCAATTCCATTCAATACAAAACTACAACCGAAAACTCTTCAAGAAATCAGGATCCCTTTTCGCCCGTTCTCGAAACTTCGTAAACCACCTATCCAAAATATCCATAGGAACAATCAACTTACTCCCATCAACCCCACAAAACGACTGCATATAATTAAACAAATTCTCCCCAACTTTCATCGCAACCCTCTCAACCCCTTTCTCCGCCGCTACATCCAGCGAAGGCAATGCTGCCAAATCCTCCACCGAAACCCCGATTTTCGCCGAAAGGGGTGCCGTATCTGGCCCTGTCAGCTGCAACTGACCCCCAGGTTCCGGCCAATTCAACGTCAAAACCGCCGAAGGGCGCGTTATTGTCACCGCCCCACAAAACTGAAATTCAGACCCTGGAGACTGAATATACACCGCCAGAGCTTTATCTGGCGGAAGAGTAAAGCTGTTTAAGAGAAAAATACAAATTTCTCGTACTTGATCATATGCTTCACCTAAAATTAACATTAAAAAATTGAAATAATCAGTAGGGTTTTGCCACAAAATGATTTTTTTTAAAAAAAGCAAATGAATATAAGGGGTTTAATTTTTATTACCAACAAAAGTGTTCATGTCGAGGATCCAGTGAAAAGTGTCGATTTGTGAGAAAGCGGATATGTCCATAGGGAAACTGCGGTCGGGGAACACAACACCGAACATTGTTTAAGGTTTGAGCTCTGTGTTTGTGTTTTTCTACGGGGGTTTAAGGATTGAAGTGATGATTATTTTGTTTTATTATTAGTAGTATTACTACATTTGAGTGTTGAGAGTCTTTTGTCTGAAAAACGGTGATGTTGTGGGAGGAGAAGAGTCTAGTAGCATCTAGAAACTCTAGAGAGATTTGGAATGTTTGAATTGCTTTTTTATTATTATTATTAATTACCGTAATAGATTAAAATTTTTGATGAAATAATATATTCTTATTTTGTTATATTTTTAAAACGTTATGTTAATTAAAAATTATTATTTTTAAGCATAATAAAATATTTATTATATTTTAAAATAATAATATTTAAACACATCACGTTTTTAAAGCTCGACATATTATAAAATTTAAATGTTTTTTCAAATTAAGGAGAACACAAACACAATAATTCTATTTCTGTCAAATTGATGCTCTCAACTCTTATCTTAAAAAACACCCACAAAACATTTGTTTTTTCCTTTTAAAATACTAAAAAATCAAACTCATTCTAATCTTTAAACATCCTTAAATTTTTTTTTTCAAAATCTACATTACTGCCATTGTCGCGCCAACTTTTTTTTAAGTCTTGCGAGTGAGATAAATATATTTCATTGCTATAAATTTATATTTGGTTTACCTAAAATGAAATAATTTTTCATGTTGAGTTGAGATTTGTTGAATTAATAATAAATTAGTTATAAATACTAATAATTATGATTGATTTGATATGTTGCGTTTAATTTTGAATAAATTACTAAATTAGAGATTTTATGTGGATTGTTGAAATCATCTAATAATATAATTATTTATACTTGATGATTTCATGCAATAGAGTATGAATGAGGTGAGTTAAGATGAATAACAAGTTGTATTGGGTTGTTGATAAGTTGATGAATTTGATATTTTCTATAAATTATTTTAATTTATTATGAATTTGAGTTTGATTTAAATCATTTGAGTATGAAGATGTCAAATAGATTTTGTATCATGAAATATGTTTAATTTTGATCAAGTTTGCTTTTGCGGTTTGATTGAATTTGCTATGGATTTTACTAATTAGGATTAAGGATTAAGATAATACATTATAGTTAAAATTACATTCAATTAACTAGAATGCGATATTTTTTAATAAAATATCTAATAATATATTTATGTTATGTCATTATGATGACACTAATATTCTTGATATAAACAATAGTATCATATACAATAGAAAAAATAATTTACTATTAAATGATAATTTAGACATGTCATATGTAAAAATAATAATAATAAAAAAATATCATGGACTTGGGTTGTATTATAATGATATTGATACTGGAATTACTTTGAGGTGTCAAATTGATGAATATTAATATTATCTTGTACTGATTGTGTATGATGACAATTTTAAAACAATAATTGATTCTTACATCCAAAACAATTTTAACATGATGGTATTTTTGTATGTGAATAGTCCACCAAAATTTTAAGACAATTTAAAATTCAATTGACTTGGGGTCTAACCCTATCAAGGTTAATTTTTTTTTTTGTAAAAAAAACATGGTTGACCTGATTAAAAAATTAAGTTAACTTGTTAATTAGTTGATCCAGATATAAGCTACTCAAATCTCAACCTTTTACATGTTAACTTTATTTTTGAAAATAACTTGGTTAAAATAATAATAATATTATTATTTTTTTTAAATACTTAGATCAACTTTTTCAAATTATAGCTAGGGTTTTGATCAAGATAACCCTAAAATTGATTATATAATCATGATAAAAACTAAAAGGTTACGAGTAATTCCCGGTTACACTTAATTAGAGGGGTGAAAACATAAATAATATTTTTATTTATAAAAAATAATTATCCAAAACAATTCTTAAAATTTTAAAAAATTTTAAGGAATCAAGTAATTATCTAATTTTTTTCAGATATTTCAATAATATTAAAAAAGAAAACTGGATAAAACAGAAAAGAATGAAATTGGATAAGTTAGTGAAACTAATGATAATCGAACATAATGGATGAAGCTCTTTTTTAAAAAATATCCTACATCCTACACCCATTTTTTTAAAGATAAAAACTGTTTAAGATATTTAGACATTAATTAAACCAACTGTTTTTTTTATTGAAAAGATAAAGATAGTGGATATATATTTTTATATATCTTTTTATTTCAAGAGTATATAAATTTATTTTATATTTTTATTTTTTTAATCAAACTTTTTTTTTAATCATAAAACAATAATCAAACGGAAGATTAGAAACGAAACTAGCCAAGGTATAATCCTAAAAAAATTGTTTGAAATAACGAAGCATATTCTTCATGGGCTATGCTTTAAAGGTCAAAAGTCCAAATCCACAAACCCAGCTGGAGAATTCTAGTTTAGTGGGTAAGCGAAACGGCAACAAAATTCTTCAATTTCTAATTTGAAACGCACAAATGACTTCTTAATTGGCAGTGGAATATAAAAAGCCATAAAAGGAAATAAAAAAACATCCTCTCCTCCTCCTCTAGCTACTTAAAAACCCTACTCTCTCTCTCTTTCTTCTCCTCTTTCTCTCTCCAGCAATATAAAGGGGATTTTGGGTTTTCAATTGGATTTTCTCGTCAAGATCCCAAATTGATTTGGTAAATCAATCTTTCTCTTTGTTTTGAACAGAACCCATGTTTCTTTTAATCAAAAACTCAATTTTTTGAATAATTTTTGGTTCTTTTTATTATTAGGGATCTTGAAGTTTTGAATTTTGCTCCAAGAAGGCTGCTGAAGTTGAGTAATCAGCCACCGCTACAAGGTGCCTTTCTTTCTATTTATGCTTTTTTTAGTAATTTTTTTTCTTATGGGTTCAGGACAAGGAATTAGTATAGATGAATAAAACATAAGATCTTGATTTTCTTGTTCTATTAAACTTGTTCTTTTTTTGTTGATGGGTTATTTTTTTTCCTCTCTTGTTGTTTGGTTGTTTGTTTCCCAATTACTGATTTGCTTTGCTTCACAGTTAATAGTTTGAAATTAAAATCTAATGAGTAATTTTCTGCTGTTGGTGAGAAACCCTTAATTGTGTTTATGGCTTTGGTTGTGCAGGGTGGCGCTTTTGATTTGCGGGATAATAGCAGATTTTGATTTGGTAAATAAGAGTCAAAGATGGAAGATTGGGGTAAGAGATTTTTTTTGGTTTCTAATTTTGTTGTGATATGCTTTCAATTTGAGTTGATTGGTCAAAGTGTTTTTTTTCCTGAAATACCGTGATGATTTATAGCTGCTTGATAAAAAATAGTATGCTTGGATTAATTTGTTTAGTTGTGCTTGACAGAATATTCAACTGTGTACAATGTTGCCACTTGGGTCATCGCTATACTGCAGCTCCATGTTGTGGCTGTATTTGCCCCAACTTGAAGGCAGACTGTTGTTTATTTATTTTGAAAGCACAAAGGCACTGTGAAATATGGGTTTTGCGAGGCTTTTAATTAACTTCATCAACCATAGCCCCTGACTTAATGTTTGTGTACCATTTCTTTATCTTTACACAAGTAAGAAACATAAGGCTTTTAGACTAATTAAAGGAGCTTGTGTAAACGTAAGAATTGACCTGATGTGCCAGGCTTGCTGTAACTAACCCTACCTATGTAATTGTAAGAATCAGGTGACATCCAAATATTTCACCAAGGTTGGTAATTGTAATAGTAATTCACTTGATGCACTGCCAGTGGTATTTTATTTAAGATATTGAAAAGTAAATGATAGAGAGTGTTGTCAATTCTATATTCTTGAAGCTTACAGAAAGAATCTAGTACTTTTCTCTTTTTCAATGTAAATCTTTTGCCTCTACATTGTTAGATGAAGTTTTCTCCATGTTCATGCTTTTGATTCTGGTATCTAATTTTAGTTAACATGTGTTATTTTTTCAGAGGATGAGCAAGTTCCACCTCTCGTTGCAAAAGACCAGCCTAAAAGTAAATGGGATGATGAAGATGTGGATGAAGATGATGTGAAAGAATCATGGGAGGATGAAGATGAACCTGATCTGGTATGATTGATAATGTGATCATGTTGCATCATTAACATTTATTGGTCACTTCAAGTTTCAAGATACTGAATGCTAAAATGTAGAATGTTATAATAGGTGTGATGATTATGGGAATATCATACACAGCTGATTATGGAAATGGTAGATGGGGATAGGACTCTTGGTTTATCTAATGGAACATCAATTTAGCATGTGGGGCACTCATCACCATTAAAAGTTTAATTTGCATTCAAATGTTTTTTTTTATATTGTTTTTTCTTTCTACGATTGGGGAGAAATTGATATAGGAACTAATTAATGACGGGTTAGAGCACCATGATATATTTTTTTCCCCCTTCAAGTGAAGGTTAGATCATTGCGGGTAGTTTTTCAATATGATTAGTAATGCCTTTAATTGATGTTTTGAAAGGAACTCTTATGCAATCTGTGAAAAGTGTGCATATCTCTTGGAGCTATCTTTTTGGTTCAAGGGGAGTGGGAACTTGGGGAGGGGTAGGGCGAAGAGTTGCGGGCAGGGCTAATTGAGAAGTGCATACATGTGCTCTAGTAGACCTTAGCTTATATTATGCTCTTATAAGTTTTATGTCTTTTATTCTATGTTTATATGTAATAACAGAAATAAAGTGGGGTGCAGTGTATTATTGTTTATATATGTTGGTTCTTGATCTGTTATTTGTGGTTTCTTTATGTAATTGGATCAGGCACCTGTAGTGAAACCTCCTCCTGAAATGGCTCCTAAGAAACCTGCTGTGAAGTCTACTGAAAAGAAGGGAAACACTGCTGATGTAGTAAAGGATCAACCACTTGATCCATTAGCCGAGAAACTTCGCCAGCAAAGGTATACTCAAGTTGCAGCTTCCATCTCTGTTAACAAGTAGTTTGAACAGTTCATAAGAAATCTTTATACATTGCATCTCAAACCCATGCTATCCTTGAATTACTTAGGAACAAACATCCAAGTGCAATTTGATGATTTTCCCCACTCATAGCAATTTGAAGCAACTCCAAAAATAGGATGCTAATATTGAACATATTTTTTCCTATGTAGAATTTTCGCCTTCCTTGAATTGCCTTGTGTAATTGTTCTGTTTTAAGGTTTGGCTGCTTTGGTTTTTCTTTCTCCTTGCATTGTTTTGGAGCTGAAAAACAAAAATATGAAAAGAGAAAAGTTCCTCAGCAGACAATACTGGAGATCTGATTAATGTGACTGACAAGTTGATCTGTTTTCATAGTGTTGATGGTTTGATTAGTTGGTAACTATTCCATGCACACACAGTTTGAACATTTAAGATTAATGAAATTTTTTCTTAAAAAATTATGACCTTTCACCAAAACCCAGCTCAATAATTGGTGTTCTGAAGGCTGTTCAGGTCATATTTAGTTCAGTTAATTTTTTTTTCTGGCAGCATGATTTTAAGCATGTTAACATGTAGTTCTGCAGGCTGAAACTTCTCATGCAATTTAGTCAGGAGGTCTTGGAAAAATTTGCAGTAGGCATGTTTTGTTTTGACTCATTTTATTCTATATGTTCTCTTTATCTGCTCTTGTAAGAAATGCTCTCTTAAAGGTTTACTCGATTTTAGGTTGGTGGAAGAAGCTGATTTCAGATCCACTGCAGAATTGTTTGCTAAGAAAGATGATGAAAAGTCGCTTGATAGTTTCATTCCAAAATCTGAAAGTGACTTCACGGAATACGCAGAACTCATTTCTCATAAACTTCGTCCATTTGAGGTGTGTTGAATTAGCTTCATTTTGTTTCCTTTTTTTAATTAAATGTGGGTGTAATGCCTGACCTGGCAAAATGAATACATTCTTTAATGCAGAAAAGTTACCATTATATCCATTTACTCAAGACAGTGATGAGACTGTCCATGACTTCCATGAAAGCTGCAGATGCAAAAGAGGTTTCAACTTCTGTGAGTGCAATTGCAAATGAAAAGATAAAAGCTGAGAAAGAAGCCAATACTGGCAAGAAGAAGACAGGTATGTGTTTCCACTATTTTTTTCTTAAACTATTAACAGTAAGCCTAGACATTGTGAACTTGGTTTTTTTTTTTTTTTTTTTTTCAAGTCATGGATTTTGAAACATTAGTTAAATGAAATGAAGGTGTTGGTTCAGAACAGGGAAAATCTTGAGTATTCTGTTGTACAGGCACCTTCTGTTAAGATTTTGGTATTTGTGGCTCGAGGACCCATATGCAACCCCCAGATACTGAATATAGCATATGGCTTTTTAATTCAACTTTTTGTCAATGAATTTGAAACTAACCAGTTGATGGTTTGCATGCTCTGTCCTTGCAGGTGGCAAGAAAAAACAGCTTCATGTTGGTAAGCCTGGCGATGATTTGGCGGGTGATACCTACGATGCTCTCGATGACTACGACTTTATGTAATCTGTTTGGTTGATAGGCATTACATTTTTGGGGTCTGCATGTTTCATCATAAGCACATTAAACCACCATGATTGATGATGATTGAGTGAAAGCTGTAAACAATGTTGTTAAAGAGGAAAACATTGCGTTTTTTGCCTTTGTTTTTCAACTTGTTCTGTTGAACCCTTGAAAGACGTTATTCATAATCGAATCAGGCACTTGTTCCATGCTTCATCTTTCTCAACTCCCCATTGAGCTTTCGTATGAGCTCGTGCATGGCTCATCACCTAATAATCTCAACTTGTCAATTCTCTGTTGAACACTCGGAGCATTTTTGTTTATGCTTGTCTTGCGTTTCAAACCGATGAAAAGCAGCTAAAATGAAACGTAGAAAAACTTGTAAAATTAAAAAGAAATATCAAATTATATGTCCATCGATTTAAATCATCAAGCCTCATATCTTATTATGAGTTTTAACATGCATAATCTTCAACCAATGAAAAAACCACTATTACATGCAAGTCGATCCCATTCCCATTTATAAATTCTTGAAAAGAGATCATATATATATATATATATATATATATATATATAAAACTAGAAAAGCAAATTTTATTAAGGATTTTCATTTTTCATGCACTATATTGATACCACGAGATTGATTTATAAGATAAAAATCTACAGTCATAAATCTATCTCATTCCATCAAATCCAATCTTCCATATAAAACGAGAACAAACAATTTAAGTTATAAAAAAAAATCCCTTAGGGACTAAATCTAGAAACAACTTGTGATCTGAGACCTATTTGATAATTTGCTTGGAACAGCAAATATTTAATATCTCCATCAAATCCAATCCCCAGTCCACCAACCAGCTTCCTTTCCATCAAGCAAAAGATAACTCCCTCTGTAACTCTCTCTCTAGAACGTTTTTCGAACTGCGCAAACCGTAAATGGCGGATCAAGAGCCGGAGGTGATCAATGGAGTGGAAGCAAGCAAGAAGAGATGGGACATATGCGATCAAGAAATTGATCTGTACACTGTTATCCACCGTGTGATTGTTATGATCTTGTACCCTGATCCAGGAAGCAGTGCATCATCAACTTCTCTGCTGCAGCGGATCAAGATTGGGTTATCGGAGAACTTGCCTTTGCTTGGAGAAGGTTTTAAAAACAGTGGAAAGAAGCTTCTTCAATGGACTCAGCGAGGCAGTCCTTTAAGAGCTCTCCTTGTTATCTCTGTAAGTGTGTAGTTTCACCTATTTTTTTTCTTTGCATTGATTGGTTGTACTCTGTACTCTGTGCTTTGACTTGCTTGCTCGTTACTGAATTTTGAGTGAGAATTGCGAGAAATAAACTTTTTTTAGTAGAACTTACTATTTTGAGTTTTTTTTAATAATATTATATATGTAGTTATGTGGGCCTCACCATTCCAACAATAAGCGTTTAAGTTGAAAATAGTTAAAAATTTCAACCATTTTAGAGTTTTTATTTTTAATTTTCTGAGTAGATTTTGATTTTTTACAATAAATAATTTTGATTTTTTTTTTCACGGGGGAATTGATGTGGTAGCACTCTTGTTGAGGATTTATTGATTCTATTTTACGTGTTCTCTTTTTTGTGGAATTTTAAAGATATTGGATATTACAAAAGCAGTTAAAATCTTATGACTAATTTGTAGAAAATAAAAATTACTGCAACATTTTTTTTCCTATTTAATAATTTAGCTGATATTGATTGTATTGGACATAGACCTAGTCAGCTTAGTGCGATAAGTGTTGGTAATGAGAATAATATTTTTAAGTTACCTGGATTGGTTGCATAAGTAGAAGAAGCTCTCAGCGAAGAACAACCCCTAAATCCCGGAAGTATTGAATCTGAATCCGATCTCTTTTGGTACACTCGAGTCATAAGGTGTAAGGATCACAGTTCTGAATTCTATTTGATCTTGGTACTTTTCAATCCGGTAACTAGAATTGTGCACCGCATTGTTTCTGAGTGTTGACGGGATTCGACTAACCACATGGTGTTATATGATTTAGTGGAGCATGTTGTCTGTACAAGTCAAGCTCTGCCTGCTCGCCTTATCACTGTTGATTGGAATTTGAAGGAAATTAATGTAGTTATCTTTTTTATTAGCAGAAAAGCTAATTGAGGCACTGGCATGATGAGTGATGATTTCTTAGTACAAGGCTGTGATTTTTCATTCCTTTTTCCCACTTTGCGGATTTCGTTTTTCTCTCTCTCAAGATTATAGCAGTTGCATCGTATTAAGTTTGCAGTGCAGCTTATTTTCTTGAGTACTTAAATTTTGTATTGCTGCCTTTCATATTTTGTCTTCAGGACTTCTCATGATTCTGTCTATTTTTCAAACTGTTACAGGTCGGGACTATTGCTCTTCTTTCCTTGACAGGAGTGCTTGTATTTATGCTCTTCTTTCTGGCAGCTACTTTCAATGCTATTGTCATCTCTCTTCTCATGTCCTTGGCAGCTGCAGGAGGCTTCTTGGCTCTGTTCTTTGCCTTTCTGACAGCTATATACATAGGGGCATTATCAGTAGCTGTATTTGTCATTTCCACTGCCACGATTTCAGCAACTGTAGCTGTTCTGATCGTTACAGGTACACAGAATCCAGCTTTCTATCTTTTCTTCGAATTTATACCTAGAAAAATGTTCAGCTTTTCTTCCTTCAATTGGTTAGTGAGTTAAATTTAATGCATCTCAAGTAAAATTTTTTCGAGAGTTCATAGTTGATGTAACCCAGTCTGTTATGTGTGATAAATATCTGCAACTCCTTGATTGGAACTTAAAATTTGTTTGAATCAGGCTGGATTGGATTCTTCTGGACTGTCTGGCTGGTGACAAAGAAAAGCATTGGAGTTGCCAAGCACTCATTAATAGTGACTGGATCAACAATATCAGCTTACTCTTCTTCCAGGCATGCTAAGAACCGCTATATTGAACCAAACGAGTTGAAAATTTGAAGTGTCGTGGTGATCAGATGTTCACTCATGTAAACATCCTCTTATGACCTGGATATCAGTACTTGTTTTTGCTTTCAATAATCTCCC
This sequence comes from Populus tomentosa, assembly GCA_018804465.1. Lineage (NCBI taxonomy): Eukaryota > Viridiplantae > Streptophyta > Magnoliopsida > Malpighiales > Salicaceae > Populus > Populus tomentosa. The sequence goes on from CM031975.1 coordinate 6,502,275, forward strand.
AGGAACTGCTGCGATTGAAGCGTCTATGCTCATCGTTTGTTGCTTGTGTATAGCCTGGAAGCATATGATAAGATTTTGTAGTGTAGTTTGAAAGCACACATGCTGTATGCTTTTTTTTTTTTTTTTTTTTTGTTAACGGTGGGTGTCTGGAACAGTTTATGTACATAAATAATGTATGCAATTTGCTATATGGGTTGTAGCTTGCGTTACTCGTTTATCACTCTTTTTCCTGCCTCTCCTACTACCTCATGTAATGTTGCTGTTCATACAGGGAGATGGTATGTGTTCGGAGCACTGGAAACCTGGTAGCTATAGGAGAAATCTCACCTCGCCTGAATATACAAGTTGGATCCCGAGATTGCCTGTTTCGATAATTCTCTAGTGTTGGACAATGTTGCCCTGGGATCCTGCATATGATGTGCTGTGACATACATAGGATGGGGGAACTGTATTTCTTGCAGTCTTCAAGGATTTAACTCGGAAATGTTAGCCTATAATGCAGGAGATGGGTGGGCTCATAGCAGTTAAAATGTTAGGATTGGGCCTTAATTGCATACGAGGAGAGAGAGAGTAGGAAAAGGAAGGTCACTTGAAAAAAATCCTTAAGCTCTTATTAATCTCGGGTCTTTCAGTGCATGTGCCTGAAACCTCAAGAAAGTGTATCCACAGAAATTATGCATACAAGGACTGAGAAGAAGTCTGGCTTGGTTTCAATTTTAGGCAGACAGGTTGGTGTCTTAAAATTGAAAAGGTTCAGAACATCAAACCCTAAATTTGGATATCACAAGGACCACAACAATGGATTGGTTACTAAATAAGTAATCCTTGGACTTGTCTTCTTGAGACAGCATTATTTCCCGCTGCTTGGTTCAGATAGAAGTCAGACATCAATGCTAGTAAACAGAAACGGGTTTTCTCCAAAATCAAAATGATTGCTAGTTCCATCATCAAATTTCAACTTTACAAGTAATCAAGCAGAAACAAAAGTGGCAGGATGCTTCCTGTTTAGCTAATATTGCCCTAACTTTCTCTTTGATATTGATAGTTTTGCTTCATTCTATGCCACCGAGATTGTAACCAGAACCAGAATAAAGCATAGGTTGAAGAAGACGTGATCTGTGATCGACACAATGAAATGAGTTAATTAGCAGTAAGTACTCCTACTTCCCTTTTCTCCCTTCTCTCTCATTGCTTCTCCTCCTGGTTTCTTGTTTGTTTCCACAAAACACACATTTTCTTCAAGCAAAAAAGACTTCAAATGGCACAGAACTAGGACTAATAATTATGTATCCATGCCTTCCCTCTCATTCATGAAGACCATGGAATTTTACTCAAGGAAATCAATATAAGGAATAGAAAAAGACAACCATGGTATATAGCAATTGTTTATGCATGATCAGCAATGTTCTTTCCCCGGCCAATCTGGTCTACCTAACGTGAACTCCAAGCTGGGGTTCTTGCAATCCAAACTAGACCCCAAGTAGCTTTTCTGCCCAGTCGAATCGCTTTCCTGCAGTATTAATTAAGAGAAGTACATGCCACCTCTTGTAAGTAATCAATCAAGCAAATCCATGTAATTAAACTCTTATCTCATATGTTAGGTTTCTGGCAATTTTGAAAAATCTTTAAGGAATTCTAGACTTTGGGATGATACCTCCATTAGTTGTCCAGATCTTTGTTGTGACTGGAACGTTCCTTGTCTGTGCCCGTCCATGTCATTGGAGTTTGTTTGCGGCCATGCTTCCCTACCACTGAAACGTAACATAATTGAATTAGCTTGAAATTATTTTGACACGGTCGGTGCACAGCAATATCTTTGTTCTAGCTAGAGCGGAAAGATTTTCATCTAGCTATATTAAGGGCTTGATTATTTCTGTGTTTTAAAAGTGTTTTTAAAAAAAATTAAATTTTTTTTATTTTTTTATTAACTTCAAATTAATATGTTTTTAGTGTTTTTAAATTATTTTGATGTGCTGATATTAAAAATAATTTTTAAAAAATAAAAAAATTATTGATATGTATTTTAACACGAAATATTATTTGAAAAGCAACCACATTGTTAAACAAACTCTAAAGAGTTTTTCTCCCGTAAGGTTGTCTACAAGCTTCTATACAGCATATAATAAGGAGAAGTTCTTGTCTTTCAATATATGAAAAATGCATCCACTAACATAATTGTTATCATAATTCATCATAGCATTTATAAAACAATGCATATCATTATCTATAGCTGAATTTATACCATTGATTTAGCTGAAGCTTAAGTATTTTGAATGGTAACATTATCTCTAATTTCAAAGCTTTTTTTTTTTTTTTTGTGTGGAAGAAGTCAATATATTGAAAGGGCTAATTTCAAAGCTAATTAAGAACAACTCAACTTTCATTTTCACTGACATAGAAAAGTTTGATTTCTGTCATTTTCTCTTAACAAGAGTCCAGTATAAGTCACATTCAGCACATGCAGAAGGGCTATAGAGGAAAGGATGACGGGAGAAATGCATGTATGGAGACAGAAGCTAAACCCTTGTACCTATGCAATGCATGGCTTTTCAATCCATGCTATCGAGTGTTTAAGTAAAGCCTGAAAAGGATGTTACAGGAAGGGACGAAGATGCCTTTGATGAACTGTTCTTCAAAGCCATGACATTTGAGGAAATGTCAGCACAAAAAGTGTAAGTTGCTTCCAATCTAGGTGGCCCTAGAAGCCCTAAGACATTCTCTTTCATACAGGGTAGTATCTAAGATCAGAGGTTTTAAATACTTAATTTTGAGAATTACCAGTACCTTTACGTTTTCACTTATTGTAATAAAACTCTATTAGGGTTATTGATTTTTGTTTTTTATTCTTGTAACCCTGTTTCTGCCTATCCTTACAGTAGAATCTCTTACAGGAAATAAAAAATAATCCTTGATATTTTTAACAAAAACATCATCGATTGCATCTCGAACTCATAAATGCATTGACTGCACCCAAAACCTAAAACTCCATTGATGGATATGTGATTGTGATATGGATCATTTGCAGTTTAACTACTTGTGTATATTTTCCAAGTTATAAATGGTAATATCGAGTTCCCTTCTCCTAATTTGTAAGCAGGGACATCTTATTTATCAAATTAATAATAAATACATAGAATAAGATAAATATATAGCATTAAGTTAATATAAAAATTTATTAAAAAATTATTCCAAGAGATATATTTATTTTATATTTTTGTCTTTATCTTTTCAATTAAATACATTTATATTTTTATTATATTTATCTTTTTTGTCATAAGACAATAATTAAAATATTATTTGCTATTGTAACAGCGGTTATTTTTTTAATTTTTTTTTACTCTGAAATACATCATAACAATCCACAAACATGAAACAATATTTTTTTTTAAAAATAAATTTAATTTTTTTTCCAAATAACATTTCAACCATATTCCCAAACACTATCTAATTTTTATTACAAGTTAGTTTTGGCATGAAATATTATAAAAACATGCTGTGCATGCTCTATATATCAATTAAAGGACTATATATAATTGATGCAAAAAAACCAGTGGAGAGTAGAAATATCAATTAAATTTTAACCTGGAATTCTACGTGCTATTTAGTGGGAGCAGGTGCTAATTAATTATTAATTAACTACTAATTAAACAATGCACAACACTAGGATATGGAGCAGCTAGGATTGTGTAATTGAACTTTAAGAAGAGGAAAGCACATAAGAAGTCAAGATGGGAGCCGATCTTTTTGGTGATATATGCAATGTGTCTCTTGGTGGGAACAGAACCAGCTGGGTTTAACAGTAATATATATGACAATATTATATAGTAATTTTAAAAAGAAAAAGAAAAAGCGCCGCTGAGGAAATTGCTTCCTAATCAGTGTTTGATTGCATTTTAACTACTTTTCTTTTCTTTTTTATATAATACGAATGAATTAAAGCTACTACTGCAAATCTCATGTCATCAGGAAGATCTTCCGAGACATAGAAGATCAAGAAAGAAAAAGAAGAGCTAGCATATATATATATATATATAGAAAGCAAAAGCTGCCTGCCTACAGCGTGCAAGAGAAGAAGAGCTCTTTTTATTCCTCAAGAAATGGTGTGGACGTGAGTGGGTTTTGGCTTTCTAAGCTGATCAAGTACCATGCAAAAAGAAAACAAAAGAAGAAGAAGAAGAAGAAGAAAGCATTCTAAGTTCATCACTCTCCTTTCAAAAAAGTGTAGGGCACTGAAAAGAGAGACAGAGGTACCTCGAAGAGTTACTCCATAGAGTTGTAGTAGTAGTAGAAGAAGGGTAGTCCATGTCTTGTTGTACAGGTGACCCCTCTGATTGTACTCCTCTTTGCAGCCCACCACGCTCATTTGCAGTACTATAGCTTCCAATTGGAGACATGTCTTCTTCTCCAGATCCATCTGCTTTACCCTTCAACAAATTAATATTTACCCACCAAAACCTTCAAATAAAATGCAAAAGCATGCACACACAGTCTCTTATATTGTACACAAAAACACACCACAAAGTTCTTGAATGTACAGATGCGCGAGTGTGTGTGTGTGTGTGTGTAAGATAGATGCATGCAATGCACTAAGTGTACATATTGAAGAGAAGAAACAAAAATAAGACCATCTCCTCAAAAAAAGAGAAGAAAAGGCTGAAATATTGAAGACTAAACAACGCGAATTACCTGAGGAGGATGCAGGCTTGTCAGTGGTCTTGACAGTTCTATACATCTGCAAAGTCCAATAGGAATCCGTAGGTAGTAAAACAAAGACTATTCAAAGGAAGAAATATGAGCTAGCAAAATAAAATTAAACAAAATGAATAATTAAATTTAGAATTGAAAACCCTTTTCAATTTTTTATTTTTTTAAATCAATCTCTGGCTAGCTTCTTTTTTTCTTCTCTCTCTGTGGGCTTCTGTGCTTGTCTTGGATTGATTCATTAATCACGAGGTTGATGTTTGATAAGGTTGTATAGTAATGAGTAAGTGTATTATTGAGAAATGATGACTACTTTTGTCTGTCATCATCCTCTCTCTCTCTCTCTCTTTCTCTCCTCTTTGAAAGCAGAAACTTGTCTGTCTGAGACCTTTCAGATGTTTCAGGCTCATTTCCTTTCTCTAGTATTCTTTAACCCGCCCATTCACACTGCCTTCTTTGGCTACTGTGCCTGGGGGATACACCTTCCCCTCCTCTATCCTCCTCACATTCTAGATAGAGGGAGAGGGAGAGAGATTACCTGTAAATGGCTCTTGACATGAGCTAATGTGAGATCTTTGACATCCATGAGTTCAAGAACTGACTTTGGAGTAGCTCCTATAAACAACAAGCCAATCCAAGAAAAAAGAAAAAAAAGAGTACTAAAGTCAAAACAAAACATTGAGAAATCTCTAAAATTCAAAGTGTTTTTCCAAAACTCAAAGACCAATCATTCACACACAAATTATTGTAGTAGCAAAAAGAGGAAAAAAAAAGAAAAAAGAAAAGAGCAGAAGAAAATTTTGAAGTTCTTTACTTTCATGGCCTCCAAGAAGCTCAACAGCATGAACAAATCTAGCATGAAGTGTGCTAGTCCATCTCATTCTCGGTGCTCTCATGCTCCTCTTTGTTGGAAGCTTTGGAAAGAATCTTGATCTAATCAACCCATGAGGCGAACCTTCAGTAGATCCAACTCCATATTGATTGTGGTGGTGGTGGTGGTGCAATTGGTGGGATTTGAAAGCATCCATTGACAGCCCATTGAATCTTGTTGTTGGTGCTAATCTATTGTAAGGACCTGGCAAAGCTTGATTAGGTCCTGATGAGTTTAACATGGACATGGGATTTAAACCTCCTCCTCCAATACTATAAGGTGAGGAAGTGGAAGAAGAAGAGTGAGTATTAACAGAAGGAGAGAAAAAAGAGGAAGAAGGGTAGGGCATTTGGTAGAAGCACATCTTGGGATCTTTATTCTCTCTTGATGAATATTGCTCTAAAGGCGTAAAAGGAAATGAGCGGTTGTGATAAACTGGAATCCCTTTAATTGGTCTCAAACCATCTGATACTTCAAGCAGAGAAACTCCATGATTTATATGATTCAAGTGATGAGTGGTACTATTAGAATGGTGAAGATGCTGCTGCTGATGACGATTATGACTTTGTTGATGATAAGGGTTGAGCTGAGGTAGCTCTACAGCTCTTGAACTTGATAGATTTCTTCTACTTCTTCTACTTTCTTCATCAAGGCCAGTTGTTGGATGCGCTAGAGAGAGCTCTATATGAGCTTGAGAATCACTTCTCATGGAGCTAACTGTGTTGGGCTTATGAGTGGCTTCTTGTCTGCCCAAAAGATTGAAGCTTGCATCCACTTTATTGCTAATGTTATTGTTCTTCTTGTTACATAGTGAAGAAGGAGAGGAAATATTTGGAGGACTAATGTGTAAAGAAAGATCAGGAACTGGGTTTGAAGAGGGTTCAATGAAAACCCCTTCTAAGGGCATTTTCTTTACAAGCTAGTGGCCTTTTTCTCTCGCTAATGTAAGCTAGCTAGCTAGCTTGCTTGGAAGCAAAGCAAAAAAGGGCAAGCATAGTGAAGAGTGTGTGTCTTTAATCCCTTTTCTCTCTTCCTTCTCCTTGACAATACATGTAAGAGCTAGCTAGAGAGATGGAGATGGAGATGTGGCCAGCTTTGACACCAGATGGATAAAAAGCTTGGAAAGAACACACCATAGATTTCTACTTTAAAGACTTAAAGCAAGAAAGAGAGAGATGAAGCAAAGAGAAGAGTCTTTAAATCTTCATCAGCAAACCAGCATGCTGAAGAAAGAGAGAGAGAGAGAGAGAGAGAGAGAGAGTGCTTGTGAAAGGTAGATAGAGAACAAGAGATAAAGAGGGACAGGGCTTTGTGTTGTTAGGCAAGGAAGAAGAAGGAGAATAAAAATAATAATTAAATAAATATATTGAAAAAAGAAAATTGAAATCTTGAAAGTGCATTGAAAGGAAATGGGTTTTGGTTTTGCACACCTCGAGAGTATATCTTGGAAAATGACACTACCGCAAGGTATTTCTTTATCTAGTCAAAACTCAATCACTCATAAATAAATAAATATATAAAATAACCTTAAAAAAAAACTTTCCATTACTTTGATTTTCCTTCCCCGTAGAGAACGGGATGACAAAAGTTAGAAAGAGAAAGACTCTTCCTTGTAGGATTCCTCCTCCCCCACACTCTTCGCCTCCCCCCCCCTCTCCTCTCCCTATGCAACATACTTAATAATTCCAAGAACTTTTACTTTTTTTTTTCTTTTTTTTTTGCAAGGATAAAAAAATATTATTTTAGGATGCCATTAATTTCTATGCTTAAATGGGTTTGGTTGGTACTTATGCAATATTTTTATTTCCTCTAAATACATTAAATTAACATATAAAATGCGCTCTTAAAATTACTTCAAAATATAATTTAATCTACCTTGATTAACGTGTAAATAAATATTATACAGTACAAATGTAATTTAATTATTTTTCTTTTTCATATTATGAGGAGGTATTGAGATCATTAATTAGTAGAACAGATTACACACAACAACTATAATAATAATAATAATAATAATAATAGTAATAATAATAATAATACATGTATTTTTGTATTATATAGGTAGACCCATTGACTTTTTATATACGTAAGAGTAAGAGACCCACATAAAGGGTTGTTTGTTTTGCTTTGATGTGGATACATCGTAAACCCTAATTCTACAATATTACCTTCTAATTCCCTTTCATTCTCCCAAATATTCCCCTTCTAATAATAATCTTTCAACAACCTGGTCTCTAGGCATGATCGTGTGTTGATTCTTGTTATGGAGTCGTCCACGAGAACCATACTTAATTGCACAATATATAACAATTCTCATCCTCTAGCTAGCTCTAGCTCATATTGACTATATACATATCTGCTAGGGTTTCGCAAAACCCTAGGCGAAATCACAAGTATAATTTATTATTATGGGATTGCTAAGAACTCTATTGTAGAGAATTGGGAAGTACTAACTCTGATTTTTCGTCTTTTTTAATCTTTTGATGCGAAGTGTTTGCTGGAGATTACAAATTGACTTTGTCTAGGGCAGCCACCCCCTTGGTAGAAATTATTTATTATATTTGCAGTGGTTATTTTTTAAACTATTTAAATATATATATATATATAATATTTTTTTTATTTTATAAAATTTATTTTTTATATTAAAACAACCTAAAAACACTCTGAGTATTCTAATGTAGTTGATTTTACTGTTTGGCACCTTCTCCAATGTTAGCAAGGACAAAACACTAATTCATAGGTGGTGTTTGGATGGTGCATTAAATGCAAAATAGGGTAATAGTAAATGCTGTTTGTTTGTTTTTTTTTTTTTTTTTTTTAACTTCTAGGCAATACATATTTTGTATTGTGATTATATAGAAACTCTCACCTATGTATTCATATACAGTAAACCATTGCTTTTTCGGTACAATTAATATTAGCACTGACTTCCATATTTATTGCCGCACTAATCCGCACTAATCCCACCTATATATATATATATATATATATATATATATATATATTTAATGCAAATCATGTTTTTTTAAAAATTAAATTTATTTTTATTAAAAATTTATTTTTTTATATTTTAAATCATTTTGATACGCTGATATAAAAAAATAATATTTTCAAAAATTAAAAAAAATATCATTTTGATATATTTTGATTCAAAAGTATTTTGAAAAACAACCGCAACTACACTTCTAAACAAGTTATTAAATTAGTTTTTCATTATCAAATTTAGGTTAGGTTTTTTTTTTATAAAAAAAATAGATGAATTTAGGAGACATTTTATTTCTTGTAATTCTCTTTGAATTTAAACCCAAGATTATATTAATGAAACCACACTATATTGATTAAGTCCACAAAAATATATATGAAAACAAGATTAACAAAACAACAATATAACTTTCAACCTCCCACATTCTACATCAATGGTTTCATAAATATCTTATTTTTTTCATTAATTATGGTCTCACTAATTTCAACATCAATTAACTACAACTATAATGGTTAAGAGTGATGAACCCCAAGGTTATAATCAGTATTTAATCAGAGCCTATACTCAAATCTATTTTTCAAACATAAAGATATGACAACTTAATTATTTTGGATGTTAGTGGCGTGCAAAATGATAGATCTACTTTTGGGATTGGACAGAGTTTTGAGATGTATTAGGGTTAATTAATCATAAAGTTTCATCTCATATCATGGTTTTTATAAAATTTATTGATTTACAGGAGTTTGGGTAAGATGATTAATTATGCATAAAAAAAATGCATCACACCCAGTGTATACTACCTTTGATAAGATACATTATTGATTTTTTTAGGTTAAATTTTTATTTATTGGTCTGTCAAAGATTTAAGATAGATCCCTCTCAGTTAGGAGATCTTTGCTTTATCAGGCTAAAATCTAACTATTTTAAAGTTCAAATTTCAATGTTGTAATTATTTCTACCCTGTATCTTTAATACATGAACATATACTTTATAGAGTAATTTTATACTCCTAAGTATTAAAGTTTATAGTTAATTCCTTGCATTTATTTTTGTTAATTCATTTAATTTAATACCAGAAATATGCATTATATCGTAAAATTCATATCCCATATATTAATTAAACAAACTAATTTTTATGGTGTTTTTGAAATTTTAGCCAAATCTTAATAGATAATAAAAATGCAATATTTTAAAGTTTAAGTCTACAACCTTGATTAAGTGAAATTGTTGAAAGAACATGCGAGAGATCCATAAATAATTTTAAAATGATCCATAATTTTTTTTTAATAATTTTTTGAAATTACTTAGGCTTGTTTGGCAAAATACAAAAATAAAGGCAAACAAGTTTTTTTTTAAAAAAAACAATAGGGCATGTTTGCCAGATATATCCTTATCTAAAAATCAGAGGCACACAAACTGCCTTAAGATAATGTTTGGGAAACACGCCTTAAGAACAAAAAAGGTTCTTTTTTTCCTTTGATAAAAATCGAGCATGCCAAACACGCTCTTAAAGTTAGGGCAGATTGAGCCTATCACATGGGTTGGACTTATTGGCCTGAGGCCTAAGCCCACGTGATAGACTAACAAATGACCCAACAATAACACACACACACACACACACACACACCCAGCCTCGCCACATGGGTTGGGCTTCAATGGAAGTCCTGACCCCTATTGTTTCTAACTAACCCAACCTATTAGTCATTTTTTGGTAGAAAATAATGAATGTTAACAACCAAATCATGCATTTTCATTTCATTTTATAGTTTATTGGTGTATTTCATGCAGAGATTTATCCGAGGAAGCAAATAAAAGAAGAAGTTACCTAGCTTGGGGGGTTTTGCTGGTTGGTGGTGGTTCGACCGAGAAGTGGTAGTTGTCCATGGTTGAAGCTGGTGCAGTGACTGGGGTTGTCGGAGGTCTACGATGAAGCTACTGGAGATAAAGAGGTTATATAGAAAAGCCTCACGGTGCAAGATAGTGGTAGGGTGGCTATGAATTGAGGAAATGAGAGGTGGTCGTTGTTGTAATGTTTGGTTTTTGGTTAGACTAGTGTTAGTACTGCTGGTGTAGGGGGAGATGAGTGTTTTTGCTTTAGTTTTCTATCTTTTTTTCTCCTTCTTTTCTTGGTTAAGGCACACTTTTATTTATAAAAGGTGAAGAGGTGCTTGTGGTCCTTTCCAAGCATGAATCATGACCATTGATTCACTTGGAAAAGATTCTAATTGCTGGCCATAAGCCAACAACCTGGTATTGCAAAACCAATTTGTTAAAGCTGGTTGAGTCAAGGTTTTTAGACGGGTTTTATAGTGACTATAGAGCTATAAACCGATGGGAACAAGGTTGGAGATATAGTACAATGTCAAGGCATGATGGAGGTGTTTGTGAGTTTTGTATGCATAAAATATGAATAATATATACAAGGTGGAATTACTTGAAAAAGAGATCGAATTTAAATTGTTTTGTAATAAGAATATTGAAATAATGATCGAATTTAAATTGAAACTTGACATTGTGGAAGTGGTTAATGTCTTAAAGCATAAGAATTGGATTGTTAGGTTCAAGTTAATTATTTAAAAGTCTTAAAATTAAACAAAAACTAAAAGCCAACCAAGTCCAAAAATATTTATATTGAAAATTTAAAAGCTATAGAAATGATAGTAAGCAAGCCCATATAAATATAATGATTAAAATTTAGAGTTTTATACTAATAGACATATGAAATAAGTGACTTAGAAGTTGAATAAAATGAACTGGTTTGTGACAACATATTATTAATGTGTATTTGTAAGTAAACAAAATTTAGGTAGTTTTCTGTATAGGGGAGATGCTGTGGATTTTTTTTTAATAGGAATGGTTTGCAGTACATTGGTCCTCTAATTTATGTAGATGTCTCGAGGAAAATCAGCAGCACGTTGTATGAACATGATCGCAACCAGTTCTTCAAGTAGCCCTTTTGACGATCATGAGTCGTTAGGTGCTTTACAATGAACAAGCATCTGAGGCATATGCAGCCTCTCTCAACGTGGGCTCGTCAAGTGCGATGCTGCCACATCAAGGGGGGTCCATTTAGAATAGGATTCATTTACTAGAAAGTACTTTGCCTAATGATAACCCAACTGCTCAATGCAAGTTTGTTTTCCTTTCATGCACTACTAAAAAATAGAGGATAGTTAATAATTTTTGAAAAATTAATTTCAATTAACGAATGCAATTCCAAGTTTACAAATGTTGAGGTTGCCTGAATGATAACCTCGATGATGAAATTGTTGATGGAAATGTCATTGTTGCAATGGAGGTAGGTTTTCAAAAACCCTGAATGAAAATCCATGATTGATACATGGTTCAAAAAGTTCAAGGTTAGTATATACTTAAACAATTTTTTTATTATGTTAATTTAGTTAATTTATTAATATTAATGAATTAATTCTCTTCCAAATTTGACGTGCAAAGAAAAATCTTACCGTGATAGGGTTGACAACACTTTTGTTATGAGGATTTGAGAGAATCACAACGCAACTAGATAAGATTGAAATAAGAATAAATATTTTTTTTTATCCAAATGTTAAACTTTTATTTTTCATTTATTAAGCAATAATTCACTTGTACCATATAGAATGCATGATTTTTGGTATAAAGCGTGTAAAAAAAGGCTAAAATTATGCTAAAGAAAGAGAGCTTCCAGGTTGGAAAGACATGGCGATTTGAAATGATTTCAAACCTCCGTACATCTTGGAGGCTATATGGACAAAATATATTTAGCACGTCATGTTCAAATGTTTCATGCAATAGTTATAATCCAATATGGAGAACTAGAACATAAAGATTCATAGTTCCATTACCACGTACACTTGCAGATCCATTCCATTCATTTCATATGCGAAGCAGATGGTAAGATTATTTTTCATTACATCTATTTTTTAAATTGTTGTTTTATATGAATATGTTTAACTAACAAGGTTTTTCTCTTGTAGGCTACGGTTCTTGGATGCGAATCAAGATCGATGAAGCTTTTTGTAGAAATACACGTGCAAAATAATGATAGTCGGAAAAGGGTGTAACTACTTGTGGATAGTCGAGCTCAGAAGTTTGTGGTATGTTGAGTTTCAACAATTTCTTTTCTTAAGTATTTTTTTTTTAATTTGCTAATTGTTTTTTTAATTTAGGAAAATATAACACCCGGTCACAAGAGAGATATGAGGACGATCCTTCGGCTCATCCGGAAATTGATCCGAAATTATGATTGGAGGTGGGATCGTCCGGTGGACTCAATAAAAATCGGGTTTACGGTATCTTAAACACTGCAGCTGAGGACTTGCCAACGACCTAAAGTGTTTCAACTATTAGATGCTTGCAATCAGTTCTGAGCACTTAATCTTCGGAGTTCAAGGCTATTTTCAACTAACAAGTTGAAGCTTAAACAACCCATCTTACTACTGAGACGACCAAACTTTGACAATTTTACATGTAGCTGAAATCACACATGGGTGGTCCATGTGCCCCCCTTATCACCCCTTGGTCCTAGCAAAGACCCCATCCTCCTCCTCCAGCCTCTCTTCTAGATGAATTGTATTTAAGCTAATAAATTTTTAAATATATAATAAAGATTTGATTTTTAATTTAATTTAATTTAATTATTATCTACTCTATTTAATATTTTTTCTTAAAAAATATTTTTAAAACACTACGGACGGTCTTATCGTCAGATTAAGTCCGTCGGTATATTTTAGAGACTTGAAAAATAATTACTTCAAATACTATTGTCACTTTTTAATCACCGATGATTTAATTCCATCGATAATATTAAAAAATTACCAATGAAATTACATACAGATTTTTTATTGGTGATATGTCATATTCACCAATGACAATACCAACAAAATAAAATGGATATTTTTTTATTTGACACATCTTTTCTATATGTAAATCTAGTGGTGATTATATTACTGATAGAATAGTAATAACCAAGGAAAGTTTTCCCGATGAAAAGTAACTATCTTTAAGCTCGTCGGTAAAAATCTTGCTGATGGAATCAATTTCTAACTACTAGCAAGATATTCCGTTGCTAAATTATAAAATTCTAGTAGTGAATGGTACCTAAACATACTAGCTTCTAGCAAAATATATATGTTTCCACATTATGTTTTTTGTTTTATTTATTTATTTAATGATAGTGCATGATTTCATATACAAAGAGATAATACCTATTTTGCCTCCTCGATTTGTAACAAAAAAAGAAGTTAATTTATCCCCTCTGTTTCATTTTCTGGTCAATTTGATCAATAATTAAGAAAAATGGTGGCTAAATTAAGCCTATTAAAATGGTCTGCAAAGTCAGTTTCCCTCTTAACGTTTGTAAGGAAAAGTCAATTTTCCCCGATGATGTGACATACACACACGATGAATAAAATTGAACGAGATTGGTGACCCTTGTCAATTGGCCTGATCATTTAGCCCCATATTTTAACAATTATGTAAAAAAAATGAACGAAAATTAAAATGTGGAGGCAAATTTATTATTTAATTTAGTTTTTGGCTACAAATAAGGATTTAACTCTATATAACAACCCAAGTTTCAAAGTGAAATTCGACTTGCTTGTAGCATTAATAATTAATGCAGACAACCTTGAAAACTATTGATGTGAGAGAGTAGAAATATTTCCTGCCTGCCTACTTGTCCAAAATCTCATTATTTTTCCATCTCCAACTACAAACCTTGTTGAAATTCTTAAGATGCTTAAAGATACCTCATTAAAAATTTGTTTAATCCAAATATATTTTTGTCTTGTGTTGTTTGGTCAATGATCTTCCCTATGGAAAATTTACTATTATTGGACATTTTCATTGATGTAATTAGTAAGAAATAAAATTGCTTAATAAGTCATATCATCATTTTTGGTTGGTTGGCTAGCAATTCTATCTATGAGAAATATACTATTATTGGACATTTTATAGGGATTGATTAGTAAGTAATAAGATCGCTTAATAAATTATAATATTCGATCCAAAATCTATTTTTCTTGTGTTTTTATCATGTATTGGTTGGTTAATGATCTCTATCTATGACAAATAAACCAGTTAAGGGTGTAGTCAATAAGTAAAAAACAATAATTTAATCCAATATAATAATATTTTCAAACTCTCTACCTATGATAGATGTATCATCATCCAATAGTATCATAGGATGAAATTAGCCAATAATAAAATTACTTAAGACATCACGTTAAAATATTTTCAAATCATCTACCTATGAAATAAGTAACATAATTAGAAAGTGTTTTTCTCGTGACTTTATCATGTTCGCCGATCCTATCTATGATAGATGTACCATCATTGGGTAGTGTCATAGGTTGTAATTAAAAAATATTTTCAAGATTTTATTTTTCTTATCTTGTAATTTTTTTATTTTTTTTTAAAATAAAGTTTTCTTTACATCCTTTTGTGAATCTAGACTAAAAGGCTTATTTTAATCGTAACAATGAACCATACCGGGTAGAGTCATAAGGTGTGATTAGAAAATATTTTCAAGATATCGTTTTCCTATCTCGTGATGTTGTTTTAAAAAACTAATAATAAGTTTTGTTTTTATTCTATTGTGAATTTGGACTACTGGGTTCAAGGGTGTCTTGACAATACCCTTCTGAACTAATATTCCAGTCATCTAGCTAGTCATTTTCAAAAAAACAAAGTTATTTACGGTGACAAAGTTGTTTTCAAAATTAAAATATGACTATTTATGAAATTTTAATGTTGATGTTGATTTGTAAATATGTAATTCTTATTTTAATTTACATTTTTTGCCCAAGTGGATGTGTATTTAATTTTATTTTTGTGTTCTTGTTTTCGGGGACACCTGTTTTTATTACTGCGAACGAATTTTGGTTGAATCAATATGATTCTATATAGGTTTATTAACTGCGTATTTGCATTTGGATCCATTTCGATAACACAACTTTGAATATGCTTATGCCTATTGTTTTTTCACTTTACTTTTGGGCTCAATGCTCGTGTTTTAAAATAAAAATTGAGTTTTGTTATCAGGTTTATGTTTTAAATTACTGATTTAGGTTATAATAATATTTTACATTTAATAATAAAACATGTATATACTAGCTTAGACAAACCCTTAGCATATATAAACATGCATGTCACCTTAATTATTAAAAATAAACAACAATACAGATTATTTTAAGTAAGATATATAAAGTTATGAGTATCTTTTTTATTATATAACTACACTTTTAACTAGAATATTTGAAATAAAAATTAGAGTTTTTGGTTATCATAAAAATAGATATTGATTTTATTTTTTCCACCTTTTTTACATGAAATTCACATCAATGTTCCATGCAATAAGTGTCATAGATAGCATCGCTTGGAATAAAAAGACATGCGACACTTGACAATTGGGTTTTATGTCTTCATTAATGGAAGGACAAGGCGGATGGCACATCGGGTAAATAAAATTAGTGAGGGACCAATATAACATGCATTTAAATATAGAGGGACTAAAACTCGCAATGAAACCTTTTTTATACAAAAACTAAGGTTGTGTTTGGTTAGTATTGTTATAAGTTAAAAATAATAGATATAAAATCTGTTTATTTTTACGTGTTTCAAAGATAAAACTAAGGTTGTTTTTTTTTGCAGGGGAAATTAAAGAAAAAAGGACGGTAATGGGCCATATATCTTCATTCAAAACCTTAAATATATACTGTCCTATTGTCATGCAAAAATCTGAATCAAATCCCATATCTGTCGACTTCATGACATGGCTGGAAATGAACCACGAGGGACTGGACACAACATTTGCTAAGAAATCCCACATAAATAAATATAATTTATGAAAAATCTGATCAGAAAGATATATATTCCACATGTATCTCATTAATTGGTTGTCAGTTTTGACAAGAATGTATGGTGGGGAATATGGAATAGCCTGTGAGTGACATTACACTTAATGTTTCTTTTCGGGTACAGCCCTATTAATGGATCGGTTTGGTATTGTAATAGTTTTTGTGGTTGCAGTTTTAAAAAAATTATTTTATAAAAAAGTATTTTTGATTGAGGTTGATTTGATATCTATATATGTTTGGTTAAAACTATGATTAAAATTAAAGTTGAATAAAAAATAATTTAATATATTTGATTAAAAATGCTTTTGAAATTAAGGTTAATATATATATATATATATATATATATATATATATATTGATGATTTTTAATTTAAATATTATAGATTTAACTATTATTATTACATCATGAAATAAATAATATTTTATATAAAATATCTTTTATTATTCCATTAAACTATCTACAATTTCATCATGTATGAAATACATCTGATGGTTTTCTTGGTTTTTTAAACGTGCAACAACATCAAGTAAAATATAATCAGAAACAAAATTAGGATTATGATTAAATTCTTTAAATGCTATGTCATTAAGCGATCTCCGTCAAATTTATGTAGTGTCATTGAATAATGTTAAACACTAGTTTTATAGCTTGAGTCATGCATTTTTATTTCCTTTATTTTTTTTTTTTTTAAAGGGAACCCTTAGAACCGATTAAAATTAAATCATCTAATTAATTAGCTGCTATACTTTTAGAATTTGTTCATTTGAATCCTTTAATTAAAAGCAGTGAAGGATTTGTTTTTAATATGCTTTTGAGTTGCTTCAATCATTTTAGTACAAGAGTACTGCAATAATATGTTTTTTTTGAAGATTTTAGCTAGATTTAGAAATTTCATAATTCGAACATATATAAAGATTGCATAGTGTTTATTTAAAATAACTTTTTATTTATTTATTTTTATGTTGTATTTAATTATTTTTTATTATATCACGGCAATAAAAAAAATAATTGTAGAATAATTTTGATAAAACAATTAATGGTACATGATGAATAATTATAAGATCATATCCCTGATCTCTCCGTCTAGCTGGATGAATAGTTATTAAACCTGTTTTGAGGTTGGACTGGTTATGAAGTCGAGTCCTGAGTTATATGGATTGTTCTAGATTAACTAGGAAAAAAATTTAAAAAATATTTGAAGTTTTAATATTTCATAAGAAAAAATTAAAAAATAATCTATGTAAATTTAGGCCATATATATTATAAATAATAAAGTTTTAAATATTATCTTAAAAGATTTTTTTATCTTACATTGAAAAGATATTATCTTCTCATTTTAAGTTGAAGTAGTATTTAAACAAAAATTATTTTCCATCTCACATTAAAAAAACATAACTTTCTTCTTGTGAATATAGAATATATATACTAATAAGCTTCCAATCTTACATTGTAAAAATAAAACCTTCTTCTAATGTTTATGTAATGGATTTTGATATGGGCTAGTAACTAATAAAAAAAGGATGGTAAACTTGCACGCAAGGTTGGGTTGAGCAAAAGAGAGCAAGAGAAAAACCTCTAATTGTCCCATGTGTGCGAGACAACGGCTATGTTTTTTGGATCTTTTGTCTTTAGTATTAATTTATTTTTGGCTCTTAAACTTAAACTACTATTTTACTTTCCACCCAAAATAATTGTTTCCAGCTCTAACTAGGTGTTTGTAGATTAATTTTTTGGTTTCTTAAAAAAAAAATGTGAGATTAGGAATTTGGAGATTAATTTTTTGCTTTGTTAAAAAAATAAAATTGACTTTGATTCAGGCAACACTCTAAAAACATATATGTGAATCTAGGTATTTGTAATTTAGCTTTTTAGTTTTTTTATTTATAAAAAGTAAAAAAAAAAAGATTTATACCAGGTTGGGATAGGACACCTAGGTCCTAGGTTGACCTGGCAGGTTGCACGAATTTTCATGGGCCAAGTGCATGCTTAGGTACAACAACATCCAGCCATAGTTATCAAATCCAGCATGGTTTCGTGTCTAATAACATAGTTAGATGTTGCTATAATATTTATACCTCGTTTAGGGTTGCAGTGCAACTAGTTTTTTTTATTTATTAAAATTTGATTTTTTTTTAGTTTTTTAGTGTTTTTAGATCGTTTTGATATGCTGATATAAAAAATAAATTTTAAAAAATAAAAAATTATTATTTTGATATATTATTAAAAGAAAAGTATTTTGAAAAGTAACCTCCACCACATTACTTTAAAGAGCATTTGAAAACGTGGGTGAATCCGTGTTTCTAAAAAAATTAATTATTTTTTTTCTAATTTTTTTTATGTTTTGAATCGTTTTGATGCGCTGATATAAAAAATAAAATTTAAAAAATAAAAAAAATATCATTTTGATACATTTCAGAATGAAAAATACTTTGAAAAACAATCGCAACTATATTTCTAAACAAGTAGGGTACGCGGTCCACACTTTTAACAATTGACATCTAATTTACTGTGTTTGTTTGGCTACAAGTGAATCCCTTCTAAAAATTGAATTTTAAGAATTTTTTTTTTAAGAAAATAGATTATTTTAATTTTCAATATTTAATTTATCATAAAAGTTATTTTTTGAAGCTTGAAATTATTATAAAAAATAAGATGAAAAATAATATATTTTGAGTTATTAAGTTTTTTAAAATAAGAAGATTGTTAATACTATCAAACATTTTCAGATAATATTTATAGAAAATACATTATAATACATAACATATTACATCAAACAATAATTACATATTAATTTTAAATCATATAAATTGTATTATATAAGCTACATATTATAGACAAAAGTTATTTTAATATATCATTTTGTTTTATTTTCTGCATAAATATATTTGTATTATTTTCAAATAATATTATATATTACAAGTAGTTTGTTAACATATTGATGTTTATATGTATAAGAATAATAAAGTGTTAATTATGCCACTTTACACTAATTTTTTCAACCAGAAAAACCTTAATTATTTAAATGAGAGCAGAGCCCGCCGACAAGCAAGGGGCCAGGGCCATTATAGCCATACAAACATTATACAAGCATTTATAGCTATAAAAACCACTCTCAATACATTAAGACTCCACAGAGCTACACTATTGAAAGCGGCTAATAAATCAGGCTAGGTTATTTAATTTCCAGGCCAATACACGCAGATAAGCATTTTAATTCTAACTTTCATTTTTTTTTTTCTCTTTCAGTATACTTTTCTTCTTCTTCGCGCATCTATATATTTGTTGAGTGGACAGGCAAAATAAATAAATAAAAATAAGGGATAGAACAAGGCTTTCACTGAGAAATTAAATATGATTTTTGGAGGGTTTAATGGAAGACTCAATATATATATATATATATATATATATATATATATATATAGATTGATCTTCGGCTCCAACAACAGTACTCTATGTTTAATGGCACTAACATATTGATCACGAGAGAAATGGTTCCCTAACTTGATAATTTTTAGCAATTTACACAATAATAAAACCAAAGTCTTAACCTAGATCAAAACCCTAACATGTTCCCCACAGAAACTTAAACATAAAATCCTGAATTTTATAGTCCCAACGTCACATAAAGTTAAAACCTTGATCGAGTTGGGTTCCTCAACTTGCAGGGATAAAATAATCTCTTTTTTTTTTTTTTAATGCAAATACCCTAAATAAATTAGGTTCGAGTTGCATAAAAGAGGTAAGTTTTCGATTTCAACTTACAAGGCTTGATGCCATGCAATGTTATCATCTAATCCCTAAAATTTATATCAAAAGTTTGACAACTCGAGATAAGAAAAGAAATGGGAAAGGGCACGTTTTCCAAGCTATGTATGTAAATAAACATAAGAAAATTTGAAGCATAGAATGGTTATCTAGGTGCCCCGACGCTAGCTCTCACATTAATTAATGCTTTATATATGACCCAACAAGAGATATTAAAGGACGAGGAAGATCTAATTAAAAGAAGGGTGAGGAAAAGGATCACTCAATTTTTTTTTAAGCCTAAATATGTGAAAGGAGATCACATGCACAAATTAAGGATCCAACTCTCTCCTTGTTTCGAGTATTAAATGCTCTTTCATTCTTTCGAAAACTTTTCCTTCTCCTTCGTCTACCTATACTCTCTGGCTAAGAGTGATGAGACTTTACTTCTATGAAAGCTCAAGTTCTTGATTAAAGGAGCTAGCTTGAGGGAGTCTTAGAGAGTACTCGTACTTTGAAAATTGTCTCCACCATATCTCCAAACAATAAATACGTTTAGTAAAGTAGATTTGTTTAATATTCTCTTGCTTTGTTGGATTTGAATTTTAAAATTAGCATTTAAAAGAATTTGTTCTCTTAAATGCGTCGGAATAGAATATTACGAAGGATGTGTTATTAAAATAACGATGTACATGGTATTTTATTGTTCTAATTAAAATAGAAGATTTGATCTCATTGAATTTTCTTAAAACGGTTTCTGTACCATGTACATAAAATAATTAGGATGGCATATTTTGATCATATCAAGGTTAAAAGACAAAAAGAAGAAAGGTTTTTCCTTTTCATTTTAGATTAGAGAGTGAGATATTTTGATCACCATTTAATCTACTATCAAATATATGTTAATTAGGATGAGTGGTTCTATTCATAAATTTTATCTTTTTTTTTTCTTTGGGACAACATGATTTGGTTAGGTTTCCATGTGGGGGAGATAAATAGTTCACATTCAAAACATTCACTACATATTCTTTAAGGTAGCAAGGTTTAGTCCAATTTCATATTGAATGTTTGGGAACTCCTCCTTGACGGGACAAAAAAGCTAGGTCCTAAGATTTGGGAAGATTACCAAATAAAATGCCATGGATGCAAAGCAACTTGACATTTGATGTTAAAGCATCTTACAATCAATGTACTCCTTTCGAGTAGTTTCACTATGCAAAACTTTAGTTGTCCTAGCTAGCCAAGAAATGTTTATAAAGAGCATAAGTGACAAGGACAAATTCCTTACAACCCATTAAATACAACATTAAAGAATGTACTAGTTGGTAGATAATCAATTAACCTAAATAATAGTTTTTCACATTAATAATAATACAATATTTGTTTTCCTAAAAATACTTATTGATTATCGGAATTTCATGTGAAGAACTGCATTCCATTCTTACTTGTGCTATCCAATTTTGGATCCCGTTTTGGAAACATTTTTGAAAAAACTAGAAAATAGCAACAAAAAAAAACCTAAAAAAATATGTTCTTAATATATTTGCGTCGTTTTCAGCATTTTTAGTATCGTTTCAAAAGGATTCAAATTTCAAATTTCTTTTCAACACCTTCGGCTTTAATATATCATTTTCAAAATTATTAATTTTTCTTATTGAGTCGATATTTATATTAGATTTTTTTTTTAAAAAAATCAAAATACAATGTTGGACCAAGCAATTGGGAGAGAAGACAAAATCTTCCACCTATAAATAGATGACCACATACACACACACAAAAACAAAAAGGGGGGGGGATTAGAAAAAAAAACCTAAATAAAAAACCTAAATAAAACCCTAACCCCTAATAAACCTAGCCACCAGCTAAAAATAAAAAAACCCCTCCTTAACCTGCTACTCCCTCTCTCAACCATTGTTGAGTTGCCACTAGACCTTTCCTTTGCCTCCATTCCTATCTTTACCACAAAGACCCCACCATTATCAGTCAGCCTTTCCTCCACCTTCGACCAACAACCCTCCACTGTGACAGACACCATTGAGAGAGAAGGAAAGAATAGTTACAACTCCCAGCCCTTCCACCAATAGCATTAACCTTCCTCTCGGCCACCCATCTTCAACCTTCAAACATGAGACATGATGATGGTGTTGAATTGCATTTTAGTGAAAATTTATCAATATTTTCTCATCCTAGTCGACTATTATTGAAGAATGTAGTTTCGATAAGATATTTGACAGATATCAAATTTAAAAAAGCATATAAATATGTACTATTTAACTATGATAAATTGAGACTTTTTTTTGAGTAAGTTAATTTTACAATCTTTGATATGATAAATCATTTTCTATTGTATTCTCATTTATGTTAAATTCTCACTAACTTTCATATAGGCAACAACATTAGTTGTTATTAATCTAAAATTCATATCTCACTGAAGCTCCAGTTTTCCAAGTACAAGATGAACAATTTGCCACATGGTTTAAAACACAAGTAATTATAATTGCTGTTATTTATTTTTGGATCCTTACATAAAAGAGAGAAAAAGAAAAAAATTATCAAAAGAAAACAAAAAATATATATAACAGTGAGAAGAAGACTTAAGGGCACCCAAAAAATGGCTAAAGATTGACTGAGGGTTCAAAAATATAAAGATTTAAATTTAACAGTATATTGTTGATTGATGAAGGCTTTATTGATGTTGTTACCCAATTTTTGACCCCACCTTTTTAATAAAATTTTTTAAAAAATCCAAAAATAGTGGAAAAACAACAAAAATCCAAAAAATATGTTTTTAATATATTTGCAATGTTTTTAGCATTTTCAACGTCTTTTAAAAAGAATTTTAATTTTCAATTGTTTTTTTTGAACGCGTTCGACTTTTCCCGCGTCATTTTAAAATCATTATTTTTCTCATAGAATTGATGTTGATTTTGCTCATTTTTAAAAATACAAGAAAAAACAAGAAAAATCAAAATTTACAAAAAAAAAGAAAGTTGAGGGACCAATTTGGAGGCTTGAACAAACTTTTACCTATAAATATAGGTTGAAAACTCAAAGGATGGGGAGGGGGTCATTATGTAATTTTGGGAGGCAACACAAGGGGGAAAACCCTAAAAAAAAAAAACTACACAGCTTCCTCTCTCACATGAAGGATCAGCCGCCAGCCCCTACTGGGTTTTGATTTTTTTTCCGGCCACCCCCCACTTCTTCTTCCTTACCCGGCCAAACAGCCCCCACCTTTTGATTTTTTTGTTCTCCCTTAAACCTGCCAAACGCCCCCTCCCCGTTTTTATTTTTTTTGACCCAAACCGGCCGGCCCCCATATTTTCCTTCTGATTTTTATTTTTTTTTCTGGCCAGCCCCCCGGCTCCCTTTGAATTTTTTCTTCTCTTGAAGCCAAAACGACGCCGCCCCCTTTTCTTTTTTTTTTTCTCTCTCCCAGCTGCTCACGACAACACTCCACAGCAGCCCCCCCCCACCGGATTTTTTTTTCTTCTTCCTTCCCCTCCGGCAATCCCACTGCCATCCTTTCCTCCAACACCGGACAAGCTCGCCTCCGTCAGCAGCAACAACGCCCACAGCACCGATCTTCCCTCAGCCCAACCGCAGATCTGTTCTCCTCCATTCGGCCCCAGCGGCGGCGGCAGCAGCAGCGCCGTCCCTCTCCTCTCTCAGCCACAAATCAGCCTCGTCGGACCCCAGCAGCCAGCAGATCTTCCTTCAACCGGTGACAGACCCACGGTTTTCCTCTTCAGCCGCAGGCACTATTTTTTCTTTGCCCTCCGATCTGGCAGCCGCTCACATCTCCACCGCAGCTTCAGCTGCCACGGACGACAGCGCCACCGCCAGATCGCACCTCCAGTAACCCTCGTTCACAGAAGATCCAAAGCAAAAGGGCTCTCCTTCACAGCAGAACCATATCCGAAGGAGAAGAAAAATGGAACCAAAAGCAGATCTAAAACTAAAAAAAAAAAACTAAAATCGACTGTGTTGTGGTTATTTTGATTGTGGTTGCAGGTGATTTGTGTTCCTCACAAGCAGTAGGGAAGAGAAGGGTTGAAGATGCTGAGCCAGATCGTGCACCTTGTGTTGTTCTTCCTGCGGCGGCGCGTGAACCACGCGCCGCCAGTGACGGTGGCGCGTGCACAGGACGCGCCGCCGCTGTTCCTGGTGTCCATGTCTTCGCAGAAACGTTCCCAGCAGAGTCTATGATGTTTTAGAGGTTTCCAGCACTGTTTCGGGTCATTGTGTAATTTCAAATTTGTTTAGTGTAATGTTTGTTTATTTTTGAATCTTTTATTTGTATTTTGTAATGAGATGTACAAAAAAAGAAAAGGAAAATAGAAGAAAAGTAAAGAAAAAGAAAAATAAATAATAAAAAAAATGTTTGTGTGTGCTTGTATGTTTTTTTTCTATGTATGTTATCCTGACAAAATAAAAAAGAGAATTTAATTTATAGTCACAAATATCTAAAGGACAGATAAAAATCATGTTGAATTTTCCATGGAAATGTAGAACATGTATCTACATATAGTCTGGAAAAGTAATAACTGATTTATCAAAGCCTTAGAATTGGGCTAAAATTTTATTTTTAATATCACATCAAGTCCACGAAGCTTGAAAGTGAATGTGGTGTGTATGTTTTTTTATGATAAAATTGCCAGAATAAAGAAGAATTTAATATTCCGATTTAATCACGAATAAAGAATCATGAACTTACATGTAAGTTGTATTTTCTAAAATTCGATGAAAGAACAGAATTTTTAAAACTTCTTTAACACATCAAGTCTACAAAGCAGCTTACCTCAGGTAGGGTGCGTTAGGGGTGCTAATACCTTCCCTAACCACAACCAGTCCCTTACCCGCGATCTCTGACAAGACCAGTACATCAGGTTTCCTAGTAGCTCTCAATGAATTACTAGGTGGCGACTCCAAAGAACCAAATCAACAAAACTGAACGAATAATCGCCAGCCGATGCCGCGCTCCAGGATTTTTTTTTGGGGTGCGACAGAATGGCGACTCCACTGGGGAAGGTATTGTTTTCAACATTATTGGACTAAGCTTTGTATATTTGATGTGTATGTTTTTGTATTTTTGTCTTATTTTATTTTTGTTTTACCCATGCATTTTGTAGAATTGTCTCATGCATCACATAGTGTAATTTTTGAAAGCACACACAAGCTTCAGGATAGGAGGGGGACTAACAGCTTACCTTACGACTTTTAGTCAAGGTTTAAGTTTGTGTAAACCCCAACTCTTCGTTGAGTGCTTAGACTGGTAATAGTTGGACACGTGCCATCTTATTGCCTACAAGCCCCCATATTGCCTCCACGAGGGCGATCACTGGGACAACAAGAGCCCTTTTTAGAGACCAAATAGTAAACCTACCTTTTGTCTCACTTAAAAAGATTAGAACCTGTCTTTAGGATGTATGCTCCGTAGACATTGTTTTGCATCCGAGCAAGCCCTTCTTGAAGCATCTTGAACTCCAGACTTATGGGTGACACAATGACCGTCGCTCAGAAAATTTTCATTGTAGAGTTTGTGCAAGAATCAAGATTCTTGTTTCATCATACAAGAGTTGCGACCATATGTCACCCCTCGAAGGGCGAGTTCGTCATATAAATTACATATTCATACATTTATCATGCATGTACCGGATTGAAAGGTAGGTCCCCCGCACAAGCTGTGCTGCACGTGATTTGAAGAAAAATGCTAGAGGTGAAAAAAGGTGTCAGATAGAGGCTCATTATCAGATTGAGGTTGATAGCATCAAAAGTGAAGTAGCTAGACTTAGATCTGCTCGAACAAGTGTTGAGCATCAAATGGAAAGAGAATGTCTGCACAGTCTTCTGTGGGAACATTGCTTGTCCACGTCCAACTGAAGCTGCCTCTCCTTTTCAGTCATGAACAACAACAACAATGCCTTCAGTCATCAACTAATGACAACTCTGATTCTTGTCCAGTTGCACTCTTAAGTGTTCATCGCCTCCACATCATCTAATGGAACCAAACGACTGCTAGCCTCCTGTTCATGGTGCATGTTGCTACCCAATTTTTGACCCATGTTTTTGATATATTTTAAAAAAAATCAAAAAATAGAGAAAAACAAAGAAAATCCAAAAAATATGTTTTTTAATATATTTTCGTCATTTTAGCATTTTCAACGTCGTCTAAAAAAAGAATTTAAATTTTTAAGGGTCTTTCGAACGCGTTCGACTTTTCACGCGTCATTTTTAAATCATTGATTTTCTGCATTTGAGTCGACGTTGATATTGCTCGTTTTCAAAAAAAATACAAAAAAACAAGAAAAATCAAATTTTTACAAAAAAAAAAAGAAAAGAAAATTAAGGGACCAATTTTGAGGCCGAAACAATATTTTTGCCTAAGGGAATTTTGAATTTTGGAAGGAGGGGCAACCTAAGAATTTTTTTCTCTTCACCCGAAACTAGCCGTTGCCCTGGCCCAAGACCATTATTTAATCTCTCTCTTTCGGCTAAAAATGAGGAACTGAGCCCCCACCCACTTGGTCTTCTTTTCCCTGTTTCCAGCCGACCACAGGCTCCCTCTCACGGACATCAATATACAGCAGACCCCCCTCCATTTTTTTTTCCAGTCGGCCTCCCCACAGCCCCTCTCTCGGCTGCTCAAAAATCTCCATCCAGAGCCGCCCCTAATGATTTTCTTCCTCAGCTACAGCGCTGACCTCTCCTTTTGAAAGAGGAGGAGCAGGCCACCGCTCCCTTGGAAAAAGAAAGAGCCTAGTGCCGCCTGCCTGCTTTTGACTTTCCAGCTCCCCTTCTCCTCCAAGGGAACCGGCGGCCCCCATCAAAAAAAAATTGAAGGGAGACCCCGGCCTTGAATTTTTGAATCGGGAGCTCCGTCTCCTAAACTGAGGCCAGCCACACGTCCCTCCCTCTGCCATTCTCAGTTTTCCTTAGTCCCCTGCATTTTCCTCTCATCTTCAAGTTCCAGCCGCCAGCTCATTTGGCCAAATCTTCTCCTCACAGCTGCCTCTACAGCCACCTAAAAAAAAAAACCAAGCTCTCTTTTGCCCCTAAACCGAACAACCCCCCCCCCCCCTTCTCACTGCAGTTCCCCCCAATTTTCTTCTCCTTTTCCAGCCCATGTCCTGCCTCCCGCAGCAAAGGCGACACCACAGCAGCTCCTCCACTGCGCACAGATCGTCACTCTCCAAACCAGCCGGCCAAGACAGCTCCCTCATCCCCCTCTCAGCCGTTCCTTTTCATCTCCATCAACCCGAAGCTTTCCCCCTCAGCAGCGTCTTCTTCGCCGTCGATCTCTTCAGCCCGAACGCAGCGGTGCCCACGGATCTCCGATCTGTCCGCCTCCGGTCTCCAGCACTCCTCCACAACTACCGGATCTATCACCTGGAGAAGGAGAGAACAATGAACTGAAAACAAAAAAATGACAGCAGAGAAGAGATCCAAAAAAGGAGACAGAACCGGAAACCTTGCTTGTTGCGTTTTGGTGTTTTGCAGGTGACAACGTTGACGCCGCCGGCGAGGAAAGTGATGAGGGGATGAAGCCGTTTCGGATCTCTCCTGCGCGTTTTTTTTTGCAGCGGCGCGTGGACCCACGCGCCGCCAGTGCGCGGCAGCGCGTGGACCAGACGCGCCGCACTGCTTCAACAGTTCCCGAGGCCCTCCTCTGCAGTTCCTTGATTTTTTTTAAGGACCTTTTTTGTAATTGTAACATGTTTGAACAGTTAGTTAAATTACTGTTATTTAGTTTTTTTTTGTTTGTTTGTTTAAGTTATATTATTCTGTAAATGTGGGTGTATGGAAAAATATAATAAAAAGAGATGTGTGCTTGTTTGTATTTTTATTTATGTTATTAAATTGTAAAAATAAAAGAAGGACAAAAAGAATTAATTGTTAATTTAAATATGGTTAAATATCTCAAGGACAAATAAAATCAAGTTGTATTTTCCACGAAGATGTAAGAATAAGTTTTTACATATATTCGGGGATTCAATAACTGATTTATTCAAGCCTTAGAATTTAATTAATATTTTAAATTTTCTTAAATATGGTTAAATATCTCAAGGACAAATAAAATCAAGTTGTATTTTCCACGAAAATGTAAGAACAAGTTTCTACATATATTTGGGATTTAATAACTGATTTATTCAAGCCTTAGAATTTAATTAATATTTTAAATTTTCAAATCACATCGGAACACAAAGCAGCTTACCTCAGGTAGGGTGTGTTAGGGGTGCTAATACCTTCCCTAACCACAACCAGTCCTTTACCCGCAATCTCTGACAAGACCAGTACATCAGGTTTCCTAGTAGCCCTTAATAAATTACTAGGTGGCGACTCCCACGAACGAATTCAAAACATAAAATCAAGAAACGAGAAAAATCGCCAGCTGATGCCGCGCCGGATGGATTTTTTTGGGGTGCGACAGGATGGCGACTCCACTGGGGAAGGGTATTGTTTTCAACTTTATCGGACTAAGCTTTGTGTTTTGATGTATTCAATTTTTTTTTTTTTTTTGTGCTTTGTTTTGTTTATTTTTGTTTTATTCATGCATTGTATATATTTCTCTCATGCATCACAAGTTTTAATTTTTAAAAGCACACACCAGCTTTAGGTTAGGTGGGGGACTAGCAGCTTACCTTACGACTTGAGTCAAGGTTGAAGTTTGTGTAAACCCCAACTCTTTGTTGAGTGCTTAGACTGGTAATAGTTGGACACGTGCCAACCAATTACCTACTGGGCCCCTATATTGCCTTTACGAAGGCGATCACTGGGACAACAAGAGACCCTTTTAGAGACCAAGTAGCAAACCTACCCTGTCTCACGTAAAAAGATTAGAACTTGCCTGTAGGATGTATGCTCCGTAAATATTTGTTTTGTTTTGCATTTGAGCAAACCTTTCATTGTAAAGTTTGGGCAAAAATCACGATTCTTGCTCCATCATACAAGAGTTACGACCATATTGTCACCCCTCGAAGGGTGAGTTCGTCATATAGATTACATGTTCATACATTTATCATGCATGTACCGAGTTGAAAAGTAGGTTCCCCCACACAAGCTGTGCTGCAAGTGATTAAAGAAAGGATGGAAGTGAAGAAAGATGTCAGATAGAGGCTCATTATCAGTTTGAGTTTGAGAGCATCAAAGGTGAAATAGCTGGACTCAGATCTGCTCGAACAAGTGTTGAGCATCAAATGGAAAGAGAATGTCTGCACAGTCTTCTGTGGGAACACTGCTTGTCCACCGTCCAATTGAAGCTGCCTCTCCTTTTCAGTCATGAACAACAGCAACAATGCCTTCAGTCATCAACTAATGACAACTCTGGTTCTTGTCAAGTTGCACTGTTAAATGTTCATTGCCTCCACATCATCTAATGGAACCAAACGACTACTAGCATCCTGTTCATGGTGCATCAGTCTGTTTTGAAGTTACCCCAATTATGAGCTCAATTCCAGTTCAGCAGCACAAGATGTTGGTCTGAAAAAACATGATCAGACACTGAACTTCCACGTGGTAGAGCTCTCTGTAGAAGATTTATTTGTGGATCTGCCAATGGGAAATGCAAAAAGGGGATGTATTAATTTCATATGCTTTGAAATTGTTTCCCACTAGTGAAACGAGCAAAACATTGTAGCAGTCAGAGGACTTAGGCCTAGTCTGAAAACATGAGCAGTCGTCGAACTTCAACGTGGCAGAGCTCTTTCTACAAAAATCTGTTTATGATGCTCAAGTTGAGAGTGCAAGAGGGGATTTATAAGTTGCATATGCTATAAATATTTTTCTCATCAGGTCGAAGAGCCAGACCTGGTCTGAAAAATATGAGCAGACATCAAACTTTAACGTAGCAGAGCCCTCTCGGCAGGAATCTGTTTGTAGATCTGCAAGTGGGAAATCCAAGAAGGAATACAGTAGTTTCAGATCATCTATGATTTTCCTCCAAACAGTGTCAGTACTAAAACGCAAAAGTAGAAAGAAGAGACATGCCTAGACTGAAAAACATGAAGAATACTGAAACTTCATCAGAGCAGGACTTCCTCTATAGGTGTTTGTTTGCTGCACTGTCAGTGAGAAATCAAAGAGGGGACAAAGGAGTTTTAGATTCATCAGGTGCTTTTCCAATAGAGGCAATGTGTGATTCCACACGTCGTAGTGGCGATACTACAAGTTTCTGTGCGCTGCCAAGATTACCAAGCTGTTGAAAAGTTTTCTAACAATCCTCAACCAACCCCAGCAACATTAAAATAATGTTGTGAGGATTTGCCGAAGAATTGAACAAGCTATGAAGAGAGGAAAGATTGAAGGATCTGCCATGGATTCCATAACAATGATGAGAGGTGAATCAGGAGATGACTTTGACGGTGTGAGCCCTTAATTATGTGGTATAGCCAGGTCTCACGGTATCTTTGCCAAGATGGGACATTCCTCTGCCGTTTAAGTTTGTCAACCAGCATCTGCCAGATTCCAGAATTTTTGCTTGACTCCGACAAATCCCATGCGACCACCAATTTCTAGGTGGTATAATCCAGATAAGAGATGTGATGTCATGTTGGGGTCTTCAACCATTTCAAGTGAACAGTTTCAAGAATTGCAAGAATTGAGTCTGGAAGTTGATGAGCAAGAGACAAGTGGAGTCGGTGAAGGAGGGTGTCATTGGCTATTTTGTCCCCCGAACATCTTCAGAATGACCTGTTGATCGAAAGTGCTTGGCAAAACGCAAATATTGCCAAAGAAGCTGATCCAAGGAGTTAAACTGTCAAGCATTTTTGTTATGGATTTTTGCCATTTTGCATTTTTGTTTTGATATCACATCTCATCCTTCAACGAAACATGCCTCGCTTTTGTCTCTTTGTTGTTTTGAAATCAACAGATGTTTAACATTTTTTTTCCGACAAAATATTTTGATCAAACTCCAACATGCAATAAAAGCTAATCAATCCTGAAGATTAAAAGTGTTTTGATTGCAGAAATGACTCGATTCTTGTTGAAATGACATGAGGTGACCGAATAAATTTTGAGCGCACACATAAAATTGAACCACACATCATGTAGCTAAGTTTTAACAGTATGCATAATGACGTGTAGTGGTTTTGGTAGCTATGGACTCTTGAATCATTGACTCTTACAAGTCCAAATCATTACACTGGATGAGGTCAAAATTTATCGATTCTAACCGACCTTGCTTGAAATGAGAAAAGGCAATCTTTGATATCCTGTCACTTTCTAAAAATTATCTCCCTTGTAGTCCCATTTTGAGCTGGATAGAATATTTTTGCATAAAAACCCTGACTAGGATCACACCCCACACTGGGGGCAAATG
This sequence comes from Populus tomentosa, assembly GCA_018804465.1. Lineage (NCBI taxonomy): Eukaryota > Viridiplantae > Streptophyta > Magnoliopsida > Malpighiales > Salicaceae > Populus > Populus tomentosa. The sequence goes on from CM031975.1 coordinate 6,533,751, forward strand.
AGAAATATTTTGGAGACACGGATAAAATCAATGGATCAAAGAAAAGCTTAGAACAAAAGTCCAATGTTTGAGAAAGGGCTAGAAGAAGAAAATCCATAGATTGAGGGCCATCCAAGAAAAACTTTGAGGAAATGAAAGAAAATGCCTACCAATTCTAAGAGAGGCAAGACAACTTTCAAATGAGAAAAGACAATAAATGCCAAAAGTCAACACTAGAAAAATCGATGCTTCATATCTTTTGGTGTGTCTCGGATAGAGCCTCTAATGTCTTCAAAATTAGATTAGTTATTCATCAAAGAAAAAGTTGGATTACGACCTATGTTAAGAGAATTCTGATATCTGACAAGGTTATATGTCACTTTCTCTACAATGACAACAAGAGAAAGAGAATCGATGAATAGTTAATGTTGGTCCTAAGTCGTTGAAACCCTCAAACACCTTTTGAGCTTTTGAAATTCTTTTCTTTCATAGCCATGAACCATAGCCTGCATTACATGCTTTTAAAAGCCCTTTTTAATCAAGCAAGCAATTTGAACCGATAAATGGCGCTCTCAAAACTTGAAGAGTTTTTCCATAAGGGTCGTGACTTCATGAATTAAGCTACTAGTTATTATGCATACTGATAAAATAAATGCTAAGAAAAGAAACAACCTTTCTTGATAAAGCCTGAGCATCTTGTTTTTGAAATTCATAAAAATGTCACCTCATCGCAGACCATCAAAAGATATACCCAAAATCAGAGTTTAAAGTGGACACAAAGAACCATGAAAAAAGTCATTTTAAATCTTACAACGGGTCATTTTTGTTTTCAAGATACAAGACAATCAAAGGACTACATTGAATAGTGTGTTGGGTCTTTGACCAAAGAAGTTTGAATTTCAAAAGAAAAAAATAATAATTTCAAAAACAGACATCTCTCTGATTTCATTTCAACATTTAGACTTGAATAGACATGATCATTGAAATGTGAGATTTGATTCCAGAACAAGAAAGATTTTCAAACAAGAACATCAATTGAGTTTGCAAAATCCTTGACAAAAATGACATCAACTCTTCTCAAAACTCCTTGAAAGGTTGACCACTTGGGGGCAATACAGTGGACCCGAAGAAGGAAAACAAACAATATCCTGATCAGCTGGGGGCAAAGAAAGAATCAGATGATGAGTCATCAAAGTCCTGGAAAGTTTTAACATCTGACAATGACAAAGAAAAACCTTCTTGAGTATAAACCGATGAACGAACCTTCAGATCATATTAGGGGCAATGTTGTTCAAAGACAATCCATGATCTAGTGCACTTCAGCAGCAATTGATGAGCAACGCTGCACTTGAAGGATATTTTCATATCTTCATCTTGGGTTACCTTGTAAAACATGGCTATGACTCCTGACAGATGTTATCGGGTGAGTGCATTTGAATGAACATCGAACATATGCATACCACTAAGATTGACTATGGGACCATCTATTCTGAAGCTCAAATGCGCACTTCACCGCATGAATATGGGTGATAACATGAACATCATTAATGATGCCAAAGCATTTATTTTCACGATCTGATTTGACAAGCTAAGAGGAATCCATAGAGAAATACATCGCGCTTACAATGATGAGCTGTTTACTGCAAAGCATGAGATCCATGTCTGGATGACTTGGCAGTTCCATGAAGGTTGGTGACCGCATATACTTGAATGATGTTTCAACTGGAGGCAAGTTCATGATTGATTAACAATCTTGATGGGGTGGTTGCATGATGCACACAATCAACCAGAGGATAATTCTCAGAAGAAGCCAGGAGAGAAAATCCTTCATGATGAATCAAGCAGTACCACACTTGGGGGCAGGGTCAAGCTTGATGAACGATGCAAGCAGTAATTGTCAAAGACAACCCGGGATGGGCACTGCATTTACAGCTGAGTGGATGGCTAGCACATGAATGAGTCAATACATCGAAAGAACAAGGAAAGCTGTGGAATGCAAACAAAGGCACCCTATGACGATGAAGCATCAAAGAAGGGGGGGACCTATATTTCAAATCAGGTAAGGATGCATGCATATCATCTAACCTAAAAAAAAAAAATCCATTTGCACATATTTTTGAATTGTTACAGGAAAATCCTTGATGAGGTCCAGCAAGATGGTGGAAAGAGAAAGAAGCATTGTGGTGATGATAATAAAGAATCGGTTTTGATCATGGAATAAAAGGACGATGGGATAAACCTTACCATTAGGAAAATCCCAAAGAAATGAAAAGATCAACCTTGCAATCGGGAAGCCTCAAGTTTCCAACCCTTGCAGTTAGGAAACACCGAGTTTTCCAAACCCTATGATCGGGAATTATCAGGAAGCACCAAGTTTTTCCAACCCTTCTTCTATCATCCCTTCAGGACTTCGCCAGGTAAGTCCTATTTTTCACACTTGTCATATCACATTTTTTCCATCTGGGTAGGTCGCCCATCATAATAAGACCATTTTTCACATTTTTTTCCATCCGGGTAGGTCACCCATGACAATGAGACCGCACTTCATCATATTTTTTCCATCTGGGTAGGTCACCCATTACAATGAGACCACACTTCATATTTTTTCCATCTGGGTAGGTCACCCATTACAATGAGACCGCACTTCACATTCTTTCTATCTGGGTAGGTCGCCCATCACAACGAGACCACTTCTTCATATTTTTTCCATTTTTGGGTAGGTCACCCATTACAATGAGACCGCACTTCATATTCTTTCTATTTGGGTAGGTCGCCCATCACAACGAGACCACTTCATCACATTTTTTCCATCTAGGTAGGTCACCCATTACAATGAGACCACACTTCACATTTTTTTCCATCTTGGGTAGGTCACCCATCACAATGAGACCATCATCTTTTCTGGGTAGGTCACCCAAAGAATGAGACCATTCTCCATCTTTTTTTACCTGGGTAGGTCACCCATAAGAATGAGGCCATTCCTCCCCCTGGGTAGGTCACCCAAAGAATGAGACCACTCTTTCTTTTTCCACTTGGGTAGGTCACCCATCACAATGAGACCATCATCTTTTCTGGGTAGGTCACCCAAAGAATGAGACCATTCTCCATCTTTTTTTTACCTGGGTAGGTCACCCATAAGAATGAGGCCATTCCTCCCCCTGGGTAGGTCACCCAAAGAATGAGACCACTCTTCCTCTTTTCTACTTGGGTAGGTCACCCATCACAATGAGACCACCATTTTTTTGCTGGGTAGGTCACCCAAAGAATGAGACCATTCTCCATTTTTTTTTTTACCTGGGTAGGTCACCCAAAGAATGAGGCCATTCTTCCCCCTGGGTAGGTCACCCAAATAATGAGACCACTCTTCCTCCTTTCCACATGGGTAGGTCACCCATTATAATGAGACCACTTTTTACACATTCTTTTGTTCCAGTTGAAGGAGGTCGCCAGATGGGATCTCATGTAGCTTTGGTTAAAGGGAATCTCCATATGGGATTTCAGGTTGACCGAGTTACACACATTCTTTGGTTTTGTTTAAAGGAGGTCGCCAGATCGGATCTCAGGATAATAAAAAAAAAGGGGAAGATTGCTGATGAAGTGGATATTGAGCAAATAGAAAGGTAAGTTTTTCTTTACAAAGCTTACTATGCAAAACATCGAGGATTTTTGCTTCGTAAGCATTGTAAAGAGGGGGCATCTGTTGCTACCCAATTTTTGACCCATGTTTTTGATATATTTTAAAAAAAATCAAAAAATAGAGAAAAACAAAGAAAATCCAAAAAATATGTTTTTTAATATATTTTCGTCATTTTAGCATTTTCAACGTCGTCTAAAAAAAGAATTTAAATTTTTAAGGGTCTTTCGAACGCGTTCGACTTTTCACGCGTCATTTTTAAATCATTGATTTTCTGCATTTGAGTCGACGTTGATATTGCTCGTTTTCAAAAAAAATACAAAAAAACAAGAAAAATCAAATTTTTACAAAAAAAAAAGAAAAGAAAATTAAGGGACCAATTTTGAGGCCGAAACAATATTTTTGCCTAAGGGAATTTTGAATTTTGGAAGGAGGGGCAACCTAAGAATTTTTTTCTCTTCACCCGAAACTAGCCGTTGCCCTGGCCCAAGACCATTATTTAATCTCTCTCTTTCGGCTAAAAATGAGGAACTGAGCCCCCACCCACTTGGTCTTCTTTTCCCTGTTTCCAGCCGACCACAGGCTCCCTCTCACGGACATCAATATACAGCAGACCCCCCTCCATTTTTTTTTCCAGTCGGCCTCCCCACAGCCCCTCTCTCGGCTGCTCAAAAATCTCCATCCAGAGCCGCCCCTAATGATTTTCTTCCTCAGCTACAGCGCTGACCTCTCCTTTTGAAAGAGGAGGAGCAGGCCACCGCTCCCTTGGAAAAAGAAAGAGCCTAGTGCCGCCTGCCTGCTTTTGACTTTCCAGCTCCCCTTCTCCTCCAAGGGAACCGGCGGCCCCCATCAAAAAAAAATTGAAGGGAGACCCCGGCCTTGAATTTTTGAATCGGGAGCTCCGTCTCCTAAACTGAGGCCAGCCACACGTCCCTCCCTCTGCCATTCTCAGTTTTCCTTAGTCCCCTGCATTTTCCTCTCATCTTCAAGTTCCAGCCGCCAGCTCATTTGGCCAAATCTTCTCCTCACAGCTGCCTCTACAGCCACCTAAAAAAAAAAACCAAGCTCTCTTTTGCCCCTAAACCGAACAACCCCCCCCCCCCTTCTCACTGCAGTTCCCCCCAATTTTCTTCTCCTTTTCCAGCCCATGTCCTGCCTCCCGCAGCAAAGGCGACACCACAGCAGCTCCTCCACTGCGCACAGATCGTCACTCTCCAAACCAGCCGGCCAAGACAGCTCCCTCATCCCCCTCTCAGCCGTTCCTTTTCATCTCCATCAACCCGAAGCTTTCCCCCTCAGCAGCGTCTTCTTCGCCGTCGATCTCTTCAGCCCGAACGCAGCGGTGCCCACGGATCTCCGATCTGTCCGCCTCCGGTCTCCAGCACTCCTCCACAACTACCGGATCTATCACCTGGAGAAGGAGAGAACAATGAACTGAAAACAAAAAAATGACAGCAGAGAAGAGATCCAAAAAAGGAGACAGAACCGGAAACCTTGCTTGTTGCGTTTTGGTGTTTTGCAGGTGACAACGTTGACGCCGCCGGCGAGGAAAGTGATGAGGGGATGAAGCCGTTTCGGATCTCTCCTGCGCGTTTTTTTTGCAGCGGCGCGTGGACCCACGCGCCGCCAGTGCGCGGCAGCGCGTGGACCAGACGCGCCGCACTGCTTCAACAGTTCCCGAGGCCCTCCTCTGCAGTTCCTTGATTTTTTTTAAGGACCTTTTTTGTAATTGTAACATGTTTGAACAGTTAGTTAAATTACTGTTATTTAGTTTTTTTTTGTTTGTTTGTTTAAGTTATATTATTCTGTAAATGTGGGTGTATGGAAAAATATAATAAAAAGAGATGTGTGCTTGTTTGTATTTTTATTTATGTTATTAAATTGTAAAAATAAAAGAAGGACAAAAAGAATTAATTGTTAATTTAAATATGGTTAAATATCTCAAGGACAAATAAAATCAAGTTGTATTTTCCACGAAGATGTAAGAATAAGTTTTTACATATATTCGGGGATTCAATAACTGATTTATTCAAGCCTTAGAATTTAATTAATATTTTAAATTTTCTTAAATATGGTTAAATATCTCAAGGACAAATAAAATCAAGTTGTATTTTCCACGAAAATGTAAGAACAAGTTTCTACATATATTTGGGATTTAATAACTGATTTATTCAAGCCTTAGAATTTAATTAATATTTTAAATTTTCAAATCACATCGGAACACAAAGCAGCTTACCTCAGGTAGGGTGTGTTAGGGGTGCTAATACCTTCCCTAACCACAACCAGTCCTTTACCCGCAATCTCTGACAAGACCAGTACATCAGGTTTCCTAGTAGCCCTTAATAAATTACTAGGTGGCGACTCCCACGAACGAATTCAAAACATAAAATCAAGAAACGAGAAAAATCGCCAGCTGATGCCGCGCCGGATGGATTTTTTTGGGGTGCGACAGTGCATTAGTCTACTTTGAAGTTACCCCAATTATGAGCTCAATTCCAGTTCAGCAGCACAAGATGTTGGTATGAAAAACCATGATTAGACATTGAACTTCTACGCGGTAAAGCTCTCTCTGTAGAGATTTATTTGTGGATCTGCCAATGAAAAATGCAAAAGGGGATGTATTAATTACATATGCTTTGAAACTTTTTTCCCACCAGTGGCACGAGCAAAAAATTGTAGTAGGCAGAGGAGTTAGGCCTAGTCTGAAAATATGAGCAGTCGTCGAATTTCAACGTGGCAGAGCTCTTTCTACAAAAATCTGTTTATGATGCTGCAAGTTGAGAGTGCAAGAGGGGATTTACTAATTGCATATGCTACAAATATTTCTCTCATCAGTTTCAGCAAGAAGAAACTGTAGCATATTGAAGAGCTAGATTTGGTTTGAAAAACATGGAGCAAACATCAAACTTCAACGTTGCAGAGATCTCTCGGCAGAAATCTATTTGTGGATCTGTAAATGGGAAATCCAAGAAAGGATGCAGTGGTTTCAGATTGTCCACAATTTTCTCTTACCAGTATTGGCATTAAAACACAAAAGTGGCTGTTTGCTGCACCGTCAGTGAGGAATCAAAGAGGAAATAGAGGAGTTGTGGATTCATCAGTTTCTCTTCCAATTTTGACAATATATGATTCCAAACATTTTTCTTTGCGCACTGCCAGGATTACCTAGATATTGACGGGTTTCCAACAATCCTAAAACAACAACAACAACAACAACATTGGAAGATTGACATGAAGTTGTGTGGATTGCCAAAAATTGAACAAGCTATCAAGATAAGAAAGATTGAAGGATCTGCCATGGATTCCAGAACAATGATGAGAGGTGAATCGGGAGATGACTTTTGATAGTGTGAAACTTTAATTATGTGGTCTAGCCAGGTCTCACGGTAGCATCAATTACTCAAATGTCTTTGCCAAGATGGACATTCCTCTGCCACTTAAGTTTGTCGACCATCATCTGCCAGATTCCAGAATTTTGCTTGACTTCGACAAATCTCATGCAACCACTAATTTCTGGGTGGTATAATCCAAATAAGAGATGTGATGTCATTGGTGGGGTCCTCAACCATTTCAAGTGAACAGTTTCAAGAATTGCAAGAATTGAGTCTGAAAGTTGGTGAGCAAGAGACAAGTGGAGCTTGCAAAGGAGGGTGTCATTGGCTATATTGTTCCCCGAACATCTTTAGAATGACATGTGATCGAAAATGCTTGGCAAAACACAGATATTGCCAGAAAAGCTGATTCAAGAATGGGGATGAACAGTCAATCATATTGTTATGGAACTCTGCATTTTGTTTTGGGATCACATCTCATCCTTCAACGAAACATGCCTTGCTTTTGTCTCTTTGTTGTTTTGAAATCAACAGATGTTTAACATTTTATCCTGACAAAATATTTTTTTTCCAAGCTCCAACATGCGATAAAGGTTAATCAATCCGGAAGATTAAAAGTGTTTTGATTACATAAATGACTCAATGCTTGAAAATGACATGAGGTGACTAAACAATTTTGAACTCATACCTCTTGAAACTGAACCACACATCATATAGCTACGTTTTAACAGTATGCATAATGACATGTAGTGGATTCGGTAGTTATGGACTCGTGAATCAGGATTATTACAAGTCCCAATCATTACACTAGATGAGGTCAAAATTTATCGGTTCTAACCGACCTTGCTTGAAATGAGAAAAGGCCATCTTTGATATTCCCTTCACTTTCTAAAGATTATATCCCTTGTAGTCCCATTTTGAGCTGGATAAAATATCTTTTCATGAAAACCCTGACTAGGATCACACCCCACACTGGGGGCAAATGAGAGATATTTTGAAGACATTGATATGATTAATGGATAAAGGGGAAGGCTTAGAACAAAGGTCCAATGATTGAGAGAGAGCTAGAAGAAGACACATAGACTGGGGGCATATAAGAAAGTTTTGAGGAAGGCTATGATGAAAAAAAAAAACAATGAAAAAAAAAGAAGAAGGAGGAAGTTGAAATTGCCCTCACTTAAATACAAGTCAAAGATAAAGGAAGGAGAACGCCTATCAAGTCTATGAATAGCAAAAGAAATTTCAATCAAAGAAAGGCACAACGAAAGTCAATGCCAGAAAAAAAAAAGACTAAGCTATAAACGTGACTTTTGGTATCCATTATAAAGCCTATGATGTCATCAGATGATTAAGGTTGGTTATTCATCAAGGAAAGGGGGATTTGCATTATGACTTATGATTAAGAAAAGTCTGGACTCCATGAGGTTAACAAGGTTATATGTCGTTTCCTCTACAAAGACAACAATAGAAAACAAGTGGATGAATAGTTGATGTTGATCCTAGGTCTTTGAAACCCTCAAACACCTTTTGAGCCTTTGAAATTCTTTTCTTTCATAGCCATGAACCATAGCATGCATTACATGCTTTTAAAAGCCCTTTTTAATCAAGCAAGCAATTTGAATCGATAAATGGCGCTCTCAAAACTTGAAGAGTTTTTCCATAAGGGTCGTGACTTCATGAATTAGCTATTGGTTATTATGCATGCTGATAAAACAAGTTATAAGAAGAGAAACAACCTTTCTTGATAAAGCCTGAGTTTTGACTTGAGCATTTTTGTTTTGTTTGAAATTCATGCAAAGGTTACCTCATCATAGACTATCAAATGATATACCCAATATCAAGGATTCAAATTGATACAAAGAACCATGGAAAAAGTCATTTTTAATCCTACATTGGGTCAATTTCTGTTTTCAAAATGCATGACAATCAAAGGACTATATATTTCGAATAACGTGTGTTGGGTCTTTGATAAAAAAGCTTGATTTTCAAAAGATTTTCAAAAAGGACATCTCTGATTTCATTTCAACAAACTAGACTTTGAATAGACATGATCTTTGAAATATGAGAGTTGATTCCAGAACAAGGAAGATTATCAAACACAGAAGAACATTGATTGAGTATGCAAAATCGTTGATAGAAATGACATTGAAGTCCTCGACACTCCTTGAAAAGTTAAGCAGCTGGGGGCAATATAGTAGACCTTGAAAAGGAAAAACAAGCAGTGCTTAGATCAGCTATGAGGCAATGATTAAATGACGAATCAGTGAACTGAAGACAATGATGTTCAAAGACAGATAATCAATGAACGAGCACATTCAGATCATACTGGGGGCAATGTCATTCCAAAATGGCTCATGCTCCAGTGAACCCTGTCAGCAATGGAGAAACAAGGATGTACTTGAATGACACTTTCATATCATCATCTTTTGAAACATGGCTAGCAATTGATGAAGATACACAGATGAATGTAATTGAATGGTGAAAAGATGCACACCACCAAGACTGATTGTGGAACAATGCCGCACTTGAAGGACAATCTCATATTGTCATCCTTTGCAACATGGTTGTGGACAGATGTTATCACACAACTGCATTGAATGAATGTCAAGAAGGCACCCACCTCGAAGACTGACTGTGGGATAATTGTTTTAAAGCTAGATGAGCGCTTCACCGCATGAGTATGGGTGATAAAAGCAGCATCATTGATGAGGCCGAGACATTTCTTTTCACAAATCTGATTAGAAGAGTTGAAGGGAATCTATTGAGAAGAACACTGAGCATACAACCATGAGCCTTTGTACTGCAAGCTATGAGATGCATGACTGGATGACTGAATGAGTTCCAAGAAGGCTAATGATAACATGTACTTGAAGAGTACTGTTTCAACTAGAGGCAAGTTCATGACTGATTAACAATCTTGATGGATATTGGCATGATGCACACAATCAATCAGAGGATAATTCTCAGAAGAAGCCAGGAGAGAAAATCCTTCATGAGGAATCAAGCAGTACCACACTTGGGGGCAGGGTCAAGCTTGATGAACGATGCAAGCAGTAATTGTTGAAGACAGCCCGGGATGGGCATTGCATTTACAGTTGAGTGGATGGCTAGCACATGAATGAGCCAATGCATCGGAAGAACAAAGAAAGCTTTGGGATACAAACAAGGGCACCCTATGGCGATGGAGCATCAAAGAGGGGGGGACCTATATTTCAAATCAGGTAAGGATGCATGCATGTCATCTAACCTTAAAAAAAAAAAAACATTTGCACATATTTTTGAATTGTTACAGGAAAATCCTTAATGAGGTCCAGCAAGATGGTCGAAAAAGAAAGAAACATTGTGGTGATGATAATAAAGAATCAGTTTTGATCATGGAATAAAAGGGAAGATGGGATGAACCCTACCATTAGGGAAATCCCAAAGAAATAAAAAGATCAACCTTGTAATTGGGAAGCCTCGAGTTTTCAACCCTTGCAGTCAAGAAACATTGAGTTTTGAAAACCTATGATCGGGAATTAGCAGGAAGCACCAAGTTTTCCAGCCCTTCTTCTGTCATCCCCTCAAAGACTTAGCCAGGTAAGTCCTATTTTTCACACTTGTCATATCACATCTTCCAGTTGGGTTGGTCACCCATGACAATGAGACCGTGCTTTTCACATTTTTTCCATCCGGGTAGGTCACCCATGACAATGAGACCGCACTTCATCATATTTTTTCCATCTGGGTAGGTCACCCATTACAATGAGACCGCACTTCACATTCTTTCTATTTGGGTAGGTCACCCATCACAACGAGACCGCTTTTTCATATTCTTTCCCCCTGGGTAGGTCACCCATAAGAATGAGACCACTCTTCCTCCTTTCCACTTGGGTAGGTCACCCATTATAATGAGACCACTTTTTACACATTCTTTTGTTCCAGTTGAATGAGGTCGCCAGATGGGATCTCATGTAGCTTTGGTTAAAGGGAATCGCCAGATGGGGTTTCAGGTTGACCGAGCTACACCATTCCTTGGTTATGGTTAAAGGGGATCGACGAAGGGATCTCAGTTTAACCTAATTGGAAAGGATTTTAGTTCTGGTTGAAGGGGATCGGCGAAGGGATCTCAGTTCAGTCTAACTACACAATTCCTTGGTTATGGTTAAAGGGGATCGGCAAAGGGATCTCAGTTTAACCTAATTGGAAAGGATTTCGGTTCTGGTTGAAGGGGATCGACGAAGGGATCTCAGTTCAGTCTAACCACACATTCCTTGGTTATGGTTAAAGGGGATCGACAAAGGGATCTCAGTTTAACCTAATTGGAAAGGATTTTGGTTCTGGTTGAAGGGGATCGACGAAGGGATCTCAGTTCAGTCTAACCACACATTCCTTGGTTATGGTTAAAGGGGATCGGTAAAGGGATCTCAGTTTAACCTAATTGGAAAGGATTTTGGTTCTGGTTGAAGGGGATCGACGAAGGGATCTCAGTTCAGTCTAACCACACATTTCTTGGTTATGGTTAAAGGGGATCGACGAAGAGATCTCAGTTTAACCTAATTGGAAAGGATTTGATTTTGGTTCTGGTTGAAGGGGATCGCTGAAGGGATCTCAGTTCAACCCAACTACACATTCCTTAGTTATGGTTAAAGGGGATCGACGAAGAGATCTCAGTTTAACCTAATTGGAAAGGATTTGATTTTGGTTCTGGTTGAAGGGGATCGGCGAAGGGATCTCAGTTCAGCCCAACTACACATTCCTTGGTTATGGTTAAAGGGGATCGGTGAAGGGATCTCAGTTTAACCTAATTGGAAAGGATTTTGGTTCTGGTTAGAGGGGATTGCCGAAAGGAATCTCAGTCTAGCCCAACCCTACACATTCCTTGGTTATGGTTAAAGGGGATCGACGAAGGGATCTCAGTTTAACCTAATTGGAAAGGATTTTGGTTCTGGTTAGAGGGGATTGCCGAAAGGAATCTCAGTCTAGCCCAACCCTACACATACCTTGGTTATGGTTAAAGGGGATCGGCGAAGGGATCTCAGTTTAACCTAATTGGAAAGGATTTTGGTTCTGGTTAGAGGGGATTGCCGAAAGGAATCTTAGTCTAGCCCAACCCTACACATGCCTTGGTTATGGTTAAAGGGGATCGACGAAGGGATCTCAGTTTAACCTAATTGGAAAGGATTTTGGTTCTGGTTGAAGGGGATCGGCGAAGGGATCTCAGTTCAGTCTAACCACACAGACCTTGGTTATGATTAAAGGGGATCAGCGAAGGGATCTCAGTTTAGCCTAATCATGCAGTATCACTAGATGGGATTTCAGGTTGATCGAGCTACACACTGATTTTTGTTCTTGTTAGATCGCCAGATGGGATCTCAGGTAAACCCAATCAAAAGGGAAGGTCGCCCGTGAAAATAGACCAGAGTGAGTATGTGTGGGCAGGTCACCCCTGAAAACAGACCAGTGTGAGAGTGTGGGTCGGTCGCCCCTGAAAATAGACCACTTTGAGTATGTGTGGGCAGGTCGCCCGTGAAAGTAGACCAGTGTGATTGTGTGGGCCGGTCGCCCCTGAAAATAGACCACTTTTCTTCAAAAGGGGCATGTCGCCCAAGATAATAAGATCATTTTCTTTTTCTTTTCTTTACAAAGCTTACTATGCAAAACATTGAGGAGTTTTGCTTCGTAAGCATTGTAAAGAGGGGGCATCTGTTGTTACCCAATTTTTGACCCCACCTTTTTAATAAAATTTTTTAAAAAATCCAAAAATAGTGGAAAAACAACAAAAATCCAAAAAATATGTTTTTAATATATTTGCAATGTTTTTAGCATTTTCAACGTCTTTTAAAAAGAATTTTAATTTTCAATTGTTTTTTTTGAACGCGTTCGACTTTTCCCGCGTCATTTTAAAATCATTATTTTTCTCATAGAATTGATGTTGATTTTGCTCATTTTTAAAAATACAAGAAAAAACAAGAAAAATCAAAATTTACAAAAAAAAAAGAAAGTTGAGGGACCAATTTGGAGGCTTGAACAAACTTTTACCTATAAATATAGGTTGAAAACTCAAAGGATGGGGAGGGGGTCATTATGTAATTTTGGGAGGCAACACAAGGGGGAAAACCCTAAAAAAAAAAAACTACACAGCTTCCTCTCTCACATGAAGGATCAGCCGCCAGCCCCTACTGGGTTTTGATTTTTTTTCCGGCCACCCCCCACTTCTTCTTCCTTACCCGGCCAAACAGCCCCCACCTTTTGATTTTTTTGTTCTCCCTTAAACCTGCCAAACGCCCCCTCCCCGTTTTTATTTTTTTTGACCCAAACCGGCCGGCCCCCATATTTTCCTTCTGATTTTTATTTTTTTTTCTGGCCAGCCCCCCGGCTCCCTTTGAATTTTTTCTTCTCTTGAAGCCAAAACGACGCCGCCCCCTTTTCTTTTTTTTTTTCTCTCTCCCAGCTGCTCACGACAACACTCCACAGCAGCCCCCCCCCACCGGATTTTTTCTTCTTCTTCCTTCCCCTCCGGCAATCCCACTGCCATCCTTTCCTCCAACACCGGACAAGCTCGCCTCCGTCAGCAGCAACAACGCCCACAGCACCGATCTTCCCTCAGCCCAACCGCAGATCTGTTCTCCTCCATTCGGCCCCAGCGGCGGCGGCAGCAGCAGCGCCGTCCCTCTCCTCTCTCAGCCACAAATCAGCCTCGTCGGACCCCAGCAGCCAGCAGATCTTCCTTCAACCGGTGACAGACCCACGGTTTTCCTCTTCAGCCGCAGGCACCATTTTTTCTTTGCCCTCCGATCTGGCAGCCGCTCACATCTCCACCGCAGCTTCAGCTGCCACGGACGACAGCGCCACCGCCAGATCGCACCTCCAGTAACCCTCGTTCACAGAAGATCCAAAGCAAAAGGGCTCTCCTTCACAGCAGAACCATATCCAAAGGAGAAGAAAAATGGAACCAAAAGCAGATCTAAAACTAAAAAAAAAAAACTAAAATCGACTGTGTTGTGGTTATTTTGATTGTGGTTGCAGGTGATTTGTGTTCCTCACAAGCAGTAGGGAAGAGAAGGGTTGAAGATGCTGAGCCAGATCGTGCACCTTGTGTTGTTCTTCCTGCGGCGGCGCGTGAACCACGCGCCGCCAGTGACGGTGGCGCGTGCACAGGACGCGCCGCCGCTGTTCCTGGTGTCCATGTCTTCGCAGAAACGTTCCCAGCAGAGTCTATGATGTTTTAGAGGTTTCCAGCACTGTTTCGGGTCATTGTGTAATTTCAAATTTGTTTAGTGTAATGTTTGTTTATTTTTGAATCTTTTATTTGTATTTTGTAATGAGATGTACAAAAAAAGAAAAGGAAAATAGAAGAAAAGTAAAGAAAAAGAAAAATAAATAATAAAAAAAATGTTTGTGTGTGCTTGTATGTTTTTTTTCTATGTATGTTATCCTGACAAAATAAAAAAGAGAATTTAATTTATAGTCACAAATATCTAAAGGACAGATAAAAATCATGTTGAATTTTCCATGGAAATGTAGAACATGTATCTACATATAGTCTGGAAAAGTAATAACTGATTTATCAAAGCCTTAGAATTGGGCTAAAATTTTATTTTTAATATCACATCAAGTCCACGAAGCTTGAAAGTGAATGTGGTGTGTATGTTTTTTTATGATAAAATTGCCAGAATAAAGAAGAATTTAATATTCCGATTTAATCACGAATAAAGAATCATGAACTTACATGTAAGTTGTATTTTCTAAAATTCGATGAAAGAACAGAATTTTTAAAACTTCTTTAACACATCAAGTCTACAAAGCAGCTTACCTCAGGTAGGGTGCGTTAGGGGTGCTAATACCTTCCCTAACCACAACCAGTCCCTTACCCGCGATCTCTGACAAGACCAGTACATCAGGTTTCCTAGTAGCTCTCAATGAATTACTAGGTGGCGACTCCAAAGAACCAAATCAACAAAACTGAACGAATAATCGCCAGCCGATGCCGCGCTCCAGGATTTTTTTTTGGGGTGCGACAATTGACAAAGAAAATTCAATTTGAGGAAGAAAAGTCCAAAATCATATGTTTAAGGGCTCAATTAGATTTGGTTGAAGATCAATTGAGTTTATGAAAGGTTTGATTCCAAGAAAAAATAATTTTTAAGTCAATTGATGCTTTAATTGAAAGAAATTAAAGTTTGTGGGTCGAATTACAATTTTTAAGAGTTAATTTCGTCAAATCAGGGGCTTAATTGTATAATATTGAAGTTTAATGAGCAATTAGGAACTTTATTGAAAAAATCCAAAACCAAAGACCAAACTAGAAAAGGAGCATAAATATAGGGGCTGAAATTGACCGAATCAAGGGCCAAATTAAATAAATTAAATGTTTGTTGATCAATTAAAGGTCAAAATGCACAAATTCAAAACCAAGGATCAAAGTGAAAAAGACAACCAACTTCAGGGCTGGCATTTGAATTTGGCAGGGATGCAACTGAATTGATTCTTGAAATTAAAATCTCAATTGAGGACTTGATTGAATAAATAAAAAATTAAGAACTAATTTGGAAATAGATACTTTTTGATGCCCTTTGTATTATTCATATATTTAATAATGGGAAAAGTTTTAGGTAGGGTCCGTGTAAGGGAGACTTATCTAAAATTTTGTCAAAATTATATGAATCTTTAAAATTCTAATGGAAAACTTTTGTATATGTGAAGTGTGTACTTATATTAAGTCTTATGTTTAGGGTACTGATTGGTAGAGCTTGATATTAAGGGAGACATTTTTTATTTTTAAAAAATAGATTAATAATTTAATTGAATATTTTTAATTATCTAGCTACATTCTTTAGATATCGAGGAAAAGTTTAGGGTTGAAACAGAGTGGTTTTGCATCTTCAAGTAGTAATGTTCTCGTGCATGCGGTGTATTTAGGTGTCAATCATGAACCAACATGTGATGCACATTCTAATGATACAAGCGCGTCAAATATGGATCGTAGATATGGTATCTCATCTGCTAGAAACCGATATTTTGGCAAGTTAATTGTGGAATGGAAGTCGAGTTTAAACGTGTAAGAAATTTTTTTTAATTTAAACATATCATTAAATTAATGATTATGTGTTTATATGGTCAACCGTTAATTAATTGATTTTTAGATTCACAAATATAGAAGTTGCACAAATAATAACATTGATGATGAAATCATCGATGAAAGTTCTTTTATTTTAAAATAGCCAACTTAAAAAGCATCATAAATAGATGCATGAAGTTGAGACTTGGTGGGGGAAGTTTAAGGTGTGTGTGTGTGTGTGTATAATCAATACTTGTTTTTATTATAATAGAATTTTAAAATATAAAAACTTATTATTTTACAAAAAAGATGACAATGAAAAATCCTGGTGGGAAGTTCAAGGTGTGTGTGTGTATAATCAATACTTGTTTTTATTATAATAGAATTTTAAAATATAAAAACTTATTATTTTACAAAAAAGATGACAATGAAAAATCCTGGTGGGACGATACAAACTCTAGGGTGACAAAGAGAGTTTGGAAAAATCACAACGCAACTATGTAAGTTCTAACGTGTGAAGTTTTTTTTTTTTGTTGAATTGTAATATTTTTTGTTTTTCTATCCATATCTTTGACTTGTTTATTTTATTATATAAAAACAATATAACATTGACATGCATGCCAAACACGAGGATGACCCTTTAACTCATCCAAAATACTATATGAAGTTGTGTTTGGAGGCTAGAGCAACCAGTGCCCTCAATAGGAATCATATTTATGGTATTTTTATGACTATGACCCAATATATGAGGTCGGGTAGTAGTATCTTGACTGTACCATCCGGCAAGAGTCAGCCATCATGAGCTATTGAGGAGTTGGTTAACAACATATTAATGCTCTAAGGGCCAAAATGAAGGCAAAATATAAAGAACAAAAAAGACAGTAATGGGAGGAGATGATTGCGCGCGCACACACATATATATCTAGTTATTATCCTTCCCCTTATGGATCTCTACGAGCTTCTCCTCCTCCTTCCCCTCCTCTAATGTTTTTAAACATTTGTAATTGATTTAGACGGTAAAATTAATGTTCAAAAACATAAATATTTGCTCTTGGTATATATAAAGTGTATTATTCAAAATAAATTTTTGGTATAATGTGGTTTAATGTCAAATTGTTTATTGATAGCATTAACAAACATTTATTCATTTTACCGATGGAATCATTGATAAAAATAAAGACTTCGTCGGTTATTCTATTGGTTAAACAAGCCAATTTTCATTGAAGAATTGTAGAGAGTTAAGTGTTTCGCTCTATACCAACATACACTTTGTTGTCTATTATTTTGTTGGTTATCCATTGGAAATATAAGATTCATTGCCGACGGGTAAAATGTTGGCAATATGTTAGGAATATTTACCGACCGATAAACCAACATATTATTAATATTCTATTGGTATAACCGTTAGTGGTTAAATATACAACGAAATTACCAAAGGATTATTAATCACCAACGCAACACTGGTAGATAAAATAGTTCTATCAGTAAGTCTATCGGATTTCATTATACCAACAGATTAAATGCTTATTGTGCGATGGAACATTCCGTCACTGATATTCATTTTTCTGGTAGTGGCCAAATTGCTCCGGAGTTGACCCATTTACCCGTGGCCTTTCCCGTGTTAGTTCCCAGCACCATGTGTGACAAGTATGATCTAGAATAATAAAATACTGGACTTTTTTTTAGTAAAAAGCAAAGAACAATGTTTGGGTGCATGATTCATAATACTGTGTTGTACGAGTGAATGTGGTTATAATTCAAGCTAACAAAAAAAAAAAAAGAATACAAACATGGAATTAAAAAGAAGTGATTGATAAAGGCAATCAATGACACAATTCTTTTTTATTTATTTTTTACAAGAGTAAAAGAGGTACAATTGCATTTATTTCATAAACTCTGTTTATATTGATCCAACCGATTTATTGTGTGTATTTAGCATTGTAATATTAAATTGATCAGCTTAGCATATATTTAGTATTGTAATATTAAAAATAATCACAATTACATTTTCAAACACACTATTAAATTGATCAGCTTAACATGTATTTAGCATTTTAGTTGTTTTTACCATTGTAATATGAAAAAATAAATTAAATAAATTACGAATTTTAACCTTTATTTAATTAATATTTCAAAAGAGTTTTTAGCAAATCCATGCAAAACTGTGATATGTTCTTGTTAACTAAACACTTCAACATTGACCGCAACACACCGCACAACACTGCACAAATAAAAATAGATGATGCAAGCTAAGTTTTGTGACAATTACTGCCTTGCTTAAAAACAATGTTGATTAATCCTCTTATGTTAGGCATATTTAAAAGCAGGAAGAAATGTTGATTGCACAGAACAACGAATTGGGAGACAATTTACTATATGAAGCATATGGCAAGTTGGGAACCACATGTGTTAAAGAAAAGGGCACGTAGAAAGCATAAGAAATGGCAAATTATAGAGGGTACGAAAAATGGAATTAAAGCAAGCAAAGGGGCAATTCAATGCTGGCTGGGACAGTGAGTATGTAAGAAAAAAGAAAACAAACAGGGAATGCCTAAATGTCAGCTTGCCACGAGTCTTCCTTTGTAGGTATTTGAACTTTAAAGCAATAACTGAAGTAAAGATAGTGTGGAGAGTCAAAAGAAAGATGAAATGGGAAATATAATTGAGAATATGATGCTTTTTTTAGAGAGATTTGAGGTACAAGAAAGAAATGAGAGGGAAAAAAGGGAATTGAATAATGATAGGGTAAGGACTTGGTACTATTATCTCATGTTTTGTTTTTGGTTTTTGCTAAGGTTACGTGGGAGTTTGAAGTTAAGATTGAGAAGCTAGGTTGCCAAGACCATGTGAGATAAAAGATGTCATCAAATTCTATGTTAGTTTAATCCCAAAAAATATATATTTTTATTGCCTTCTATTTCGCTTGTGATGTGGACACAATTAGTGCAATTAATTTAATGCGGTGTTTACAATTATTAAATTCAGTTTAGCTATCAATAAAAAAATTAGTTTTTTACTCGAGCTAGGTTAACAATAAAAACCAATTTAAAATTGATTTAGTTTAATCTGATTGATTGATTGATTAAATTTAAATTTTATTTTTTGAAGTTTTTTAATATAATACCATTTTGATTGACCTATCTTAATTCATTTAATCTATAATCAATGGTGGATTAGGTCTAATAAATTAATATATGATTACAATCGGATTGAAATTTGGGGTATTGATTTATAAATAAAAAAATGTTGATTTTTAGGATTTTTGTAAGAAAACTTGAAATAGAGAAAATTTATAATCTTTCATATCACCACACAAGTCATTTTGAAGAGTATGTGATTGTTCTTTTTAAACATAGAAATTTCATATTTATAGGCTTCACTCTTCCAACACTCTAGTAAATTAGAAGTTCTCCGTTTATCATCCTGTTGTAACATTCCTCTATCATTTTGTTTTACAAATGTAGATGACAATATTTTCAAGTAAGAAAAATCAAAGTAAAGTGTATTTGTTTACAATAAAAAAAAAAACAACTATACATAGCCGACGGCAAGGCTAATTAATTAATTAATACAAGTAAATATAAAATATCCTCATGCTCCTGAACATTCATTACAAAATACCCACATGTGTGGGCAAATCCATTAGCTATGCCCTAGACATTATCATTCTATATAATCCTACGAAAAAAATAATACAAAGAATATATTGGAGAACGAAAGTCTCCATTGATTCTGCCCTTGCATCCTCCTTTGACTCCCTACTCTAAATATATTATAAAATATCAACAAGCTAGCTTTTGCGTGCAAGACTATACCTTTATTTCTTTCTTTCTTTTTCTTTTTTATGAATTAGTTCAATGTATACATGAGAAAGCATCAAGCAAGTTTTCACATACAGAGATTATAAAGATTTTCACGGGAGGCCATTCATATCCAACTAGTATATTCATGAAAAATAATAACTTTAATTGAGAATAATAGAAGGCTTGACTTATCAGTTAGCTAATATATATATATATATATATATATATATATATATATATATATATATATATTTCCCTTAAAGCCAAGGGTGTAGGCTAAGGGTGTAGGATCGATCCAAAACTTAAATCAAAATAGTAAAAGAAGCAATGAGAAGCGACTTAGTAAAGACATTTACAAGTTGATCCTGAGAAGAGATAAAAACAAATCTTAATCTCTTTCTTCGCAACTCAGTCTTGTACAAAATGATAGTCAACCTTAACATGTTTAGTAATAGCATGAAAGATAGGATTTGCAGATAAATAAGTAGCACCAAGATTACAACACCAAATAATAAGAGCAGAGGCAGAAGGGATCTGTAGATCTATTAATAAATACTAAAGTTAGATAACCTCGGTAGAGAAGCAAGCAACTGTGCATTGCTTGCTTGATTTCCATGAAATCGGTGCCTCATTAAAAAAAAAAAAACAAGGTTACCACTTATAGACCTGCGATCATCAATACAACTTGTCCAATTTGCATTCATAAATCCATGTAGAGCAAAAGAGGAACTACAAGTGATATATAAGCTAAAGGATGTCGTACCCTGAAGATAATGCAGAATACGTTTAACGGCAGCCCAATGAGAATATATGGGAGCATGCATAAACTAACAGACTCTGTTAATAGCAAAACAGATATTTGGTCTCGTAAAGGTGAGATATTGAAGAGCACCCATGATTTGACGAAAATCATGTAAGGTCAGAAAATAAGGATTCTGACAGTATGGTAACTTTAGATGTATAGATGAGAGTATCGACAAGTTTGTAGGAGGTCATACCAGCCTGAATAAGGATGTCAAGAATATATTTGTGCTATCGTAACATCAAACCCAAACCAATGAACTAAACTTCAATGCCTAAAAAATAGTGAATTGCACCTAAGTCACGAAGCTTGAACTCTGAGCTCAGTAACTATATTAGGCGGTGAAGCTTAGTAAAGTTGCTACCCGTAAGTAGGATATCATCAATATAAACTAGAAGATAAAAGATATTAGTACCAACAGACAAGATAAATAAGGAGGTGTCAACCTTGAAAGTGTGAAAGCCAATAAAGAGCAGAAAATCACTCAAACGAGTGTACCATGCTTGTGGTGCCTATTTTAAACCATACAGAAACTTATACAATCAACACACATGAGATGGAAGAGCATTATGGATATCAAGTTGAGAAAATCTAGAGGTTGTTTCATGTAAACTTCTTCGACAAGAACGCTATTAAGGAAAACATTATAGATATCAAGTTGATGGATCTTCCAATCATGCGAAACTGCAATTGAGAAGACTAATCTGATGGTCGCCTATTTAAAAACCAGACTAAAAGTTTCAGAGTAATCAATACCTTCTTACTGAGTAAAACCTCTAGCAACTAGATATACCTTATATCGTTCAATACTACTATCAACACAGTGCTTTATCTTGTACACCTATCAACTGCCAACAACATTCATTGAAGAATGAAAGGGAACCAAAGACCATATATCATTAGAGCGCAATGCTTGAATTTCATTGCGTATAGCATCATGTCAAGCCTCATACTTGTCAGCATTAGAGAATGCAATGGGTTCAAAGTTAGGATAAGACATTACCCGGTTGGCAGGAGTGGTAATGGTGGTGAAAAAAGCAGTCAGATTGGCTAACCTCATAGTAAAAGTAGAGGCAGAGCTTGCAGCAGAGGTGTCACTTGTAACACCCTCAAATTATGATGTCATGAAATCTCAAACATCTCTTTACTAATATCAAGTATTGAATAATATGTCTAAAATTATGGGATTTTTTTTTGAAAATTTTGGCAGAGTTTCCTTTGTTTTCTGATATTACCAAGTTATCGACTAGACTTCATTCAATCTCAATACTCAAAACTTTCACTTTGATCCAATCATCCTGGATCATATCCCATCTCATCATACAATATTTTATATACTATACTTCATTGTATTTTCTCAACCTTACATCATTAACAATAAAACATTAACTACAAACAATTATAAACTCAAAAGATTCATATTGAACTAATTATTACATTAACATGCATCCATCTTTTAAACATGCATGATTATAATTACTAAGTATTCTATTCGAATAGTTTACTAATATTAGTTCCTTACTCATACTTTTTAAATGTAAAATTACCAAAAGCAAACATCTTTATAATACATATTTTAAAATTTACATATAATATAAATTACATATAGAACAAATATATTACATTCCATAAAATAAACAGATTTAAACACAAAATCCATATTTAGTGCTCTGCATCACCTCGTGAAAAACTTGTATACATAACATTAATAAGAAATAAGAAAGATAAGACATTAAAAATGATAAAGCTATTATGTTTACAATTCTTTAAATATATCAGATTATCTTTCATCACTAACTTACTACATATCCACATTAATAACTCATCCATAATTTATTAATCCCATACTTATAGGACCTCTGCAACCAGCCTTCATTGCTTAATTTTTAATTTGGTAATTCATAATTTTACCTCAAATCAGGCTAAACCTCTTAGATAACCAACAATCAAACCGGTAATTCTATAAATATTACCCAATATCCGGCTATTATCAAATATTAGCCAATTTAACTGGTAATTCCATATGAATTACCCAACATCCGACTATTCTCTAATATTAGCCAATCTAAACGGTAATTCCATACGAATTACCCATCATTCGGCTATTCTCTATTAATAGTCAATCTAACCGGTAATTCCATACGAATTACCCAATATCCAAATTATATTACAAACAAGTTTCTTCTTCTACTTTTTCCATATCAATAGGTCATAAACAACTCATAACTAATAATGAAACTTTGATTTTTAAAAGAAAGTGATGAATCACCTACCGTTTACTCGTGATGGCCCTGCTCCCAGAATAACTCCTGAATCAATCAGATTGCACTACATTATTAATCCATTATTACTTCTCCTACTTGCCTAAATTTGAAGCACGTAATATCTTTTATTTAATTAGGGTTTACACCAAAATTTTCATTCATTTGTCACCTCATTTTCAACATATAGTTTTAATCACTTTTCTTCTTTTAACTCACTTAAAGAATTCAAACATAAAACAATCAAAACCTCATTCTTATATTTCCTCATCCTTAGTTACAAGTTCTTTTCTTCAAACTTATTCAATTTCTTTCTTAATTACTACTTACATTCACTATTTCTATACTATTCTACCTCAATTCCATCATGTTTACTACTTTTCTCAAAATCTCCAAATTCTCATAAGAACCCTAATTTAAAAAAAGTCAAGAATATAAGAAATTAAATCAAATTTAATTGTCATTGTTTGATAACTTACTCAAATAAACCCAAAAACACTTCATTCAAGTAAGAATCTTAATTTTTCATGCTTATCAATCTAAGTTCTCCCAATTTTTCTTCTCCTTCTAGTGTGGCCAACCCTCCTCACCTTTCTTATACCTTTCTTCACTTGATTCTTCCTTAATTTAAAGTTCCAAGTCTTTCAATCTTACAAGTTTCAAAGCTCTATCTCACTTTTTCTTGTTTTCTTTTAATTTCTCATATTCTTCTCTTATTTTTTTTCTTTTCACATTTGTTACTGCCCAGTCGGTAGTTCATAATAGAAAAGGGGCTGCCCTGTTTTATTTTTAATGGAAAATTACCATTTTACCCTTAATACATCTTTTTGCTTCCATTTGATGGTTCTTATTCTTTGCTAGCACTACTGAGCTCCGTTCATCCTAAAATTTTAACTAAAGTTTATTCAATATATTTTAAGGTTCCTCATAAAATTTCAGCTCAATCTGATGGTCGGATTTAAAATACATCCAATAACGTAAAACTAGTCAAATTGTGATTTTTCATCAAATTTTTGAATTTCTCTAAAAATTCTAAAATTTTAACCCAAGCTAAGACATTGTATTAAAAGGCTCCATGAAAAGTCTCAGAATTTTTTGATAACATGATCAAGAGTTACAAATGTTTTTGTTTTTCATGAAACTAGTCAATTTATGATTTTTCACCAAGAGGTTTTACACTCTCCCTTCCTAAAAAAAATCAAATGGGTGAAATTCAAAATAAACATTGTTATCAAAACTTAATTTCTGAATAGAAAGCAAATGTTTATTTTTTTAATATGTGGGACATGAAGAACGTTAGACAAAATGAAAGTACAATGTGGTGTATGAATCTTAGTATGACTGATATTAGATATGGAAAGTCTCCTACCATCACCAACATGCAAATAATCATTGCTGAGATATGGTTCGGACCTTGTTAGATTTGCAAGATCAGATATGACATGTTGATTAGCATCGGTGTTAAGAAACTAATCAACAGAACCTGTTAGGGAAACATTGCTCAGTGCTAGATTTACACTAGACCGTTGTTCATGTTCATGGCTCTGAAGTTGAGCACATTAAGGAGTTGAGTGGCCAAAGGCGTGGCATAAGTTGGCTACCAATTTCCCTACCTCCAATCATTGTTGGAAGACCTATTAAAGCTGTAAAAATCAGACCTGGAAGCAGACCTGTGTCCTCTGTCGTTGCTATAGTTGGGATGCCACCTTCCCTAAAATCAGCCTCTATCTTTACCAAAAGAACCAGAAGACTAATGTTAGGCAACAAAAGCTCAAGGGGGTTGGTTTGGCATTGGTAGTAAAAGAGCATTGATGGCAGCATAACCCATAAATTGAAGGGATGTCTTGTGAAGAAATTCATGAGTTAAGAGATGATAATGAAGATCTGCTTACGAAAGAGGGTCACAAGGCTTGTTACCAAGTCTTTGAATTCACCCTGAAGACCACGAAACAATACAAATTAAAGTCCTATAGCAAAATTGGTTGACCAACGACGACTAATTCATCAAATAATACCTTAGCTTTTTGCACAAACCTAGTGAGCGAATCATCACCTTGTCAAAAATCTTGAAAGGAACCGTGAAGTTGCATAGTATGAAAATTAGACGAAGAAGTGAGAGCTTGCTTAAGAGTGCGCTAAACAAAGTACGAGGTTTGGCAGTCAATAACAAGGTGGAGAACATCCATGGAGAGCAAAGACAGATGTGCACCTAGAATGGGTTGGTCCTGCTGTTTCCAATGAAGAAAAGAGTAATTTACCTTAAGAGAAGTATTAGCGGCGATTAACACATGAGGAGGACACGAGATTGAGCCATTAACAAACTGGAAAACTCCTTGTCCTAGAAGATATGGCTTCATCTGCATTCACCAATACATGTAATTTGTGTTTGTAAGTTTCAGAGAGATAAGTTGATGGGTGTTGGAGAGTGGAACAATGGTATCCACCGAAGCAAGGTAGATGGCAGCAACAAAAAAAGTCCGCAAATTTGTGACATTCAGTTGGTAAGATTTCAGCCAACATCATCAGGGGTAGAGTGTAGAACAGAGGTAAGAGCAAGGGAAGCCTCATATGTTGACTATACTAGTGGTGTGGCAGAAGAGAAGATTTGCACCGGTGGTTCAACAAAGGTACGTAGAGTACAGTGGATGAGAAGAAGAGTCCATTGGAGAGAGGGAGAAAGAATTTTAAGTTGTTTAGGACTCTGATATGAAGTTGAGAATAATAAAAGACTTGACTTATCAATTAGCCAACCTTTCCTTTTTATATATATAGGGCAATATACAACAATAAGTGTAGAGACTACAACACTAAAGTAGTCATATAGTACTTCCTATATATATACATTTTATAATACTCTTATAATCAATTATATCATACATATTATCAATTAGATGGACTTAAGAAAATATTTTTTACAAGTTTATATTAAAATTGTCACGCGTTGATCATATAATAATTATTTTTTATAAAAATAGTTAACAAAAAATACATTGAAGAATAAATAGGAACAAATTAAATATAAAAATTTGATTATTTTTCATGAAAAAATATGTTTGATAAAATATAAATATATAAGAGTATGTTACTAGGTTTTTCAACCAAAAAAGAAAATTTTACAATTTTTCTTAATTAGTATTGAAACCTTGAACTACAACATGAGGAGAAAGCACAATTTCTCCACGGTTAACATCAATGGATTGTACACATGAGAGTCCAATCCAACATTATACGATGAGACCAGATGTCACAGCTCAAGCATATACCTGAATATTCAAGCTCTTGCTTTTGGTCCTACATGTATCCTGCTAGGTATCACAACTGGGGGAATTGCTGGAAAGAGATATGATATGGTCATCAATAATCAATTCAACTTTCATTTTCCCCCAACCTCAAGAGAGATTTTAGGGAAGGTCCTTTGCTTCTCTGAGTATGTTTCCTTCGCCTTTGATGAAGTTTGCTTGCAAGCTAGCACGTCGTGCTTTCATTTTCATCAAAGTGTGACCACAATATGCATTTAAAAAGCAAAGATAACTCCTTTTCCTAAAGTTTATTCACATCTCTCTCTCTCTCTCTCTCTCCCTCTCTCTCTCTCTTCCTTAATTCCTTCCTCACTCTGATCTCTTGCATGGAGGAATATATCCAATCTGTCTTTTTTCGTGTGATAAAGCAATGCCAAACATATCCTACATAGCAAGTCTTGTGTGTAACCTAGCCTTACTTTCATTTTTAGCAAAACATGGACCCACCTTGTTTGAATGAAATATTATATAAAGTTACTATACTAAGATACAATGTCTCCTTTTTTAGGATAAACAATATTCTACTATCATATCATTCAGATATTCTTCTTCATCTGGTTGGTACTCATGTCTCAAAATTTTGGATGATTATTCTTACACTTATGTATGTTTTTCTTACGTTCATATTTGGATGGAAGTTCCCTATATTCTCGTATCTATTTATAAATTAATTTAATTGAGTTATATTAAATAATTAACGAGAATAGGTATAGATAAAAATAATATAAAATGAGATTAGATGAATACATGTGATTCGATTAATATTGTATTAATTTAACCTTACTAATAATACAAGATTATTTACATATTAGTCCCCATAGTTTGAGAACTCATTCTAGATCATGCTCCTTTTATGATTATTATTATGGTTAATGTGTCCCTTTCAATGGTTTAAGATAATGGCGAGTGATTCTCATGTGCATATAGGAGAATTATTCAAGCTTATTAATTACATCGTATCAAATGAGGTTTTACAAATTTGTCCCTATAGCTTGGACTCCATTTTAGCCTTGCGTTTTTATGATTTCTGTTGTCTCTTTCCATGGGTACGTCATTCTCACCTGCGTTGTCCTAACTTGACTTGGACTCTCTTTTTTTTATCAAATTTTTAAAAGAAATTAAAAATTAAATAGCGATTCTTTTTTATATTTGAACTTATATATATATAACCAAACCCTTGAGATTTGGGCTGGAATTTCTAGGTACATATACACTATCCAAATATTGTTCTTTGGGTATAACAGCTTGGTTGGGATATCATTTTTATGTCATACAAGCATGTCTTTGTATGCTTGTTGTTAATATTAAAAAAAAAAAATCTAAATCTCAAACCCCTTGCTATTATTTTGTGTGAAAACTTTTTCAGGAAATATTTACAAAGTAATTCAAAATTCTTTTTTTATATAGGTTTATCTTTTTGTATGGTAGTAGCTGATTGTCTTGCTAACAATTTCCAATGGACCATCTGAGGAATTTAAAGATTTAAACTCTCATTTTAGACCGGGAAGGAAAAGATATATCAGAAAAATCACTGAAAAGAAGGCAGAAATGTCTGTATAACCCGTGACATTAGTATTTGTTTTCACATGCCATGCCTCTTATTTTTTCCCTGCAGTGATGCACGTACGTCTACCCCATTCCCAAATTCTTTTGTGTTTTTCCCTTCATTTCTTCTCGGCTTCTCTCTTGTCATTTATGGTAAAATGCACAAATCTCCAAAATGGAGATGAAAAGGAGCTCTGGACATTATCAAAGTCAAACACCCTTGATGGTTTATATTTTTCTAAAAGTGATTGCCAGTTAGCATCATTTTTTTTTCACTGTAAATAATTGGAGTTATTTCAAAAGATATCGAAATATCTATGATCATAGTAGGTGTTGCTGGTTCATTTTTCAATGTTTTGAGCCTTAATTCTTGGCCCCTCTTGCACCCCCACACACAAACATACAAAAAAAAAACAAAAACAAAAAACAAAACAAAACAAATCTCATTAATATATATTTGAACATTTAATATGTAGATTCAATGTAAAAGAATCATTTAACTTAAAAGTTTAGGTTGTTAGGTGAGATCTCAAGATATAATTTATATTGTTCTATAATGCATCCTCTCAAGTAAAAACTCTTTAAATTTAAAACTTGCATATGCTCACATTATATTATGGTTAATTTTTATCAAATAAATAGAAATTGTGAGATTTGAATTCCTGACCGTTTGATCATCAAAACTTTGATATCATGTCAAAGAACCATTTGACCCAAAAGCTTAAATTGTTAAGTTAGATCTTAAGATATAGTTTATATTATTCTTGAATATTCAACATTGTCGTCTTCCAACCAAAAAAGGGGAAATGATGTTAGAAGAAAAAAAATAATATCAGAAAAAAGTTTAACAATATTTGTCCAATTGTTCCCCTAATTTGTACTTGTATTACTCTTTTATATAGTAATCGAGATGCATTATTCAAAAAGCATCATTAAGAGGATGAAAATTAGGAAAAACTTACAATAGAAAAAAAAAATGAAAGACAAACATGCCTATTAGAAAACGACAACATCTCTATATGTTCTTGAAATTACATGATAAGCATCACATGATGCTAGGATCATTTGCATCATTAATCCTATTCTAGGAGAATGGATCATAAATCCTAATTTTATTCTCTAAGTTTTAGAGAAAGGGTTATTTAAGTCAAGTTTGAAAGTATTGCATCAATGAAATTAATTAATCAATAGGGTAACAAATAGAATACAAATATTGGTGCTTATTGTAATTGATAAAAAAAAAATTAATCATGTGAGAACTCCTATGATTAAGTTTAAGATAAAGAAAAAAGAAAAACTCAATCAACTCCATCATCATCGTCATTATCTTCATTTGTATATAGCCAAACATGAGATCAGTGACATGCGTATAACATAAAAACCATCGTCTTTATAACTATAGCCATCATCGTCATGGCAACAAATGTTTGATCAATTCCTGTTTAAGTATAGGAACACATCACATGTTCATATATATGATGAGTTAGAGTAAGGACCACGAGATTCATGACAACCGCAACTTAGCTCAATCTATTTGGCTCTTAATGAACATACAATTAAATTTCCAACAAAATTATAAATTCAATCATGAAACAGGTAAAAACTTATATATTTATACTCCTTTTCGAATGAATTTGGTCATATACAATCTCTTCTAAAGCCTTTTTTATGTTTTAATATTTTAGTGATTTCATATTAGCTTTCTCATATCTAGTCTTTTTTCTAATCATATTCTAGACAAATCGTTTATATTTCGAGTAGTCTATTCACAAGTAGTTTTTATCTTACAATCTCTCATTAAATTATCGAGTAATAAGAGAATAGCAAATCCATTTAGCTAACTAAGCTTGCAAGGATAATATCTCGTAATGCTCACAATGAAATTATCCTATCTGTATAGAAGTTGTTTAAGTTATGGAATTAGGTTACTTTTCTACTCACACTAGCTTTAATGCATGTCCCATTCTTTGCTATACTACAATAGCTTCAATGACAAGTTCTTGTTAGGGTAGATCTCAAAAAATCAATTCAACCCAAAAACTTAAGCTATTAGGTGAGGTTTCAATATATGATTTATATTATTCTTTAACAAACCCCCTCAAGTGAAAGCCATTTAAATTTAAAACTTGTACAAGCCTACATTACCTTGTGCTTAATTTTTATCAAATAAATAAGAATTGTGAGATTCGAACTCATGATCGCTTGGTTATTAAGGCTCTGATATCATGTTAAAGAATTAATTCAACCCAAAAGCTTAAGCTGTTAAGTGAGGTTCCAAGATATAATTTATATTATTCTCTAATAATAGGATGTGGAGTGTGTGTGTGTGTGTGTATCAAAGAGAGTGAGAAGAAAGAGATATTGTCAAAGCTTACTTGCTTACTTTTCAGTTTTGAGGTGGGGGAATTGAAGGAGAAACTTGGCTCCAATATTTCATACGTACCCTTTGACAAACGAGTATTTTAAGGGTGAAAGAGCACCACGATTGCAAAGAAAGTAATGTAAACCACCTCATATGCCGACACTTATTACAACACTCAACCATCCACGAACAATGTTTCGCCCATATAAACATGTGTCCCTTTGATAGTTTGATCATTGTGTGTACATCACTCCCATGTATATGCAACCTTCTATATATTCTATTTCTATATTCTTAACTTGACAATACATTATAGTTCAATGCACATCATAACTTGCCCTGTTACATAATTTCTATGCAACCAAGGATCGATATCATATCTTAGTTTGTTTATATATATGTTGTATCAACTTTTTTTATGTTATAAATGCATAACATGTGTCTATTTTAATCAATAATCATGTGAAAATTGATGTGTATATAACAAATCTTTTGGGGCATGTGCTTGCCCGTGTGTATATAACATTTGTTCAGAAAAATAAAATAAAAAATTAAAAACCATGGAACCTCATGAGTTTCATAGAGTATTAATTTTCTTTCTTAAGAAGATAGAGATCATTTTATCTAGATTAAAACAATTCAGCTAATCGATATTCATTAATGATGATCATGTTGTTTAGTTAGTTTTTCAAAGTTAGGTCAAGTTTGAAACACGCGGTGCAATGGCGATCTCGAACTAGCTAGCACTTGCTGGATTTCATTTACGAGATCTTGAAATCAACTTTTTGTTAACTTCTTCATTCGAAACCAATAATCTCTCAAGCACGCACGCTGCATAGTCAAAATCTCTTTAATCCTCATAAGAAAATCACAGTAGCAGAGATAGTCACTGACCTAATTTTAATAATTCAACATTGACACTTGGAACAAAGTTGCCCTCCTTGAGGTTGACATATGAATATGAATTTGTCTGGGGGAGGGGGAGGGCCGACGGGTGGGAGGGGGGTAAACCCTAGATGGCCCAGTCCTCGAAAAGAGAGTATTAAATGCAAAGGAGGCAGGAGGATACAGGACTTTTTTGGCAGAAACAGAAAAGGTTGTCTGATATGACAGGTGAGAAAATGATTTTGTAATCGATTGCTTTATGATTGATGAAAAAATCCCTTTTTTTTAAAAAAAAGCTCCAATACTTCCGCTCCCTCTTTATATATTTCTCTCAAAGCTTTTTTTTTTCTTTTATTATCTCAGCTTTTCCCTCTTTTCTTGCTGACAACAAAACAATAGTGAAGACAAGGTAAGCCATCATGAGGCTATGATGATTATAAGATAATATATGCATGTGTGATTGTGCTTGCAAGCATGTCTTGTTAAGGCTAGCTTCCTGTTTGCTAACCAGTTCAGAGGGTGTTTTTATATATATATATATATATATATATATATATATATATATATATATATATATATATATATATATATATATTCCTCAAAAAAGCAAAATAATACAATTTAAATTTTATTTATGAAAATTACACAATTCATTGAAGGTTGCATATGACAATGCCATTTTATATGAAAAACAATTTAAAGATTGTGCATATATCACAGAACTATTTTTTCACAGATTTAAAAATTACAATTACATGTGCATCTCAACTAACTATATTGTTTTAATAAATAAGTTTCTAATTATGCTATTTCGGTAAAATAAAATTTGTTATTGAGATAATTTTTTAAAAAAAGTTGCATAGAATTGTGGGTTTTTTTTTTTTTTGTTTCCTTTTCTTATTCTTTCTTTTTTTACAGTTTTTTTCTTCTTTTATTTGAGTTCATTTGCTCAAGCTTCTCAGACATCAAAGGGTGTCTAAGTCTAACCATTTTATTTCACATCATGCTCCAGCCAAGGGCCCTAAGAGAGAGGCTGGCATTGTCCTTCAGGAAAGCTTTTGACCCCTACTGTTTGCCCAGCATTTAAAGCGGGGGGTGTGCGTGGATCTTGACATAAATATTGTATAGTTTTATTATCTCATAAATCCACGTAGGGCCATTTTTAATATTTTCAAAAAAATTATGTTAAGTCGTAGAGCTAGGAGATGATCCATCAGAAGGATTGCTTGTGTATGGTCTTTGTCAATTCCCATGCCACGTTCTTAGGCCTATTTTGGAAGACAATGCATAGTGCAAAAGACTTGTTCTCTTCGCTATTCATACCCTCAGTCGTCACCATAGGTTGCAACTTGCAAGCTTGTATAGTTCAACTCAGCTAATTAAGTATACTTTAATTGCCAGCAAAGAAATTAACCAATTAATACATTAAAAGGTCACCCTAACAGCTAATATAATTATATATTCCCTAGCTTCTTTTAATAAAGTAATGCTTAAGTCAGGGGGGTTATGAGTGTGATTATAGTTGTCTTTAAAAGTGTTTTTTCTCGGAAATGTATCAAAATAATATTTTTTTATTTTTAAAAAATTATTTTTGATATCAGTACATCAAAATGATTTGAAAACAACAAGAAATATTAATTTGAAACAAGAAAAAAATTAAAAAAAATTTAAATTTTTTCAAAGCACTTTTAAAACGCAAAAACAAATAGGTTAAAATATAATTCACAATTTCTTAACTATATTTATATGTTGTAGAAGGCTTAGGTTCCATTTGCTTATGTAGAGTAGTATCATTTGCTTATGTAGAGTAGTATGATGTGGTCTATGTTTTGCTCCAGTCATAAATTTAAAAATATTTGGTTAAGTAATACACATAACAGTTTTTGCTTCAATCCTACTAAAAATTCTCTCTTGAAACCTTGATTAAGAAAAAAGTTATAATTTGTAGCTTTATTAAATCTAATTTTTAAAATCACAACAATGAAAACTACCACAACATTAAACAAACACACTTACTCATTATATCAAGCTTTACTGAACCTCTAACTCAATAAAAAAAAAACAAAAAACAAAAAGTACAAGAACATCTAGATTTGAACTAGATGTCTTTATTCATTTATCTCATTGGGCTTTGTGTAGGACTTCATATTTGTTGTTATCTATTATATGTATAGCTAACTAAGCCCATTTGCAATGAAAAGGATGTTTAAGATTATTGTGTAGAGTACTTTTGAAAATAATTTTTTACTTAAAAATATATTAAAATAAATTTGTTTTAGATTTTTTTTTAATTTTCAACATCAGCACATCAAAATAATTGAAAAACACTTAAAAAAGCATCAATGTAATACATTTTCAAGCTAAAAGAACTTTTAAAAAGCATCTAAAAACAAAAGTAGAAGTTGTCACATACACCCCCAAAGTCATTTATGTTAAAAAAGAGAGGGTAAACTCTACTAACCTTATAAATTTTTTCACACGCGCACGCGCACATATATTCCTCGAGTTATCCCTTAAACTATATTTTTTTTAAAATCCCTCTATGATTTCAAATTTAATTTTCATATATTAGACTTGTTCTATTGGTAAAGTTTATGATTTAGGAATTACAGGTAGTAAAAATTTCAAAAAAATTGAGAAATTTTGGAAAAATATAAGAGACTCCACTAAACCCTTACATGCATTAAATATATATATATATATATATATATATATATGAATTTTCATTAGAAAATATTAAGAGCAAAAGTTGAACCAAAAGTAATGCAACTCTAGAAGATCCAAAAAGAAATTTAGAGAACAAATTCAAAGAGCCACAAGAGGAGTTGGTCGGAAGAGTTTTGTAGCTTACCAAAAGAAGTTGATTAGAGGTAAAGCCATAACACATATTGATTTATGGAAAGTTGGAGAATGTATTCTAGGCTTAATTTTACAAACATCTTGTGTCAACTAATGTTTTTTAAGGTAGAAATATTAAAGTAATGTTTGGCTATTGTCTTTGGATAAAAAGGTTGGAGACAGTGAAGATAAAATGTGTTTGGTTAAAGAGATACAAATAAAGACAAAAAGTAACTATATCTATAGGACAATTTTAGAGTGAATTTCTATACTTTCCAAACAAAAGGTCCAAAAAGGACATTTATCTTGAGAAAATATTTATTATTTTATTCTTAAAATATCATTTTAAAAACTCTTTATTCCAAAATTATACAACTAAAACATGTAAGGATAAAAATGGTTATTATCATAGTTTTAAAACTCAACTCGGAGTCGATCCTAGGTATAGCCTAAATCATTGGTTGAGGCCCAAGTCACAAGGTCGGGTTAACTTGCAATTAGAAAAACTATCACAATATTAAACACACTTATGCATTATATCAAGGTCTATTGAACCTCCCACTCAATAATAATAAAAAAAAATGAACAAGAACATCTTGATTTGAACTAGATGTCTTCATTCATTTACCTCATAGGCTTTATATGTTGGACTTCATATTTGTCTTTATCTATTATATGTATAGCTAGCTAAGTCTATTTGCAATGAAAGGGTATTTAAGATTATGGTAGAGTACTTTTAAAAATAACTTTTTACTTGAAAATATATTAAAATAAATTGTTTTCAGATTTTTTTTTAATTTTTAACATCAGTACATCAAAACAATCAGAAAGACTTAAAAAGCATCAATGTAATGATTGTTCAAGCTAGAAAAACTTTTAACAAGCATTTAAAAACAAAAATAGAATTCGTCTCATACACCCTCGAAATCATTTATGTTAAAAGAAGGGGTAATCTCTACTAACCTTATAATTTTTAAAATTTTCATATATATATATATATATATATATATATATATAAAGAGTAAAGAGTTTCCTGGAGTTATCCCCTAAACTATTTTATTTTTAAAATCCCTGTATGATTTCAATTTTAATTTAACAATTTAATTTAATTTTCATATATTAGACTTGTTCAATTGGTAAAGTTTATGGTTTAAGAATTAGGAGTAGTAAAACATTTCAAAAACTTTGAGGTAAATTTTGGAAAAATCTAAGAGACTTCACTAAGCTTTTACCTATATTAAAAAAAATGAATTTTCATTAGAAAAGATTGAGAGCAAAAGTTGAACCAAAAGTAATGCAACTCTAGAAGATCCAAAAAAAAAATTAGAGAAAAAATTGAAAGACCCGAAAAAGAAGTTGGTGAGGGAATTTTGTAGCTTACAAAAAGAAGTTGATTGGAGGTGAAGCCATAGCATATATTGATTTATGGAAAAGTGGAGAATGTATTCTAGGCTTAATTTATAAACTTTTGGTATCGACTAATGTTTCTAAAGGTTGAAATATTAAGGTAGCATTTGATTACTGTCATGAAACAAAAGGAATGGATATAATTAAGATAGAAATATGTTTGGTTGAAGAGACACAGACAAAGACAAAAAATAACTCTATCTTTTGAACAATTAAGAGTGAATTTCTATACTTCCAAAATAGGAGGTACAAAGAGGACATGTCTATAGAGAAAATATTTATTATTTTATTTCTAAAATATCCTTATAAGAACTCTCTATTCCAAAATTTTATAATTAAGACATGTAATGATAAAAATAATTATTATCATAGTTTTAAAACTTAATTCGGGGTCGATCTTAGGCAGAGCCTAGATTACTAGTTGAGGTCCAAGTCACAAGGTTGGGTTGACCTTAGTCAGTATAAAAATAAAAATAGTTATTATCACAATTTTAAAATCTGATTCGATGGTTGGCCTAGAGTAAGGCCTAGGTCACAGGGTCGGATTGAATCAAGTCAATGTAAAAATAAAAGTGGTTATTATCATAATTTAAAAATCTTATTTAGGGATCAATCTAGAGCAAGGTCCCGGTCATGTGTTAAGAGGGTCAATATAAAAATAAAAATGGTTATTATCGTAGTTTTAAAACTCGATTCGAAGGTCACTTGGGGTAGGACCCAAGCCATGAATCAAAAGGGTTGACCCAGGTCAATGTAATAATAATTTTTTTTATTATTATAGTTTTAAAACCCGACTTAGGAGTCAATTAGCGCAAGGCCTAAGTCACGAGTCAAATGTATGGATAAAAATGATTATTATCATAGTTTTAAGACTTGACTCAAGAGTTAATTTGAGGTAAAGTTCAAGTCATGGATCGAGGGGTCAACATGATTGACCTAAATGTTTTTTAAAAAAATAATCAAAGTAACCTCGTTTTAACCAAAAAGATTTTTTTTTTCAGTTAATAAGTATTAAACCCGTGTTTTATCCTAGGTTGGCCTGGGTTTTTAACAAGGTTAAGTCGAGTCAATCTTTTCATTTATTTTTTCTTAAACTCGAACTAGTTCAGGCCTTAGGTCGACATTGTTTTAGGTCAACCTGTTAGACCAATTCTAGTTTTGTAACTAGAGTTATTATAGTATTATTAATTTTAACACTCAATATAAAATAAAATAGAAAAAATAATATCTAATTATTTTTTAAAATTTATAACTAGAGTTATTATAGTATTATTAATTTTAACACTCAATATAAAATAAAATAGAAAAAATAATATCTAATTATTTTTTAAAATTTATAAGTTTGACAACAATACATGTTAAAGGTAAAATAATTTTTTTATATATTTTATTATGTCTTGTCCACCATAACCAAATAGGATATAGAGACGATCTCTTTGTCTTGTATATCATTACTAAACACAATTTTGTCTTTGTCTCTATCTTTTTTTTTCCTCTATATTGTTTCCTCTATCCCGAGACAGTAACCAAACACTACCTAAAAGATGGAAGAAGATTGTGGAGCATAAAATATTTGCTAAACTTACTTGTAAATATTGTGCTTTTGGTCAATAAAAGCCTAACCCAGGAAGTTGGAGTGTGAGTTTAAGAAATGGGTTTTTTTAGGCTTGAAGCCTCCTAAGTACCTACTGATTAAAGCTAAAAAAAATACACAAACATCTTTAAATATATTGTGATATACACTGGCCTGAACAAAGGTATATTAGCCAATTAACTAAATTTAGTAAAGAAGCCCATTTGATCTGCTAACAACTTTTTAGTTCTAGATTTGTAATGAGCTTTAACCCACACTGATGATATTTCACCCATACCAAATCTCATGGATGCTAACAAGATCTGAATAGTAAATTCTATGGATAATTTTAGTTTGGATTAGATTCGAGTAAAATTTAAAAGTAAGGTTTTTGGTTAGATATAGATATTATCTTATTCTACTCAAAACCTTACTTGACCCTGACTCTAAAATCAATAATAATCTTAAAGTTTCATAAAATTATATTTATACCAAACCACACACACACACACACACACATTCCTCTTATTCTTGCCAGTAACGGAATTCCATAGGCCATACTTGGCCTCATCTTCTTGGATCATTTGAAAAAAAAAAATTATCCATGGTCATCATGTTATTGTCGAGCACTGGCGGATCTAGAGTTTTTTAAATGAGGGGGCAAATTATTAACAAATACTATATTATATAGACATGTATTAGAAATCAATTCAAAACATATATATATTAATTCATATCAATTCAAAACATATATATTAATTCATATCAAGTAAAATTAATATAAAAATACTTTTAAAATAAAAAAACTTACATTATAATTGTTCTCTTCGAGTTTTCATATTTTGAAACCGCTTTATAATAGCTTCATTATCAATCTTATCGAAGATATCTTTCTCAATGTATACAACCAAACTATCATTCATCCACTTATCTCTCATCCTATTCCGCAATCTACTCTTGACAATATGCATAGCAAAAAAAACTCTCTCCATTGTAGCAGTTACAACTGGTAGAAGTAATGACAATTTGATAAGCATATATACTAATGGAAATATCAAATTCTTCTCTGTTTTTACCATTTTCTCTGCAAGACTAGCAATACCTTTAATACCAGAGAACTCATCATCACCACGTAGATCAATAATATATGTATCAAGTTGGTCACCAAGTACCATAAGGTCCACTATAGAGAATTCACTAGGATAAAAAAAAAAAAGCAAGGTGAATAAGTTTTTCTTTGTTGAAAGTAGAAAAAGAGTCATTTGGGCTTAAACATGCCACACAAAGAAGTAACTCCATACTCGTCTCGGTAAAACGATCATCTAACTCAGTAAGTTGCATGTCAATGATATTATTAAACAATTCATAACGAAAATGGTGTGAGTTTGTAATCCCTTGAGATTTTCACCTTGAACGCCCACAAAGCTTGTACTCATCATCCATGTTTAGAATATCAATATCATGTTTGATGCAAAAAGATGACACTTCTTCCAGTAAAAATTCCCAATCATTCTCTCTCATCAATTTGA
Organism: Populus tomentosa; assembly: GCA_018804465.1. NCBI lineage: Eukaryota > Viridiplantae > Streptophyta > Magnoliopsida > Malpighiales > Salicaceae > Populus > Populus tomentosa. Next base: position 6,572,040 of record CM031975.1, read on the forward strand.
ATCGTTCCTTTGATGTTTTCAATAAACTCATAGCATTTTCTATGTCTTGATCTTTTCTTTGTAATGCTTGTGATAACTCATTAGTAACTACTAGTATCATTCTCAAACAATGAAGCATGAACACAAAATTAAATGATTCCATAATACCTCTTAAAACGACCGTTTTCGTTCTCTGTTCTGAGTTCATCCCATCCTCCTTTATAATCTCAAGCACATTAAGAACTGATGAAAACATTGCAAGTAAACGAATAATTGTAATATAGTGGGAGCCCCAACGAGTATCACCATACCTTCTAAGAGAAATTTCTTGATTCAAGCCTCGTCCACTAAAAATTTCCCCATTTTCAAGTCCTTCAATAATTCTAGCATATTGTTTTTATCTAATTACCTCCATCCTTTTACATAATGCTCCAACTATGTTTATAATGCTAGAAATAAAATTAAAGACATCTTCAACTTCATTATGCTTCTTTATAACAGTCATAAGAGTCAATTGAAGTTTATGAGCAGAACAATTTACATAATATGCACTTGGATTGTTATTTAGAATAAGTGCTTTCAAGTCATTGAATTCACCTCGCATGTTACTAGCTCCATCATATCCCTGACCACGCAATCTTGATACGCTTAGCCCATGTTTAGAAAACAAAGCCTCAATAGCTGCCTTGAGTGAACTAGCATTTGTATCTAACACATGTTGAATGCCAAGAAAATGTTCAATTATATGTCCATTGTTGTCTACATATCGTATAACAATTTCCATTTGTTCCTTGATTGATATGTCACATGACTCATCAATAAAAATTAAAAATAATGAGTCACCTAGATCTTTGATAATCACATTTGTAATCTCCTCTGCAGCAGCTTGAGTAATGTCTTTTTGAATATCTGGAGAAGTCAATTTGTTATGTTTAGGAGCTTCACTAAAAGAAACTCTTTTAATAGCTTCATTGTTCTGGAAAAAAAATCCAAGAGCTCTAGATAATTTCCTTGGTTGCTTGATCATTCACATTCATCATGGCCACGAAATGGAAGTCCTTGGTGCAACAAAAAACAAGCACATTATATTGAAGCATTCAATCGAGTCCAATAATCACTTTGACTTTTTACTGTCTGCTCAGACAACAAAGTCATGATACTTTGTTTTTCATTCATCAAATTCTCACATTTTATCCGAGCTGCATTGTGACTACTATTAGACTTTCCAATATGAAGATCAAATCTTTCTTCTTTTTTTTCAATTTAAAAACCCATCACCCACAAACAAATCAACACCCCCTTTTGACTTGAAGAGGTAACAATGCAAGCAAAAGGCAACATCTTTGGCTATACTGTACTCTAACAATGTTGGGTATGCACCAAACCAAGCCGGATTAAAGCGTTGTAGTATTGATATATTTCCAAATTGTTTTTAAGGAAAATCATAGTGTGAAGGTTGACAAGGACCTTTTTGTAGATAAGCTCTTCGGATTGCATCCTTATCATTTATATGGTACTCATAAATTGGTCTTCTTAAACCAGGGTCAGCAGAGTGTCGGGGTTGATTTCAATATGACTTTTCTTTGAACTTGATTGAGTTACATGACTTGAAGCTTTGATTGACTTTTCATCCTCAAGAGATTTACGCTTAAAATACTTGTCTGGTGGCATGTTAATTTAATATGAACCTGCTGGATTTTTTTATCATTATTAATGTCTACATAGTAATTAACACAACTACACAATAATTCACTATTAAACAAAAGTCAATTGAGTTACATAATAATTCTAAATCTTCCATATGAAATTAATAGCAAAATACACGTCAATTCATCAAAATCAAAACCTATTTCAATTCATATCTATATGCATATAATAAGTATGTTGATTAAATTATACTTAATGATTTCTAGACATTTAATTAAGGAACAATGCCTAGTGTATGTGTAAGAGGAACAATGCTTGAAAAACATGTTTTTTACTTGATATTTTACTTACAAATAAATCATGTGAAAATATTAAATTTCAATAAACTACTCTATCAATGCAAGAGATGTCAAGAATAGTGGTTTTGCATGAATATTAATTTATTTTTTTATAATAAGAAAAGAAACACTTAATTGATTAAATTAGCATATTTAAACATTTATTTTGAACATATTCATAACAAAAGCCATAAATTATCATAAACTCTAATATTTTTAATAACTAATTATAAAAGAATAAAACTAAAATTAGATAATAAAACAAATAGAAAAGATGAAGAAAATTTACCTAAATATAAAGCAAAAGGCAAAACAGCTTAATTGATGAGAAATTTGCATATAGGAGACTAAGAGAGGCAGGAACGGCTGCTGAAGAAAAAACCCCACAAGAGAAGATAAAGAAACAAAAAGGAAAAGGGGAAAAACTCTGACAGGCCTGAGTCAGAGATAATCCTCCTGAACTTCGGGGATCTCATCCTTGCAAGGTCTAGAAGACTATTCCTGAAGTACCATTTTGTTCAAATTGTATAAACAAACATTCAAGCAACATATTCAGTAAACCAAAACAGATTCCCCTTGCATTGCGAAACTGATACTGTTTGCAACACTCTGGCTTGCAGCTCTTCTATTTACATTGCTAACTATAATCAGTACAGTGCTCAATAAAAGAGTTTTATATTTCTAAGGATCTAGATGGCCTTGGGGTGAACTTTGCAGAGGGATTAGGAGAAAGCCTGTTACCCTTTTTCTTCGTTGGTGGTGCTGGTTGCGGACACAAACATGCTTGGAGAATCTGTGTTTCTTGTTGAGACTTTCTTTGGAGATTGGTGGTGAGCGTGATCTCTACTTCAAGGTTTGTATAAAAATATAAAATATACATGATTGATTGGTCAGGGTGAAGTGAAGAATTTTTATTGTTTTAGGATCACTCAAGCAAATAAACAGGCATTAGGTTGGCATGGCCACGGTTTGCACACAATAGTATACAAATTGCTTTTTTCTCTGGCTAGACGCGTCATTGTGAATTCTATGAAGTTTTTCCACCAGTCTCATGGCTATATAGGCATCCTTTCGCTGGATAGGGTTAACAAAAGTGGACAGCTGGGGAAGAGGCGTTGAGATATGTGTTTTATGATGAAGGCTGAGATTGTAAGAGAATTAGGGTGATTGGGAGGGAAAGGGAGGTGGTGGCTGTTGGTCTGGGTGAATTGAGGAAGTGTGTTGATAAGAGGGTAGAGGATTTGTATCTGGTCGAGGTTGCAGAGAGGATGTCGTTGTTTGGGACTGGAGTGTGTGATCCAGAGAAAGTGTCTAGATTGTCTATGGAATCGAAGAATTCAGCTGAAAAATTTGGATTGCCTACTGATTTCTCAGTCACAATGGCACTTCGATGACAGTGGCTTGTGAAAAAACGATACATCAACAAACCAGAATTTCTGCATCAATATGCTTTCTTAGTTTCTTACTGTCATTACAACATCTGCAGTGAATACTTCCTTCGCCTAAGAATGTTGCCTTAGTTTGAAAAACATGTTTGTTTGTCGCTGTCAATGCATATTAGCTTCAACGTTGTTGGAAAATCAGCTTGCATAACCTTGCTATTTACCGTTATCATCACCTTATAGTTATGCCACAGGGACTTAGGACAGTGATGCAGTGATGCAGGAGCATTCCTGATAAATAAAAAATTTACAATGAGAAATTAAGATGAGATAAATGGTGCTTAACAAGGTTTAGGACAGCTGGAAACTCTCATAACAAGCTCAGATTTTGAATTTTACTTCAAAGGAAAAACTGTATTAATTCTAAGCAAAACACTATGCAATCCATATATGACTAGAAAGCTACACGTATCTAGGTTCTGATGCTTCAAATGGTGTGTGCGGTATCGGAGTTTCCTAGAGGAAGTTGTGACAGTTTTACTCCAAGGTGTGCAGGCTGTCAGGAAATCTGCAATCTATCTTGATCATGTGCTTTTCTTCCTGCATTAGTGCCAAAAATGAATTATAAACAATGGTGCATACTGTAGAATGAATTGTATTAAAGACAGTATACCCTTAATTCTTTGAGCAATTTGGTGACAATTTCTTTCAGGTAAGGATTTAGAATACTTGGAGTGCAGTTCGAGGTGAATTCAAACAATGCTGAATAAGCTTGCACCTGAGAGGATATAATAAGTAAATTATGAAGAATCAAGGATATAAAATATATAGGCAAGATGGCAAAAGGATACTGATAATACAGGATTAACTACTTCAGGAATCGAAGTACCTGAACGCGGGGATAAGACAAGTAAGAGGTAAGGTATCTGGTGATTCCAAGATTTTCATGGCTTCACTTCTGAGATAATCCCTGGTTGAATTCAGGGATGACTGCGTCGGCGGTGAAAGTAATGGTGACTTCTGTGAGCCCAATGATGGTGGCCTTAGTCTTGATGTTGGTGGTGGTGACCAGCTTATGGCTGAATTTGGGTTTCCTCGGGTCGGACGGAGTTTGGCCCTAAAGAGCAAAGGCAGGGACATCGATGGTTGTGTAGCTGAATTCTGAGGTAGTGGCGATGAAGTAGCGGAGGCCATTCTTGAAAGATTCTTGAAAATGGAGAGTTTCTTGAAGAAGTGGTGATGTGAATCATTTGAAGGGAGGAGGAAGGGAAGGACTGAAATTTAAAAAGGGCGGGCTTTCTGGTTTTAGTTGGTTGTTGTATCTAAAATATGTGATTTCAGGGACTAAATTGAAGTATTTTCTTTAATGAGGTGGTCAAATTGGAAACATTAGATTAATCACGGGGCTTTAAAGAGAACTGGGGTTTGTTTTTGTCCCTTAGTATAAAAGAAATCCTGATAATTTGGTTTAAATTATTAGGATATTATAAATTTTGCATTCAAACTAATTTTTATATTAGTTTTATTATTTGTATTTCTCAATTAAAGACTTCTGTTAGAATCACTTATAAAATAATGTTATGTCTCTGCACAGTGACATTTTTTTATATAAAAAATATAGTAAAATCTTGATGGAAATATAAACAAAAAGTCTTAAAAATAGATATAGTTGGATAGTATTTTTTTTTTCTTAGATACATTTTTTTTATTTAGTTTACAAAATTAAATATTATACTTGATAATTTTAATTTTTTCTAGTTTGATTAGAAATTTTATTGCTTTTCTTTTATTTTTAGGTTTTTTTAGTTTGTTTTTTGGATTTATTTAAGGAGTTGTAAACATCTTATAAAAGTAGATTTCATGAAGAAAAATACTCAGTAATTAAATTTTGAATTAGAATTTTTGTGTGGTGATCTTATTCAATAAAATTATGTGTTGTTTGCTCTTGCTATTTTTCTTGTATTTTTTTTCGTCAATTATTATCATAGCCCAACAATTTCTAGTTGTTAGGTATTGTATATTGTTGAATAACTATGGTTAGAAAAGGTTTCTGAATAAGAAATGTTTATATATGAGAGAATGAGAAAGTTCCTTTTAAAAAAGAAATATTCATAAACTAGTAATAGAAGACATATAAAGATAAATTATAGAATTAATATGTCACATTGTAGTGATAAAGCTCCATAAATAAATTGAAAAATTATCCCATCAATTGACAAGTATAAAAAAAAGAAAACTTGAGGATCATAAAAAAAATAATAATGAATATATAACCAGTTTTAAAAACTCATTTCAGATATTTGAGCAGAGAAGACAACGTTTTAATTGAGATGAGTATTGTAAATTTTAATGATCTTGTTTTATGATATAAATATAAATTTATAATATTTATTTTGATGATAATTATGTTAATAATAATAAAATAAACCATAACAACAATGACATTGTAATATTATCAACGTTATCCTTCTTAATAAATTAAAAGTTGAATGCAAAAAAAATATGGAAAGTTTCCTCTTTAATAAAACAAAATTTTTAATTTAAGTTATGTTTATTTTTTTTATTATAAACTTACTATTATTGCAAAAGTAAATTTATTCAATGGTTATATATACCACCATATAGATAATACTATATGTGATAAGAAGGTTACAAACAAAAGATTATATATATTATCATGAAAAAAAACCTGGAATCATCTAGTAATCCATAAATTAACCTTACAATTCAATGATGCAGGTCTTAAACTAGTCACCCGCCATTTCTTTCTTAACTAACACAGATAATTGTCTTGCTAGAAATTTGAAGTTTAGATGAGAATCAACAGGTAGAGAAAGCCTGCAAAAGTAAAATCATGTAAGATTGTGCTCCTTGTCTCGGAAAGCACAGTAGATCAATAATAATATTTTGAGCCCACTACCGTTGGTTTTTATTAATTTATTTATTTATTTATTTGAAGAATAAATTCTAGTAGTCATGTAAACGGACTTTCAGTTTGCTCTTTAAATTCTAGTAGTCTTGACGCGGTGGGTCAACCCGTGACCCGGGCGAACCCGGGCGAGACCCGGCGGATATATAGAGTCACTGGCAGCAAAATGATGCCCTAATTTCCTAAGAAGAGCAGCCCGCCCCCAATTTCCTTCACCGTTATCTTTTGCAGAACAAATACTTGGTTGAGATTTCATCGGAGAAATTAATGTTTATTTCTACAGGTGCTCTATTTTCCTTACGCTGCTTACTTTTTTAAGTTTTTTTCTTTGTTGAGATTTTTTATTGCAAACAATTGCTGCAGATTTTGAATGATTCCCTCTTTTTTCCATGCTTTTTAAGCTCTTCTTCGGATTGGAACAAATAATTGAAAAAAGTACTCATTTGACAACCATCCTTTAGTCACCCATGAAGAGAAACATCTGATATGATTTGCAAACATGAACTTTGTTGTTGTCGGTTTCATTCTTCATTTACATAACTGGTTTTTAATGAGACTACAAGTTGTTCAACTTTTTTAGTTACTCTGATAGCTACCACACCTCCGGGCACACTGCATAATCCATCGGCTAACAGCATCAAACACAGTTCGAGCACATCCTCTTGCTCATGACCAAGAACTTTGCCTCTTATGTCATATTCACATTGAGCACTGACTGTGAAGGCATTTCCTCCATGTTGCCTGTATTATTAGTTTTTGATCTTCTTGTTGATTGATTAGCTTTGCAACAGTGAACATATGGGAAATGAATCGAGTGAGCTTTAGTTTTTTTTTTTCTTCTTATGTTTTATGATTTATTGCGATTTTTAAGGAATCTTTTGGATTTGTTGGAAGCTAATACCATTTTATTTTTGTTCTACTGCTTAAATTTTAGTTACACAAGTATTTTCTTCTTCATTCGGCTGCTTATGCTAAAAATTGGTAGGAAAAGGTAAGCAATTCATCACTGGGTTATGCAGTTTAGGGATGATATAGCAGTTTGATTTCTTTATATTTAAGGAGAGGGGTTGACCGGGTTGACCCACAAGACCCGTGACCCGGTCATTTTACCGGGTCAACTACCGAGTTGGGTTTTATAACTAAGATGCACATAACATGAAAATCATCCCTGGATTTATGCTCAATATCCTAAATCAAATTTGCCTTTGCCATTATTACTAAAGTGGGAACACAAAGAAACCATCTTTTGGGCTTTTCTAAGTTGACCCGGCAACCCTAACAAAGGCCCAAATAAGTCTGTTCAGTGTTCACAAAGATATTATAGCATCTTAACATTTCTTCAAACCTGGTTAAGAATTTAAGAGCCGACCCACAAGGGTTTTATACTTTCTCTTCACAAAAAAGAAAATAATAAAATCTTCGTTTTCATTTGGATCTTCAATCAATCAAAGGTAAAGACTTGATCTTGTTTACATCATCGTTGCTTATTTTTCTGGCTGTTTCCCGAGAAAATTTTAGGAAAAAAGTAGAGGAATTACAAAATTTGACTGCTTCTTTGATGTTTATGATCTGGCTTCTTGCTTGTTTCTTATTTTTTGCTGTTTTTTGGTGGTTGGGTTTTGGTTTAGTTTAGTTTAGTTTAGTTTTTTGCTATTATTTAAGATTTTGCTTTTCAGACGGCTATATCGGTCCTTTTCTGGGTTTTGGTTTAGTTTAGTTTAGTTTTTTGCTATTATTTAAGATTTTGCTTTTCAGACGGCTATATCGGTCCTTTTCTGGTGCTTTTGTTAAGTTGCTTATAAGCTTATTAAGGAAATTTTGACAAGACATGTTTAAGTAAGTTTGATAAAGTTAGGAACTTGGTGGAGATTTTGAATCTTAAGTAGAAGAAACTGAGTTTGTCACCTGGGGTTTTGAAATACTTGTAGTTTTAGCTGTTTATGAGGTTGTTTGGTGTGTGTAGCTGGTATATTAAATTAAAGAATCATTACAGTGATTTATGTTGTTTAGTTCTCTGGATTTGGATTGTAAATTTTGTCTTTTGATGGAATTCTAGTCTGTCAAGTTAATATAAGGGAGAAAAGCAAATCTTGATTTATCTGTATGTTTGCTTTGTGGATGCTAAATTGTCCGTGTTCTTATTCTTTGTGTTATACTTGCCAGATATGGCCGAAGTAGCAGGCATGTTTGTGGTTCATCAAACAATTGGAAGTGTTTTGTGTTGCAAATGTGGTATTCCTATGCAACCAAACGCAGCTAATATGTGTGTTAAGTGTTTGCGCTCTGAAGTTGACATCACTGAAGGTCTAAAGAAGAATGTAATTCTTGTACATTGCCCGGAGTGTGATACCTACTTGGATCCACCTAGTACACGGATTAGGGCCCAACTGGAATCGAGGGAGTTGATGGCATTTTGTCTGAAGAAGTTGAAATTGAAGTCTGCAGGAGTTATTTTGGTAAATGCGGAATTTATTTGGACTGAACCACATTCCAAGAGGATCAAGCTCCGAGTGAGAGTTCAGAAGGAGGTCCTTCATGGTGCAATAATCGAACAAGCATATGTTATCGAGTATGTTCAGCAGGAACAAATGTGTGATTCTTGCACAAGAGTTCAGGCCAACCCTGATCAGTGGGTTGCTGGTGTCCAGCTCCGGCAACATGTTGCTCATAGAAGAACTTTCTTTTACTTGGAGCAGCTGATTTTGAAGCATGATGCTGCTGCCCGTGCCATTAAAATAAAGCAAATGGATCATGGTATTGATTTTTTCTTTGCAAATCGTAGCCATGGTGTTAAATTTGTTGACTTTGTGGGTAAAGTAGCTCCAGTAAAGAGTCGCACTGACAAGCAACTTGTTTCCCATGATAGTAAGAGCAACAACTATAATTACAAACATACTTTCTCTGTTGAAATCTCTCCAATTTGTCGTGAGGATTTAGTCTGCTTGCCTCCAAGGGTTGCTGTTAGCTTGGGGAATCTAGGTCCTCTTGTGATCTGCTCGAAAGTGACAAATAGCATTGCTTTGTTAGATCCTTTCACCCTGAGACACTGCTTCTTGGATGCTGACCAGTACTGGAGAACACCCTTTAAGTCTCTTCTCACTAGCAGGCAACTTGTAGAGTATATTGTATTTGATGTGGACTTTGTTTCCCCCGAAGTTAATATTGGCGGGTCTAGATATGCTCTCGCTGATGCCACTGTTGCTCGCATGTCAGATTTTGGGAAGAATGATACCATGTTCAACATAAAAACGCACCTGGGGCATATTTTGAAGCCTGGTGATTATGCTCTTGGTTATGATTTACATGGAGCTAACAGTAATGACATGGAGCTTGACAAGTACAAAAATCTAGTCATTCCAGAAGCAATTTTGATAAAGAAAAGCTATGAAGAGAAGCGCCAGAGGAAACGAGGGAAGCCTCGTTCCTGGAAGCTAAAGTCCCTCAATATGGAGGTTGATGACATGAGAGCTAGAGGTGACCAAGAGAAGATGAACTCAGAGTATGAACAGTTCCTGAGAGATCTGGAAGAGAACCCGGAGTTGAGGTTCAATGTATCATTGTATCGTAACAAAGAATATCAGCCTTCTGAGATGGCATCTGTGACTGATGGGGAAGATATACCTTCCATTCCTCTAGAGGACTTGCTTGCTGATCTTGAGATAAATGACGCAGAAGATGAGGATGAAGGTATGAGGGAATGAATATTAAGTTTTGTTTATTTTTCTGGTTGGCTTGAAATCATCTTTTCATCAAGTAGCTTTAAACTGTGCTTGACGTGTCTTTGCTTTCGCGTAATGTAGTTCTCTCAACAAATGATGATTTGTAATTTGTTGTGTTTGTTAATTAGGGAATTTTTTGCTGTATTGACTATGCTTATGCTGAAATGATAGCAGAAAGGAGAATTTTTGGCTGTATTAACCTTTATTGTTTGAATTAGCTGATGGTGCAAAACTGTTGCCTGATTTCTATTATTTTTAGTGGCAAATGGCTTAACCACATCTCGGAAACCTGCTATGTTCTCTTTGTATTTCTATAGATTGTCTATGGAATGGAAGAATTCAGCTGAAAAATTTGGATTTCTCAGTCACAGTGGCACTTCGATGACAGTGGTTTGTGAAAAAACGATTCATCAACGAATCAGAATTTCTGCATTGATATGCTTTCTTAGTTTCTTACTGTCATTACAACATCTGCAGTGAATGCTTCCTTCTCTGGATGCAACAGCCTAAGAATGTTGCCTTTAGTTTGAAAAACATGCTTGTTTGTTGCTGTCATTGCATATTAGCTTCAACGTTGCTGGAAAATCAGCCTGGATAACCTTGCTATTTACCTTTCCATGTTAAAAAAATTATCACCACCTTAGACTTAGATTTTAGTTTCTGCCTAGCCCTGTCTTAAAAAAAAATATGACAGATTAACTCTTTCATGCCCATAAATAAATGGCAAGAGCTTGAATTGAATCCACTGTAAAACTTTCTTTGAAATAGGATCTAGCAGTCCCCAGAATCAAGACAAGTCCATTACAAGAGCTTATATAGCCCTATACATGAGAAGCGTCTTGGTTTTCTTTAGCATCGTTGATGCTCCAAAAAAACTGAATCACTGTGATAGGACAACTCTCTGTCAGGTCCCATTTCCTATTTTTTGTGTGATAGGATGGACGAGTCAAAGCTTTTGCAAGTTCTCAATCTTAGAAACAATCTTTGTTAGAAATACTTGATTGCTGGAGGCAGTGACAATATTTAGGCAACAACACTTTTACCAGTGACATTCCGAATTCGCTAGGAAACTACAGTTACCTTCAATCTTTGAGCCTTGAAAAGAACATCATTTCTGGTGGCATACCTTTGTCACTTGAAAATTGATCACAGTTACAAACCCTTGACTTTGCTGAAAATCAAGTAGCTGGTATTGCTCCCTCATGGCTTGGAGAAAGGTTGTCTAATTTGAAGGTTATCATGCTATGGTCAAATAATCTTTATGCCTCCATCCCTGAAGAACTCTGTTATATAACTTGTTTACAAGTTTTAGACCTTTCTCACAACAAACTGTTCGGAAGCATACCTGGATGTGTTTAAGAAATCCAGTGCCATGATGACCAATGAGTAATTCTTCTGAAGAACACATACAATCTGATTTATACTACACTAGCAAATATGAGGATGTATTGCTGGTGATGAAAGGGAAAATAAGCTATTATGGCACCACCATTCTAAAGCTGGTAAGAAGCAGAGACCTTACCAGCGCCAGCATTCAACTTGACTCTCTGGCTAGCTCTGCTATATTCAGTTCTTTTTTTGGATTCATCAAGCACCTCTTTTTTTCTAGAATCATTGGACAGCAACTATGTTCTCTTTGTATCTGCTTATTCACTTATTATGCAAGCATCACAGGTGTTAAACATTAGGTGAGGCCTCAAATATTATTATTCTACAATACACGCTTTTAATATTTGAAATAAACACAAGGCAACAAGCAAACCTCATTCCAGGGAACATATACAAACAATTAAATCTGAAATGAGTATAAAAGCAGCATGTCCAGTTAAAGATGACAGAAACTACAGACTTTGTCAGAAACATTTCTTCTTTCTGATTTTCCTCTTCTACTAATTCTTGCTTTCTTGCGTCAATGCCCACCATTTTGCTTCATGAACGAGATGGTCTGTTTATGAGAACCTTCATTATCTCTACCTATAAGAAGTTGATTTGGTCTTCGCCTAGAGTTGGTCCTGGCAACTGAAAGAGAAGAGATCATGGTTAAGAAAGCAGCCTTTGTTAATGCGAGCACCACTTGATGACGATAGTGCTCTTGAAATTCCAGGCTCAAATGCTTGGAAAATTCTTTAATTGTATTTAGAGCTGCCAACAAATGCGAGGGTGGATATGTTCATTGACAACTTCTGTAAGTAATGCTGTCATATCATTCAAATCGTGTTTCCATGCCTGCAACACATATAAGCAGCATTAGCCCAGGGATGATTGAAGGAAGCTCTTTCTAAGAATTTACCCTGTTCCTCACCCAGGGCAGCTGCAATTCTAGCCAAGGTCTTCTTCCCATGAGCCAAAAATCTTTCTAAGATGCTTGTCATCTCTCTATGCAGTTTCACATTCTGGTTCATCTTTTATGACTTGGAGCATAAACAACATCTTTTCATTGAACTTGGTGATAAAATTTGGCAATTGGATAATTGTGATGAGGCTTAAAACTCAATCAAGAGTTAGGTTTAATATCTAAAATCCATAAAAAAAAATTGGGCAAAAATAATACTTTTGGATTCAATTTCGTTTGTAATACCAAACCTTATATATATATATATATATATATATATATATATATATATATATATATATATAATCCCTGGATTTATGTTCAACATCCTAACTCAAATTTGCCTTTGCTATTATTATTGAAGTGTGAACACAAAGAAACCATCTTTTGGGCTTTTCTAAGTTGACCCGGCAATCCTAACAAAGACCCAAATAAGTCTATTGACAAAGATATTTCTACCATCCTATCATTTCTTCAAACTTGGTTAATAATTTAAGAGCCGACCCTTAAGGGTTTTGTATTTTCTCTTCACAAAAAAGAAAATAATAAAATCTTTATTTTCATTCGGATCTCCAATCAATCAAAGGTAAAGACTTGATATTGTTTTCATTATCGTTGCTTATTTTTCTGTTTGTTTCCCGAGAAAAATTTAGGAAAACGGGTACTTGGAGACAATGAATTATTCTTTGCCAACCAAATCAATTTGATTCCTTGACCACCACTTGTTCATATTGGTCCGAATAATGATAGACCGAAATGAAAAGGGTATTCGCCATTTGATCCAAATGGGAAATGTACCTATAGTAATTCGATCGATTTTTCCAGTACAAGATAAAATTAGTTGAGTTATGAACTGCCTGAGCATATGCCTCCAAACTCATTTTAGAATCAAATATATTCAACAACCTATTATGGCATTGTGGCATCAACTTACAAAGCAAATGAAGTGCACACTTTAGTTTCCCCTCGGATCTAGAATTCAAAGATTCCTAAAGAAACTCAGTAGGCTCAGGCCATTCATTTCGATCAATTACTACTTTTTGACAAGCTTGGCTACAAAATCTTGAATTTGAGGCAAAAACCTTTCTGGCCTTGTGTATAAAGGCAATCAAGAATTGCAGATTTCAGTTTTTTCATCCTCGAAGGAGGTTTCTTTCCAAAATCCATGCTGATCATCACCTAGAAGAAGAGTGAGGGTCTCAAATGTACTGTATTTGGTGTCGATTTATTCAGGGATTAGAGATTAAAGCTTTTGCGTTAATGAGGTGGTCAAATTACAAAGCCGCGGTACTTTAGCCCTTGGATGGTGGCAACTCTATGTCATGTGGCCCTCGAGCTTCTTTTCTGACATAGGCGCGGTGGGTGTTAGAAGAGCAATGGACAAGGACACGTGTTTCTTTCTTTCTGGCAGATGTTCAATATCAGAATGAGTACCTCTTTTAGATTAGAAGTGATTGAATAAGCAATCTATTCCTTTGATGCATGCGTTCCAGGAACTGTTAGGGCAAAAAGGGTGAATGCACATAAGAATAGTTCATATACGTTCTGCAATGAGAAAACTTGCTGATTACCTCCGAGGTTTCGAAGTGGGACAGACAACATTGACGACTAGAAATAACAATCTAGGATGATAATTTTGATTCCAACTTCCTTCGCAGATGGTTTTCCATGGATAACATGAAGGATCTCCAGGTAGAGGGGATTGACCTTCTCCTGTAAAGTTCCAATTGCTTGATCATTTGGCTTACAGTTTCCTCAGTTGCTAACTTCTTACCTGCCCACAGGATCTGAACAAAAAGAAAAAGGAGTCACTCTATGATAAGTAGAACTCACAGAAATTTAAGCAATTTTCTGAATTAAACAAAGGATGGAACTATTTGACTGTACCTCGGCATAAACTGTAACGATCTTGTGAAGATTTTTCTTTTTGGGGCCAAGAAGTTCCACATCTGACCTGAAATTAAATAAGAAAAATACTCCATCAGTGGAAAATATAACTGACTGTTTCTAGTTGTACTAATTCAAACATGTGATGAAAATTTTGACTTACACTTCAACTAGTGAACAAAGCTGATGATGCGCAACTTTGGCCTCATTTAGATTATTTTCCAGTGGCAAATGTCTTAACCATGTCCTTAAAAACTGTTAAACAGAGAAACAAACTTCACAGAATGGCCATAATATGCTTTCCAAAGGACAAATTAATTCCTAGCTTTGCGTGTGCTACTGCTTTACTGACAACATACTCTCCTGTTGAAGATCAGCGACGCAACGTATAACGAAAGAGAAAGAAAGAACTAGGGTTTTGTCAAGTCTTAAGGCTATAGCCCTAGACCTAAACCATCGAGAAAACACTGTTTTAATATGTTCTGAAATTCAATAATTCCAAAAACTCTTCTTGAAATAACTTACAAATGGTTTAAAAAGTATATAAATACCTGTGCCGCATTGAGTTTTTCACGATGGAACTGCAAAAGTTTTCCTAGAGCAGAAACAGCAGCATCATGGGCCATTACATATTCTATCTGCAACGCCTTAGGATGGTCTATAACCGCTTTCAAAGCATAAAAAGCCCCTGTCGAAGAAAAAAGTGATGTGATTTATTACAGTAACAGAGTAACTCATGTAGCAGAAAGCAGTATAACAAGCAACCTTTAAGAAGAGACTTGAATGCAGACCCACCAAACTCAGCAAATATCCCAATTGCCTGCACAGCCACCTGAAACGACAGTATTTTGAATCAGAAATGCACCACATGAATGCGTCCCAACATTACAGGCATGAGTGGGAGACAAACCTCCAGAACTTCGGGGTTCTCATCCTTGCATGCCTCAAACAGAAACAGAAGACAAATATTGTACTGCCTGTTTTATCAGATTGTATTAAGCACATTTAAATACAAGCTGAATCAATAAAAACCAAGTGTTCTACCTGAATGCCTCTTCTGGGAATTGCTTCGCAACATCACAAAATATGCGCAAGCCAGTTCTTCGCTCTTTAGCTATTTTATCCTTTTCCTGAAGGCAAAGAAACAAGGGGAAATGAAAACAATTAGATCGGAAGCAGCATTCATGCTACAGCTTTATGGATGAAACTGAGATCAGTTAGCAACACAGAATCTGAGCAGAAATGAATGGTTAAACTCACCCACATAAGCTGTATGCAAGGCAAAAGCTTGCCGAGGAATGGTGAGAAAGAAGGCTTTTGTATTCTGATGAAAGTGGCCAAACAAGCAACGGCCTGCATCAAGAAATGAACATAAGGCAAGAAACAGAACTCATTTCAAGGAACCTGCACAGATAATTAAATTTGAAATAAGCGGCAAGGCATATCTAATTAAAGATGACAAAAACTACAGACTTTGTCATAAACTTTTTGTTCTTCTTGTAACGTCTGCTTTATTACATCAATGTCCCCTACTTTGCTTCTTGAATTCAAAACATTCATTATCTTCTTCAAGAACAAGTCAGTCTGGTCTTCATCTAGAACAGGTCCAGACATCTGAAAGATAAAGAGCACATTAGCACGTGAACAGCGTTTTGCTATAACATATGAATTCGATTAGCTGAATCATTATCCTTGGAAAGATATATAGAGGGGGGGAAATATGATTAAAGTAGAAACAAGCAATTTGAATTCTTCTGATGTAAGATCATAGACAGCTATACGCAGTACAGATTTATTAAAAGCAATACAGACCTCCATGCATTCCTCCAATGAGTCCAAAATTATTGCAGCCATTTCGGGCAAGGATTCCTACTCAGCAATAGCAATTACAAATTACAAATTTCTTAAACGGCAGCGAAGCTTAACAAAAAGTCATTTCTTTGATTAAAAAAAAAAGGTCATTTCCAGATAGAAATTACCTTACTTAGTGCTTTTACCAAAGCTGGTAACACATCAGAACATAACTTCTCGAAAGTAGATTCATCAGACAATTCAAGATTCCCTTTTTGTATTGCTTCTTTAGATGATTTTAATAGCACTGGCATGGCTAGTGTGGAAGCACAAAAAAATTAAATTGTTACTGTCAGTGATGCAGGAGCATTCCTGATAAATAAAAAATTTACAATGAGAAATTAAGATGAGATAAATGGTGCTTAACAAGGTTTAGGAAAGCTGAAAACTCTCATAACAAGCTCAGATTTTGAATTTAACTTCAAAGGAAAAACTGTATTAATTCTAAGCAAAACACTATGCAATCCATATATGACTAGAAAGCTACACGTATCTAGGTTCTGATGCTTCAAATGGTGTGTGCGGTATCGGAGTTTCCTAGAGCAAGTTGTGACAGTTTTACTCCAAGGTGTTCAGGCTGTCAGGAAATCTGCAATCTATCCTGAGCATTAGTTTTAACTTGCAGAATTCTGCCTTCTTTGTCAAGGAACATTGATGTGTAAATACCTGAAGCAGCAACTCTTCGAATCTCTTCGTTGAGTTGAAAGTTGAGAAATGGAACTAAAGTCTGAGCAACCTACACATATACAGCCTTTTACGTTTTGTTTGAAGAGATTCAAGAAAGGAAAATCATATGAAGTGCTACATAACTAACCTCTTCGATCCATACAGAAAGTCCTTCCTTCAACTCATCAGCAAGTAAATACAGCCCTTTACAAGCTGCAACTTTCTCCTCCAGGACCTTAGTCTTGATCCATATCTTTCGTTCTCCAAGAATCATGGCCCTCATACTGTAAAAATCATATATCCCTCAGCAAAAGGAAGGGGCTAAAAATCATAATATCAGATCATAATTCGAAACACCAAATGGTGCTATCTTATTGTTAAAATAATTTCTTCTGAAAGCATAAAGCTAAAAGAAAAGATTTCTCGATTTCAGAGCATAGCTTATGCCATTGTTGCCTTGTTTCTACAAGTATAAAAAATCAGGAATAAGAAAAGAAATTTACTTTTAGCATATGCATTAGAGGAATGAAGAAAAAAATTCATGTTAAAAGCCAACCTTCTGTCTGATTCATCAACACTGTCAGGATTCTCAGGTATAAGGACATACGATCCAATTTTAGCAGACCTGAGCAAACGAGGAATGGAGACGCTCATATAAGGTTTGAATTCTTTTCCCAAGCATTTCCCCAGTCTGGCCCATGCCTGAAACATGGTTATTGATTTGTGTTAGACAAAAAGCAGGTATAAATGAAAGTACTGCGTTTATGTTTCAAATGAAATCGAAGAAGTAACATTAACATACTTGCAACAGTTGACATCTCATTGGATCATTTGCCTCTAATTCAGATCTTTGTAAGGAGATAAGCATTTTCACAACCTTGTATGAGATAACAAACAGTTAGTGAGGCAATGATCTCACAATTACAGATCATTTGGCCTTGCTGATCCCATCTGTTTGGCTTACAGGCTGACTTCAGGTGGTCTACTCTAAAAACTTTTATTGACAATTACCATATCAGTATCATCTCTGATCTTCTCCTTTCCTACAGCCATCCAAACCATAGTGATGCAATCCACGGAATTGGCAAGAAGGTTGTGATCAAGTTCTTTTTTCGCAGTCATCATTATAACCTTAAGGTAAGGCATGACAGTACTGTAATACTCTGCAAACTGATCCTACAGTGTCAAAATAAAAGGATAAATGAAATGTAAGAAAAATAAAACTTAGATTAAGAGACTATCAAGAAGTACCTGTGATGAATAAGCAACTGCTGACAATACTTTCAAAGTTTCACCCTTGATCATGTGCTTTTCTTCCTGCATTAGTGCCAAAAATGAATTATAAACAATGGTGCATGCAGTAGAATGAGTTGTATTAAAGACAGTATACCCTTAATTCTTTGAGCAATTTGGTGACAATTTCTTTCAGGTAAGGATTTAGAATACTTGGAGTGCAGTTCGAGGTGAATTCAAACAATGCTGAATAAGCTTGCACCTGAGAGGATATAATAAGTAAATAATGAAGAATCAAGGATATAAAATCTATAGGCAAGATGGAAAAAGGATACTGATAATACAAGAGTAAGCCAGGATTAACTACTTCAGGAATCGAAGTACCTGAACGCGGGGATAATTGAAATCATCCATGGCTTTCGTTAATGCAGGAAGAACTTGGTCACGATACTGGTCTTGAAATTCGGGTTTCAAATTCTTGGAAAATTGTTTAATTGTATATAAAGCTGTCCAACGCACACAAGGGTGTATGTCTTCTTTTACACTTCTTATAATTCTTCCTGCCATTTGATCCCAACTGTGTTTCGACTCCTGTAATATATAGAACCTTAGGGATATTTTGAAGTCCAGTAAAGCCACATGAATTAGAACCAATGACAAAACATTAGAATGGAAAAGGATAAATAGTTCTGAGACCTTTAGACTTGAGCATCTCTCTGCAACAATGCCAAGGGAAAGAACCGCAGCGTGGCGGCTCTGCCAATCTTCAGCACAAAAATTAATTGCAAATAATCGGGGGAAATACCTCATAAGAACTTCCCCACCTAAGGCAGCTACAATTCTTGCCAAGCACCTTACCGAAGGCAGATTCTGTATATCACTCTCTGCAGTTCCCCATTCTGAGTCATCTTTCAAATTTGCTAGCAGAAGCAAAATCTTTTCAAGAAACGTTGGGATTGCGAGTTGCGATCCTAGCAACATCTGTCGACCCTGAACACTTTCTTCAGCTAAAGCAATCACAAATTCTAGTGCAAGAATTCTTGTTTTGTCTTGAAGTTCGACTTCACCTAGGATCCTAAGCACAGATAGAACTACATAATCAAATCGGCCACTCAAAGTCCATGGCTTCTCCTTTGTCAACACAGTCAATTCCTTTACTACCGCCTGTACATCTTTGTTTGATTTATGCTCAACCAAAGTGGAAATGGTCTCCACTATTTGAATCACAAGGATACTATACTTATCATGATTCGATCGATTCGTCCAGTACAAGAGAAAACGATTTGAGGTCAGAACTGCCTCAACCTGTACCTCTAAACTCATATAATCAGAATCAAATATATCCACTAAACTATCATAAAAGGAATCAAGACTAATAACCAGATCTTCGACAGCACAATGCGGAATCAACTTATAAAGCAAAGAAACAGCATACTTCACTTTTTCTTCAGAATCAGAATCCAAAGATTCATAAACAAACTCAAGAAGCTCAGGCCAATCATTTCCAAGTCTTACTTCTTTAGTGGCAATCTTGGCGACAAAATCGCGAATCTTATTCAAATTCTTTATTGAACTCTCTGTATTCAAAAAATCAAGAATTGAAGATTTGATTTCTTTATCCAAGAAAGAGGTTTCTTGACAAGGTCCTTCCTTATCTTCTGTAAGAATCTGGCATAGAATATCAAAGGCATACTCCTTGCATTTTCCAAATTCAGAGCCGCAAGTCTTATAGAAGGAAACAAGGCAAAAACAGAAGGAAGTAAGGTAATTGTTTTTAAGGTAATTCAAGAGGTTTTGGGCATACATTAAATCAGTGGAGGTTTCAGGGAAGTTAAGTTCTTCAATAAGACAAGTAAGAGGTAAGGTATCTGGTGATTCCAGGATTTCCATGGCTTGACTTCTGAGATAGTCCCTGGTTGAATTCTGGGATGACTGCGTCGGCGGTGAAAATAATGGTGACTTCTGTGAGCCCAATGATGGTGGCCTTAGTCTTGATGTTGGTGGTGGTGACCAGTTTATGGCTGAATTTGGGTTTCCTCGGGTCGGTCGGAGTTTGGCCCTCAAGAGTAAAGGCAGGGACATCGATGGTGGTGTAGCTGAATCCTGAGGTAGTGGCGATGAAGTAGTGGAGGCCATTCTTGAAAGATTCTTAAAAATGGAGAGTTTCTTGAAGAACAGCTGATGTGAATCATTTGAAGGGAAGGACTGAAATTTTAAAATGGCGGGCTTTCTGGTTTTAGTTAGCTGGTTGTTGAATCTAACATAATGTGATTTCAGGGACTAAATTGAAGCATTTTCTTTAATGAGGTGGTCAAATTGGAAAAATTAGATTAATCTCGGGGCTTTAAAGAGCACAATGACATTTTTTTATAGATACCACCATAGAGATAATATCTTGATACCATATATATATATATATATATATATATATATATATATATATATATATATATATATGTGATAAGAAGGTTACAAACAAAAACATTATAGTGAATGAATCAATTATATTAATTAGATGTAGATGGTTCTCTTAAAACTTAATGGTTTTAAAATTGTATATTTTCATGTTTCAAAAATATTTTCAAAAAAAATTAAATTTTTTTTTTTAAAATTAATATTTTTTGTGTTTTTAAATCATTTTAATACGCTGATGTCAAAAATAATTTTTAAAAAATAAAAATATATTATTTTAATATATTTATGAGTGAAAAACATTTTAAAAAGTAACCATAACCACATTTCCAAACACAGATGCATGAAATATCACCCCACTCTCTCTTAAAATCATTATTATTAAACTTAACCTGTCCATAAATTTTTTTATTAACTGGATCAAGGTTCAGACCCGCTGGAGTTAACACCAAGATTTTAAAAAAAAAAAACAAGAAGGAAAAAACTTCCACTATTGAGCCTAATAGCATTATACCAACAAATAATTTCAAGAAACAGAGCCTTGTAAAGCTGTGAAAACAAATCAAGCATCTTAATTAAAAATAAATAAAGTTAAAATATGATAGATTCGCGAACATAATTATACCATCTTTACAGAGATGGTTTAAAGAAAAGAAACAGGTTAACATCACTGATAGGGAAAAATGGCATTAGTCTTGAACTATTAGCAGACTTCGAGGCATTTTCACTAACACTGGCAGCTGCGTAGATCATATTTTCTTTTTATGGGAGTAGTTGTTATTGAATGCTCTCCAATTTCTTCTGGAACTATGAAGTAGGGATCTCAATGATTAAATCAAGCTAATACATCAACGTTTATGGTGTCAGCACATGTTTTTTAAAATATTATTGTAAGTATTACATTTAAAAAAAAGGATTTTATTTTAAAATATTAAAAAATATATATATAGGGAAAGACCAACATAGTCAAGCCTAGACATGTATGAACTTGAAAGGACAACCTAGATGTGTTTCGCCATGGAAAGCTAAGACCTTCGTCCATGTTTTTAAAAAAACACAAGCCAGCTCCAATACAAAAAAATTATTTCAAGCTCTATTAATTTCAATCATGTTTTCATTTACACGAGCAAAAGAACCCGTATTCAGGGCTCCTTAACACTGAAGGGAAACTACATGGATTTCAACTAAAGTCAACAAAAACATCTTACATGTTCACCGTGTACAGAGAATAAAAACGAGAAATAACTGTACTCTCAAGGGTCTCTTTATTGGATAAGATTGGTGAACAGAAGCAGAAGCTGCCGCAAACTGGACCATATTCTAAAACCTAAGCAACACAAACAGTAAAGTCTCACATCTTACACACCGAACGTTTACAGGGAAATGCTATTTAATTGCAGGACAAGTTACAGTGAAATAAACAGTATCTAAAAATAGCCTTATTGGATGTACTTCGGATGTTCCAGAAGCTAGACCATTTGCCAAACAAGGCCTTGCACGGCTTGAATGAAGAGGTACAAAGAAGATTGAATTTGCAAGTTTATTAAAAAGATCAAAAATACAGAAGTCACTTCTTTAGCAGCAGTGCACTGCATTGAGCCATTATTTTTGATGCCCTGGTAATAGAATCAGTCATATAGAAATTGTCTATAGCAGCTTCGAAAGGAGTTGAACTCATCTTCTTAGTGACATCAGGCTTCAATGAAGCCCAAAAGGTAGCTGGCTCTCTTTCTTCCACGCTCAGGAGGTTTGGCGCAACTGTCTTAATCCGGGATCGGATGGCCCCAACTGTATCGTAGGGCAACCGCACCCCTGCTACCTCAGAAAGAGCACGAATTATCTTCCAGTCATCCCTGGCATCACCAACTGTTGGAACTGCAGGCAAAGTCTGTTGCGCACACCCTTCTGTGTTTTCATACGTCCCTTCCTTCTCACTGAATGCTGATGCTGGTAGAATTACATTGGCACGATACACACCACGGTCCCCATGGTGCCCCTGATATACAACAAAGGCATCATTTGGAAGCTTTTCCAAATCCACATCATCAGCACCCATCAGATACACAAACTTGGCACTCTCAATACTTTGGCTGGATTCTGGCACAAGTCCAAGGTCAAGGGCTGCAGCTTGGGCAGCATTGAGAAGCAACACATTGAAACCATTCCAGTCAGGTCGCACAACATTCCCATTTTTCGCTATGACTTCTACAGCAGAGAAAATTGCATCCTTGTCCGATCTCTCAAAGAGTCCAGCACCAACGATGATGGCTGGATTTTTGGCATTTGAAAGTGTCGAGCAAAAGGGGTGACGACACTCTGCGATTTCAGTTAGAGTTTCAGGACCAGTGCCTAGATGCTCACAATCATAGTTGAAATCAGTGGGAGGGCCAACATAAGCAACCTTTGCATTACTTCCTCGAACTGTCTTGCGGATTCTGGCATTTACCATGGCAGCTTCTACCCTCGGCTGACAATTCATTAAATGAATTATGAGATTACATGACCAATAGTCCCAATCAATCCAAATGCTTGTAAACAAGATTACTTCAAAGTCATTGTGGCAATGAAAAAGTGTAAAGGAGTGTACAAATGCAAAGAACAAATTCAAGACATCATACCCGCAAAAGACAAGTTCATAGTTGTAAGGTCATATGCGATGATATAGTGGCTGTAATCCAAGAATTCAATTCTGCAAATGATTGAAAATGTCAATGAGATTACCTGGGTTCCAACCAAGAGGAAAACATCTGCATTCTCAAGACCACCAATGCCACTGTTCATAATATATCCAGATCGTAGATCAGCATTTGGGCTAGGGCCATTTCCTTCACACCACACATTATTTGATCCCATTTTGTTTAAGAAATCTTTCAGAGCCATCATGGATTCAGCATCAGATAGTTTACCAGCAATGCCCACCATTTCCTCTGGCTTAACTTGATGAGCAATCTCAGCAACCACAGCTAAGACATCATGCCAGCTCACAGCCTTAAAGCGCCCATCTGCACCACGAATCATAGGATCATTTAGCCTCTGCCTCTTTAAACCATCATAGCAAAACCGAGTTTTGTCTGATATCCATTCTTCATTTATATCCTGAAATATGCCAGTCCAAAATCATGAGTAGGCACCCTTGCAGTCTTGTACACCAAAAACACTTAAAACCATAACAAAAAAGTAGATAGCGTTGGTTTTTTTTTCCCTTTTAATCTAAAACAATCATATTAGGATATTAAAAGCAAAGTATATTGAAGTGCTTTGCCCCTTAATTAAAATAAGTAAAATACACAAGCTTGATTGCCTCCAAAGTGATTCACTTGATAGAAATTAATGCCATATGACCCTAAATCAATCTGTTGAATGAAACAAGTTAAATGGACCTGATAATCCTTCATGAACCGAAACAGCGCATCTAACAACAACTTATATTGTGTAACATTAAACCACAATAAACACAGCAGCCTACTTGTAGAATGCTACAATTATGCCATTGATATATTTATTCCCTCACAATAGAAAAATCTACTGGTAAATTGTTGTATATTATATAGTTTAACATTTATAAGCTCACAACACCCTTGTCAACATCAGCAGATGGATACAACGCAAAACCACAAGTAGACCTAATTGTCAAATATGAAACAATAGCCTTATTTCCTCTTCACGAAAAATTATGACCCCTTCAAAGCACGAGACAAATTTACTTTCAGAAGGAAGTAATTTGATGCTTTGGTTAGACCAACCAATAAACTATCTGAAAAATAAAGAAAACAACACACTACAGTGCAGGGAATCTACCTCATTCAACCGCGGAGTGATGCGCATGACCTCTGGACCTCTGCTATCAATCCGGATGTTGGATCCAACTGCATCAGTGATATCAATGGTCTCTGTACCTTTCAACTCCCAATTTCGAGCTTTAAATGCAAAAGGTTTCGAGGTAAGGGCACCTACAGGACAGATATCTATCACATTTCCAGATAGTTCACTTGTCATAAGTTTTTCAACATAAGTTCCAATTTCTTCTCCACTGCCACGACCTAACATGCCAAGATCCTGAACCCCAGCAATTTCTGAGGCAAACCTCACACACCTGTGGGTCAACAAAAGAATAAATTAGTTTGCATCAAAAGATAGTACAGTGTGCGCAAAACTACAACTAAGATTTATAAACGCTAACAGATAGCAAGAAAGGTTGATGGAAAATTACAGATCTCTAATGCCTAATCAACCAACATATCAAATGCTAAAATGAACTAACAAGTTGAATACATGAAAGATTATACAAGACAAAATAAGTTGGTTAAAGCAAAAACAAGAAAACTTGCTGGCTTCCAATCAGTTAATCATAAAAAAGGGTAAATGATAGAAGTTTTTCCATGGCAGGCAGGACTATTTTAGGAATTATCCCATTCAGCAATTTGGGACATCCAGCATAAATTGCTTCCAAATATAATTGGAAGAAAGAGAGGTGGCAAAAGCAAGAAAATACAAACTACAAGATATCAATGGAAAAGCATTCAGAAAACAGGACAATAACATGATATCATAATATTGAACAGGAATAGTATTTCTGGATAAGTCAGAACAATCACAAAGATTAAACTAGTTTCCACTTCTTTAAGTGTAAGAATGAAACTAGAGATCAAAAATCAATCATGAAAACACAAAGTGGAGCCTGACCAAATTTGTGCCAAGTAATCTCTTATAACCTTGATCATAGTGACAAAGCCTGGGATTCAAACCCTAGCAAGGTCTTGGTGCATCATTCATCAAAACAGAAAATATATATATATATATATATATATATATCAACAACAAATGGGGGAAATAGAAAAGGATTCACAGACAAGATTTGATCACTCTTTGCAGCATGGAGAAGCAAATCTGAAAGAAATTGTCCTAAATGAAAAGGCTACACAGAAGAAATTGCATCGTGGTCCTAAAGTCAAATTGTTGCCATGCAGAATATGCACATAAATATTCTCATATTTAGCACTACTTGCCTAAAACAAACATTTAATAATTTGAAATAATCATGTTCATATAATTGATGGCAAAATGATTTCAGAATCAAACCTTGTACACTGGATGCAACGAGTCATAACGGTCTTAACCAGAGGGCCAAGATTCTTATCAACAACTGATCGCTTCACTTCAGTGAACCGGCCGCGATCAGATCCAAATGCCATACTCTGATCCTGAAGATCACACTCTCCACCTTGATCACAAATTGGACAATCCAATGGGTGATTCATCAACAAAAATTCCATAACCCCTTCTCGTGCTTTCTTTGCCACAGGTGTGTCTGTCTTAATCTTCATTCCTGCAATATAAACCATCTGATAAATAAAATATAATTAAGAAATAAAACAAGCACAAAGGTGGATACAAATTCTTAAACTAAGCAGTTCTGAAACCTCAATCATCAAATTAAGAAAACTAAGCCGTCTAAGATACTAAGCAAAAATTATTCAAAATAACAGGGAAAAGCAAAGGAAGCGTGCAAGTTCATAAAATCAACGTTTCTTATGACTATATAAGCAAATCAAAATGCATTTGCAAATACAATGCATATCATAAAATCAGGATAAATCATATACACAAATGATAAAGTTTTTTGTTTAAAGTAGCAAATAAATCAGAAGCATGGTCGTTCAGAGCAAAAACAAATCAGAAACAAGAAAAATCAAATCAATCATAATTAAATCAAATCAAGATTTTCTACTGAAGAAACTGCAAGAAACTAAAACCAACTACTCTGAGTCACAACTATAAAACAGGAAAAGAATCAGAGAGATCGTCTAAAATTTTGAAAAGGTAAACCAAACAAAACTGAGCCAAAATAATAGACACCTTCAAGAACCTCTAGAGAAATAAGCAAATGAGAAAAACAATAACTTTAAGAACAACATCAAACTAAAAACATATAATGCATCGAGCCTTGAATAGGAGAAAACATAAACTATAAAGAATAGAATGTTCAATATATTAAACAATTAAAGCATTTCAGAATCTAGGCCCCCAAATGTCACACTTTGAGCATTGGAATGAGCCATAAAATTTCTGTTTCTAAAAAATAACACATTATATCATAAATTAAACCCCATTTTCTGTTGGTAAACAGAACCCACAACTAAAATGAAAATCCAAATAAGCCACATGAACACCAATTGCTAATTAAACCCATCAAAATCACACAAATCAGAATCATAAATTACCATTTATCTCTACCAATAGAGCAAATTAGAGAACTACGAACCCAAATCACATAAAGCCAAAGCCTAGACCGTTAATTATAAAAAATAAAAAAAAATAAAAAAAATAAAAATCAGTTTTTCAATCAATAATCAAACAAGTTAAATACTTTTTTACCAAATTAAACACCAGATAAATCAATTAAGAACTCAACCCCCGACGAAATCATAAAAACTCAAAACACACGTTGCAAAATGAATTAAAACAAAACCCCAGATGAACCACAAATAATCCAATCTTTTCTCAAAATCCACAGAAATTACACTAGCTTCCACCACATTCACCATCCAAATCAAAATCCAAATGACAAAAAACATAAGAACCCAAAAAAAGTTCAACGTCCCATCTTCTACTTAAAATCAGCAAAATCACAGGACGAAACCAGAAGCCCCAAATTCCACTTAAACTATCAAAATCAGTCATAAATTATCTCTCATTTCAACCAATACAGTACATTAGAAAACTAATCACTTCTAAAAAAACCCAAATCACAAAAGGGCAAAATCCTAACCATAAATCTCCAATCTTTACTCAACAATCAAAACAAATGACACTCATTTCCACCAAATTCACTATCCAAACCAAAAGCCCAGATAAAAACAAACAAAAAACAAAATTAAAGCCCTAACCAGGAAGAGCAGGCATAGCGCAAGAAGCAACAGGCTTAGGACTCTTCTCCACCTCAACAAGACACATACGACAGTTCCCAGCAATCGACAACCGACTATGATAACAAAACCTCGGAATATCAACACCAGCAACTTCACAAGCTTGTAACACTGTCATCCCTTTCGGGATTTTCACTGGATACCCATCAACAAACACTTCGATTGCATCGTCCGGGTTCGGAAAGTGAACTCTGGCACCACCTAGTGGTGTTCGTGGTGGAAGATCAGGTTGTGGGGTGGTTGCGGGTTCTGCCGATTGAAGCTCCGGTTTAGTCACGATGGAGCGTAGAAGGAGGTTCCGGGCGGCGGTTTTTTGGGGTCTTATGAGCCTTGAAGCTAACAAGCCTAACCCCATTTTTGTGTTTATGTTATTTTTTGGTGTCAAGGTTTGAGATCTCAGAAAGAGAAATGGTGGGGAGGGGGAGGGGGAGGCGTGTGTTTGGTGTTTGCAATGGTTAACGAAGGGGTGTTTACGTGGCGGACTTTTTGACCGGCCCGATTTACTGTTGTTGGGCCAGTGCCTGATGTTTTTATCAAGTGATCAAGATTTCAAGACCTGATCGGGTAGACACGATCCGAGGATTGATCCAGCTTAGGCGAGGGAGTTAGTTTTAGGGTGTACTAGAAGTAATAGAAATGTTATTAATGAAATATACAAATAAATACTTCACATTACAAATATAAAGACATTTTTTTCTTAATTAAATAAAATTTTTCATGAGGACGTTAATTATATATACATTATCTACAATCTATAAGCTTAAAAATTATTAACAAAATAATAAAAAGTCAGGCTAAATTATTGTAAGAATACTCATTAAATATTATTTATTGATATAATATTTTGTGTTTTTTTTATTATTTTTACATTTCAATTAATTTTTTTTTAATTTTATCAATTAATATCAAGTATTGTCAATGTTTAGCATATCCTTCTATGGCTACATTTGATTCATTATTATTATTCTGTCAAATTAAATTTAATTTGAACAGTAACAAATTATCTATAAGGTTGTAATTGTTCGAGAGTTGATTACAAGTATAGATAGCAGCTAACTAGATGCTATAATGTGAAGTGTATAAAATGCATCTAAAAATAAAAGTTTAATTATTTTTGAAATTGAAATTTACTCTAACTAAGTTATCCATTTTAAATTATAAATGAAGTTGAATAGCTTTTTTATATATATATATATATATATATATATATATATATATGAGATGACTTTTGATCAATTTTGGCAAGGGGGCATATTGGTTTTTTATTAAAAAAAAATTAAAATTACAAATTCTTCATTGTCTGAGTTGTAGTAAAAAAAATCAAAAAATTATAATTTTATGACTGCTACAATAAAAAATTTAAAAAAAAATCAAATATTGTAATTTTGCTACTTCTACAATAAAAAAACATTGAGAAAAAATTACGAAATTATCATTTCTATACTGATTTACCATTTTCATTTAGTGTATTATATAATAATTGACATACAAAAGATAAGTTAATTGCTACTATTTGATAATACAATTTTCATTAAGAGGACTTGCTAATTAATTTATGACTCTTAATAGAGAATTTAGTCATCCAAAGGTTTCTTCCATGTCTCCCAAAATCAAGATGACTTTGAATTAATTATTCTAAAACGCTTAACAGTAGAAAAATTAACTAGAAATAATAGAAATGTTATTAATGAAATATACAAATAAATTGTACTTCACATTACAAATATAAAGGCACTTGCATGATTAAATAAAATTTCTCATGAATACTTTAATTACATATACAAGCATAAATGATTTGTCTACAATCTATAAGCTTATAAATAATAAAAGGTAAGGCTAAATTATTGTAAAAACACTCATAAAATACTATTTACTGAAATGATTTTTGTGTTTATTTTATTTTATTAATCCTTCAAATATATTTTTTTTATTATTATTTTTTAATTTTATTAATTAATATTAAGTGTTGTTAATGCTTGACATATTCTTTTCTGGCTGCATTTGATCCATTATTGTTGTTCTGTCAAATTAAGGTTAATCTGAACAGCAACAAACTATCTATAAGGTTGTAACTGGTCAAAAGTTGATAATGGTTATGGATAACAGCTAGCTAGATATTATAATATAAAATGCATATATGTACCTAAAAATAAGAGTTTGTTTTCTTCTGAAACTGAAATTTGCTTTAACTAAGTTATCCACTAATGAGAATTAAATTATAGATGTTATTCAATAGCAGTTCAATTATATGTATATATAAATATATATACCCATTGCAATATAATATTATAGGGTTATTTCTTTTCTTTTCTAAGCTGGCAAAATCTCTTTAAATGGGAGTTTCTAACAAAGTTTCATATTTGAAAACAATCTTAATTTTTTTTTTTGTTTTGTATAGTAGAGATGATTTTGGATCAATTTGGGTAGGTGTGCATATTGGTTTTTCAAAAAAAATTAAAATTACAAATTCTTAATTGTTAGAGTAATGTTGCAGTAAAAAAAAATCAGAAATTTATAATTTATCACTGCTACAATAAAAAAAATTAAAGAAAATCAAATATTGTAATTTTGCTACTGCTACAGTAAAAACACATTGGGAAAAAATTACAAAATTACCATCTCTATACTGATTTACCATTTTCATGTAGTGTATTATATAATAATTGGCATACAAAATATAAGTTATTTACTACTATTTGATAAAACAATTTTCATTTAGAGGACTTGCTTCTTAATTTATGACTCTTAATAGAGAATTTAGTCGTCCAAAGGTTTCTTCCATGTCTCCCTAAATCAAGATGACTTTGAATTAATTAATCTAAAATGCTTAATAGTAGAAAAATTAACTAGAAGTAATAGAAATGTTATTAATGAAATATACAAATAAATTGTACTTTGCATCACAAATATAAAGGCACTTATTTTCATGATTAAATAAAATTTTCCACGCACGGGCACTTTAATTACATATACAAGCATAAGAGATTTGTCTACAATCTATGAGCTTGGAAATTATTAACAAAATAATAAAAGGTGAGGATAAATTATTGTAAGAATACTCAAAAAATACTATTTATTGAAATAATGTTTTGTATTTTTTATTATTATTTTTACCCTTTAAATATATTTTTTTATTTTATTTTATCAATTAATATTAGGTATTATCAGTGCTTGATATATCCTTTTATAGCTACATTTGATCCATTTTTGTTGTTATGTCAAATTAAGGTTAATTTAAACAGCAACAAACTATCTACAAGATTATAACTATTCAAGAGTTGATTACAAGTATAGATTATAACTAGCTAGATACTATAATATAAAGTCTATATATGCATCTAAAAATAAGAGTTTGTTTTTTTTTAAACTAAAATTTACTTTGATTAAGTTATCCATCAACAATATTTAAATTATAGATAATGTTCAATAGGAGTTTAATTATCTATATATAAACATATATATACCCAGTGCGATACAATATTATAGGGTTATTTATTTATTTTTTTAACCTTATAAAATCTCTCTAAGCAAGATTTTCTAACAAAGTTTGATATTCATAAACATTCCTAATATTTTTTTTTCCTTTTTATGTTAGAGATAACTTTGGACCAACTTGGACAGGCAGGCATATTGGTTTCCAATAAAAAAAAAATTAAAATTACAAATTCTTCATTGCTAGAGTAATGTTGTAGTAAAAAAAAGTTAGAAAATTATAATTTTATCACTTTTACAATAAAAAAATTAAGAGATTGTAATGTGAAGTATATAAATGCACCTAAAAACAGGAGTTTGTTTCCTTTTGAAACTTAAATTTACTTGATTGAGTTATCCACTAACAAGATTTAAATTATTGATGATGTTCAATAACATTTCAATTAACTATCTATATACATATATATATATATATATATACACCCAATGATATTATAGGGTCATTTTTTTTCTTTTCTAAGTCGATAAAATCTCCCCATGCAGGAGTTTCTAATGAAGTTTGATACTCAGAAACATTCCTAGTTTTTTGTTTTTTATATGGTAGGTAAACATATTGATTTTTTATATATATAAAAAATTATAATTATAAAATTTTCAAGTAATGTTGTAGTAAAAATAAAATCAAAAAATTATAATTTTATCACTGTTACAGTATTGCTACAATAAAAAATTAAAAAAAAAATCAAATATTGTAATTTTGCTACTGCTACAGTAAAAACAATTGAGAAAAAA
Organism: Populus tomentosa; assembly: GCA_018804465.1. Lineage (NCBI taxonomy): Eukaryota > Viridiplantae > Streptophyta > Magnoliopsida > Malpighiales > Salicaceae > Populus > Populus tomentosa. The sequence goes on from CM031975.1 coordinate 6,603,565, forward strand.
ATTACAAAATTACCATTTCTATATACTGATTTACCATTTTCATTAAGTTTATTATATAATTTGGTTCTTGTTATAGTTTGTACTAGCATTCGATGCTCTTCTTTGTGGGTTAGTTTTTTTTTTTTTTTAATTGAAAAAAATATTAAGAATATAGAGATTTTTTTAGAACTATTATTAAATCTAATAAAGCGGTTCGTTATTTAAACTTGTTAATTTGACTCCTTATCTAACTCGAGTTTCAAATTAAAGTGCATGAAAACTAATTCAAAATGAATTATTCAATTTAATGGGTCAAAAGACAACTTGAATGGCCGATAAAAACAAACATAGTTTTTTAAAAAACTTTAAGGCAACAATTTTTTTTATATGGAGACAATGCCAAATTGGATTGATCTTGGTCATTTTGTGACCTAAGTTATGAACTTCAATATATTAATAACTCTGTTGTTTTTTAAAATTATTTTTATTTAATTTTATGATAACATTAGATGTTTTTCGAAATTGAGCATCAACCCTAAAAAAATATTTATTTGAGATCGTGATAATCGTATTGAAAGTAGAAAAAAAAATAAACAATGAATTTCATTTTTCAACCAATTCAATATAGAATAAGTGTGAAAAAAAAATTAGAAAAAAATAAATGATCAAAAACTAAAAAAACATATCAAATTTGATGGGTAACCCTACTAGACCCGTGAATTGGGTAATTCGAGTTAACGCGTCAAACTTGCAACTCTGGTGATGGACTCCATTGGAATTAATAACTTGTTTTTTTTTTTTTCTAAACTACTGTTTATTTAACTATATGATAACAAAAATAAATGATCACAAAATTGAGCATCAAACTAATACCGAGATTTTTTTTAAGACTATGATAACTTCATAAAAAGTAAAATAAAACAAATTATGAAACTCAATTCTTAATCAGTCCAATATCAAGGATGAAATCGAAAAAAAAAATTTATATATATATAAAAAAATTAAACTTGTTATACCTCTCAAAAAGCCTATAGATTTCTAAAATTTAATAACATATTTTTTTTTCAAAACTATTTTTTTAACTATATAATAAAAAGAAAAATAGACAATCACGTAATCAACTCCAATTAAAAAAAAGAAAAAAAATAACTTGTTAAACCTACAAAACGGGTCATTGACTCCACAAAATTTATTAACCTAGTTTTTTTAAAATTATTTTTTATTTAACTAGAGTTTCTAGAAAATAAATCATACCGCAATGATAAAATATTTTTATGATACCTACCTAATGCTAGTATATATATTTTTTATACTACAATAACCATATAAAAGATAAATTAAAATAAATTATTAATTCTAAACCCCATAAATATATCATATAAGGACTGGATTAGAAGAAAGAAAAATCAAGAACCAAAGGAAAAAAAGGATCAAAATACCAAAAAAAAAATAAAATCATTATAAATTACTATTGTAATCCACAATGCTAATGAGTATAGAGTTTTTTAAAAAATATTTTTAATATTAACCCATTAAAACAAACTAATCACATTAAAAAAACATTTTTAAACAAAACAATAATAAAATATAATTTTTTTCAAACAAACATGCTCGAAACAAAAATAAACATGCTTAAATACTTGTGTTGTTTGTGATTGTAGTGTAACGCACACTCACTAAGACACCATTTGAAAATGTAATTGAATTTTTAAAATTTTAAATTTCTTTTTAAAATATTTCAAATTAATATTTTTTTTATTTTTTTTACTGTTTATGTATTAATATATATAAAAAATATTTTTAAACAAAACACTTTAAAAAACATCATATACAACAATCTCAAAAATATCTAAATCTAGCAAGTTAATCTAGAAAACTTGAGTTTCTAGTTAAACCAAACATAACTCAAGTTAACTCCAACGGTTCTATTTTAACAAAAACAACCGATCACTAATTCAAACTCTTTTTTAAGTCAATCCACAAGTAGATTTGACAAATATGGTTTTATTAGTGAAATAGAAAAGGCCCAGACAGATTATGTTTCATCTCCCAAGACTTCCAACTAGAAAAGGAGTTTGTTCCAATAGGAAGGAAGTTGTCGTTTAACTCTCTCATAATCAAAATTCAAATGCATAACCTGCTTGATTAATTTAACATAACTGGAAAACTATACACTAATAAAGAAAGTAGTCTTGAAATAATGACATGAGAACTCAGCCATTTGAGAAGCTCGACTTTCAATGACGAGAGTTCCGTGTATGATAGAGGATGCAACTCAAATAATGTAGCATCCAGGCCGATGTTCGGATAAAAAAAAAAACTAGTGATTTCAGTAATAGATTGTGATAGAATCATTTGTTTTTAGATCTGATCCTACCATTTCTATGCAGTATATTCATAAAATTAACCAAAACTAGGATTATTGATCAATCCCGCTTCAAGGCCTTGGCTATATAGGCTCTTGTAAGCACAATTGCAAGGTAAGCCATGACTGTGATGGTAATACCTGCCAGCAAAACTAGACGATCAAAAGCTGCATCCTGCACAGTGTAGACCCGAAGCCTGATTGTGTCCCAGTTGCTCTCCGTCCAGACAGGATCCACCATTCCCATGGGATCAGAAGAATCTGAAGGCAACACACGCCAAGTTCCAGATTCATAGTTCAAGCGTGTTGAATACGCTGGTACATACCTGTAATGATCAACACCCCTCTCAGAAACAATCAATCGAAAAGGCAATTGTAATTATTAAATACTGAATATGGAACCACATTGCAAGTCATTCTTATACTATCATGTGAGCAGAAGAAAATAAAAAATATCAGCTCCATAGAGGCATGCTGCTATCCTGTCTATGGAGGCAGAAAAGCATGCAGATGTAATACAGCAAATCATGTGATGGCAGGGGAAACAAGAAATCCGCATGGTACCTAAAGTAAATTCCATGCAAGGTATAGTTCATTTTCCATAACATTTTGATCTACATATTCAGCTTCCACTCTTGTGCACAGTAACAGAACATGCAAATCTATTAGTCCTTGCTGATCCTTTCGCAGTAAGGTAGGTTCATACTTTGTATGTGGATATGGTGGTAGAGCTAGCCATGGAAGGAAATTTCCAAGTAGAGTCTGTTGGAGCAAGGTAATGCCCCCTATGTGTGCAGAGAAAAGGCTAAGCATCCAATGCCGAGTGCCATCTTTAACCTAGTCTTATTAGCATGCTTATTTAATGTCTCCCCTTGATTACTACTCTGAACTAGCAGCTTCTAGCCAGTAAGTACCTGGTTGTAGAAATAGTACAGACTCCCTTCCCATCTACCTCTGCCTTAATGCACACACCACCTTTGTTGCTGCACTCTTTTGAACAATCAGAGCTCGCATCCTCCATCGAACTAGAAGTTCTATCAGCTAGAAAATTCCATATAAACCTGGAAACATCATCAACATATCCAAGATAGGGATTTGACGAAGGTTCCCCAAGGATAACTCCAACATAGTGGTTTGGGCATTGATTGGTTGGTACTATATAACTTTTCACTAACTCACAAGACAATCCTGGTTCACAGTCCAATAGGCAACTCATCAGTTCTTCAACTAGAGAGGCATTGACATTGATGGCATCAAGAGCTGTGCTGCTTATATTTTTGTCATCACTTGCAAGGATATAAAGTGTGCGGGCAACAAGAGAAGCAGCTGCCACTATGGCTGAAGAATTTATATTTGCTGCATTCAAGATATAAAACAGTAAACCACCTGATTTTTTTTTTTTTAAGATATCAATCAGATATGTGATTATATATAATTTGGGATAAGAGCCCATTTGACATCATGATAGTGGTTGCTTTTCAAAGTGTTTTTCACTTGGAAATGCATTGAAATAATGTTTTTATTTTTTATAATTTATTCCTAATATCAGCATATCAAAACGATCTAAAAACATCCAAAAAAATAATTTCAAGAAAAAGGAAATCAAATTTTTGCAAAAGCACTTTCCAACTGCAAAAACAAAAACAGACGGGGCCTAAATCTTAGGTTTTTTTTTTTTTTTTTTGGAGGGGGGGGGGGGGCAACAAGAAAGTAAATCAACTCACACATATCATCCAGGTGACTGTGGTAAAACTTATCAGAGAAAGAAGTATCAAAATCTTCCAATACCATCCCAGAAGTTGAAGGGTTCTGCAGAGAGAAAATCAAACCATAATAACACTCCATGCTTCAATGACATAAATTATTTCTTCTTAAGCTATCAAGCACATGTTGTTTTGTTCTTCTAGTGAAAATGCATGTTCTATTCACCAAGGCAAAAGAGTGAGAGGATATAATCAATGTAAGCAACTGTTAGAGGCACCATTAAATCAGTTGTAGAATCTTTCATCGGGAAGATTTTCTTTATGTGTTCGAGTTGTTTTTAAAACTCGATATTGCAGTGCATTCATTATGATAAACATGAATGAGTGCAAAGGCAAGAAAAGACACGAGTTACAGGCTTGTATATCTATTCCTATTCCAAAGCCAACAAATTACATGGACTGGAAGATCTCAAAGAATACATACAATCCCAAATATGGAACACGCCCAAAAAGAAACATCAATTAAATAAGCACAAGGTAAACCATGAAAGCAATTAAATACTCTAGCAAACTGTAAACAACAAAAGTCTTCATATAATTCTGTGCATAATCCATGCAAACAAGAAAAATAAATAAACAGATCATGATAATAGAAAATTAATGATTTCACTTCTTAAAACCTTTTTAAGAAATGCCATCAAGGATGATGGGGGTATCCCTGGATTTAAAGTGCTTGCTGATGAAACTGTAATGTTTTCAAGTGAATCTCGAGCATGTTTTAAGGCATTCAATGTTTCATTGGTGGCCAGTGAAACCTGCAATGATAAATACTAGATGAGCAATCTACACTCGCTGGCTATAATCAATTTAAGAAATCACACGAGAACACACACACACACACACAAGCTTCATAGGAATTCATGTTCTGAAAATCACAATCAAGCATCTATGAAATCCTAGACAAGATAAAACAAGAAAAACATACTATTGTTGAATAAAAATATGAAATGAATGTATCAATTTAAGAAAGAATAGTGCCATGCGGCATTAAAAGGTGGACACAAATATCAGCACCTGCAAATCACTGCCAATGGTTTGTGGGCCCCATAAAATCAATGGTCCTAATATATTTGTGTTATGACTGTGCCCTCCTTTTTGAGCCAAAAGTCTTTTCCCTTTAAGAAAACAAACCAGCACATTACTTATTTCTTCTAATGATGTACTTGATGATGATGTAATATTACTGTTGAAGCTCTATGACCGAGATAAAATTGAAGTGATTTCAAGTTTGGCTCAGAGCTCTAAAGGGCAAATGCATAGAATGAGTGGAATCCAAGCAGAAAAGACAAGCGGCACCAAATTATGATTCCATCAGCATTCTTGAAGACAAAGCTGCAGTGGAACAAGCCACTTTAAACAAATATATATATATATATATATATATATATATAAAATCAAACAAAACAGAAAAATGTAAAAAGACCTGCCGGTGTATAAGCTGGGGTTCCACCAATATTATAATTCACAAGTTCAACCTATATTATAGTTCACCTATAGAACAAAAAAGCAATTGCTTTTTAAAATTTTCATTTTCAATATGATATGCATTAGTATCTTCATTACACGACTAACAGAAACAGAGAGAGAGAGATTTGTTTGGAATTCAAACAAAATCTTAAAGAGCTGCAGAAATACAGGATAAAGAGTTCGCACCGCTGCTGTGTGAGCAAAAAATGTGCTATTCCCTTGACTGAAGCCCTTTCCAACAGATCCAATTTCTATGACCTATTGGACATCAACAGTTAATGGTTTAATAAGCCGATGATTCATGAAGTGCTGATGAAACATGATAAAATCATAAAATAACTTCACATGAAACTGAAGAATCTGCAACCAAAATACCACAACACTACCCAAATGATCTTCTAACTACAATTGTTTTAATTCTATCATTGCAGTGGACAAGTGTTTCTGGAACAATCTAACAGAAGAGAACCAACAACCTGATAGATAGCAAGTGTGCTTCAGATTATATTAATGAAGATCACAAGAATACCGTTTCAATCAGACTACTGTTGAGCCCATTAACAGCCTCTGATTGTAAATCTAGTTCAAACAAAAATCTCCTGCTACCAAGGTAACCCCATGCCTCCCCTGTGAAAACTGAAAAGACAAGCTGCACCATAATTATGATACTATCAGCATTCTTGGAGGCAAAGCAGCAGTAGAAGTAGCCACCAAAAACAAATAAGAGATAATCAAACAAAATAGATAAATGCAATAAGAAGACCACCATGATATAAAATAGGCATCCAATAATATTACAATTCATTAGTTCCAACTATAATATAATTCACCAGTAGAATGCAAAAGCGATTGCTTCTTTATATTTTTCATTTTCAACGTCTACTGATACATGTTAGTATCTTCATTACAAATTGTGATGTAGCAGCCATTGATTCTCTGATACATGCACAGAAAACTTATTAAATGACCGAGGTTTAAGATTTCAGTAAGTTTATACCACACTGAATCAACAAATCTAGTATAAACAAAACCATGATATTTCAGTGAATCCAATTTTGATGCCAGAAAAACATGAGAACAAAAACAACTGTAGTAAAATGAACACAATCAACTCCTCAATAAAGCCCTTGTACATATCAACAGAAATTACATTCCACAGAAAGTACCAGTTTCAAACACACCTGTTTACCAAGGTCATCCAGACCATTTACATGAGAAAGTGAATCAACAGCTGCAAGCAATGCTATCAGTCCCTGAACGTGTTCCCAAAATAATTATCCACTAATTTAGGATAGAAAAGGGATCATCAAGAAATAAATATTCCACAATGAAAGGGTGAGAACTAAAGAACTTGAACTTACAGAAATAGGGGATTCGGCACCTAAATTTTTATCACGGAAAAATGAAGCAGAATCCATAGATGCGACAGTTAATATAATTGGCTTGGAGTGATTTGTGGATGAATTATTAATTGGAGGAAGTGATGACCAAACACTGCCCTTCATAAGAGGCACAATTAAGATTGCGGAACAATTATCAATAAAATTGTTTTTCAAGCATAAAGGGACTGCCATTATAACACTAATAATTCATGCAAATAAAGCTTAATAAAAAGTAGCGTTAGCCGCAAGCAAGATAATATATTGTTAATTTAGCTATTATGTTCACTTATTCATCCTATCAGTAGCCATATGTGTAGGACTGAGTCCCGCTCTATCCGATACATAAATGAACATGTAGAAGTGAGTATTCCCAGCTCCTAGTAAAGCATGTCAACCATAATTAGGTGACCAATTTTAATGGAATTTTACCTTGAAATTTGTTGTAGAAAAAGGATAAATTGTGGGGGCAAAGAACAGTGATAAAATCAACATCAATTATTAACTATAAAATAAATGAGGGGGTTTTACTATACCCCTCATCACAAAGCACTATTATATAGTGCTTTGCTCTCCTTTTTTTTTCTTCTTTGATTTTTTTTCAATCAAAGTTTTTTTTTTTTTTAATTTCATTCTTTAATATTAGATTTTTTTTTTATTTAGTTATCACACTCTCATAACACGAATCCTAAATTTAACGGATTAACCTGGTTTGGCAGATTAACCCGGTTGACTTAGATTTTTTTTCTTTTTCTCAATTTTTTTTTCAATTTCATCTTTTAATATTGATTTAATTGATAATTAAACTTCATGATTTGTTTTGTTTTCTTTTCATTTGGTTATCCTAGTCTCATGACCTGAAAATAGTGCTTAATAGGTTAATCCGAGTTAAATCGAGTTGTTTTTTGTGTTTTTTATTTAATTGATTTTTTTTTTCAATTTTATCATTCAATATTGGGTCGGTTAGGAATTGAGCTTCATAATCTATTTTGATTTGATTTTTATGAGCATATCTTGATCTCAAGATCAAGGTCACGAGTTTTAGCATTTGAACCCTTGTTAAATCAGGTCGTTTTTTTTTCTTTTTCTTTTTAAGAGGTTATATCGGTCTCATAACCTAGTTCACAAGTCTTTCAACATTGAACTTGCTTTTTATTAGGTTGTCTTCATCTTATGACCCAAGTTATAGGTTTGATAGGTTAACCCAATCAACTCATTCTCTCTTTTTTTTTATTGACTATTTTTTTCTAATTTCATCAATTAATGTTGTGTTTGATTGGGAATTTGGCTTGATGATTTGTTTTGGTTTGTTTTTCATTAGATTATCCTGATCTTATGACCCTGTAATAGTGCTTAATGGTTAACTTGGGTTGACTTGGCTTATTTTTTATGTTATTTTTTAATTAAGATTTTAACAAATTTCATCATTCAACATACTGACATGAGCAATTGATAATCAAGCTTTATAATTTGTTTTGACTTTTTCTCTATGGGGTTATCTCAGTATCAAGACCAAAGTTGCAGATTTGACAGGTTAACCGGAGTTAAATCAGGTCATTTTTTTATTTTTTTTCTATAAGGCTATTTTGGTCTAATGACCCGGGTCATGAGTTTGGTGAATTAGCTTAGGTTGTTTTTTATGTTCTTTTTTTTAATTGATATCCTTTTTATTCCCATCCTTCAATATTGAGATGGTTGGGGATTGAAATTCGTAATTTGTTTCAATTTGCTTTTCATAGAGTTATCTCAGTTTTATGACCTGAATTACAAGTTTGACATATTAACTTGGGTTTTTTTTAGGTCCTTTTTTAATTGATTTTTTTTTTCAATTTCATCCTTCAATATTGGTTTGATTGGGAATTAAGTTTCATAATTTATTTTGATTTGGTTTTTATAGGGTTATCATAGTCTCATAACCAGTGTCATGAATTTGACACGTTAACCAGGGTTTTTAAAGATCAATCTAATATATTGTTATTTTAATATTAGAAAAAGATATCTTGAAATTTTGTTTAGTCAAATATTGTTTTCACGAGTTGTATAAGTTGTTTTTGGACTAATAAAGTCAACAGGGTTATCTCAGGTAAAACCTCACATGATTTTATTTTTTTTTTGCTAGGAAAAAATAACATTAGCAACATTTGAATATTTTGTTTATGTTCAAGAAAAATTTGACTTGACCCACAGTGTAGTGCGGGTATTCATCTAGTCAATTGACTATTATCAAAATGACAAATTTATCTCTAAAGTTGAAAAACATAACCTAAAAGGATAAGAAACTACTGAATAGAAAACCAAATTGTTACTAAATAAGATATAAGATAACCTTCTAATTAAGACTGCTCTAATAGGAAATAATTTGAATCACTAATAACAAACAAAAAACACAAATAACTAAATAAAGCCAAAAAATCATATGGTGATAAAATGATCCTAGAAGTCTTCTTTGGTTCTCTATTAGAGTTCCAAACAAGATGAGCCTGAGGTTACTAATTACTAGTTAAGTTACTATGTGCCTTGAATCTATCAATACCATGTGTTCTTCCTATCACTTAGAGTACTTAACATTTTCTCTATCTCAAGTTCATAAAGGCAAATACGCATGTGCTACATAAAGAAAAGTTATATGAACTTGCAAGCTTAAATTGATGCCAGAGATTACCACCATATGGTTTTACAAGTCAAAAACACCACCAAGATAAGAAAGCACAAATGGAAGATTACCTACCTGTATCCACCTAATGGAAAGCAAGTCTGTTCTTGTAAACAGGATTCTGAATCATGGGTACCAGATTTTGTTGTCTATTTAAAAACAAGTGAATTACAAAATCAGAAGTATTCACCTTATACAGTTAATTGATAAGGAAAGCGAATTTGTCGTACTGAAGGTGCAGAATCAAGTACCTGCATCACTGAATCAAACTCAACCACATCTGCGGTATAATCATTCCTTTTCTTCTCATTGTTCATGGCAACCTTCATGGATATGTGACATAATAAATTGCAAGTTAGACCAAAGCTAAAATACCCCATGAAAAAACAATCAAAATATGATCCATAAAAAATATACAAAACATGTAATGTTACATGGGAACCGTTTGTAATTCATTACATATGCAAAAAATTGTTTTCACAATTCATAAAGTCCATAGCACAGCAACTGATGAGATGCATGCCACAATCACTGCTTCAAATTGATTTATTTTTCTCAGTTGATAAAAGTTGAACAGTTCGCTGACTGCTTAGTCAACCTCTGTTTTCGATGTTAAAGCACATGCTTGGTACATTCTCCTTATTGAAAGATTCTCAAATTCATACCCACAAATAATTCACTGAGGATCCACACATCAAAATTGCTAAAGTTAATCAAATTTTACAGACTAATGAATGCCACCTAGTAAATTATCAAATTTGTCGATGCTCAATAGCAACCTACTAACATGGACCAACAAATCATTACAGGGATGTCTTGCCAGTAACTACATGTTTTACCTCCTGCACCAACTGTGCACCACCCTCAGTGAGTAAGAATACAGGAAAACTGTAAGCTCTCCACATCATACCAGATCCCTGCATATGCAAAATGACGATGCTTTAGCTAGTGAAGCAGCTGTGCAAAATAGAATGGGTCTAAAAGTATTCATGAGTGGGAAATACTGTTTGATGACCATTAGATATAATTATCATATAGTTTCCACAGACCAACTACTTATAAGTATAACTTTAAGAAGCTTTGGTTGTAAGTTGTAACATATCATACAGTTGGGTTCCATTCATAGTTGATGCTTTTGTAAGGTGCATATTCAGCTCCTGGGAACTTTTGGTCTGGAGAAAATCCTGTGACAAAGAGAAACATTCACTGTTAGCATTTACCAGCACATAACTGTAAAGTATTCCCACAATATCTGGATGAAAAAGGATGATAACTAGTAGAAGCGTACATTTACCTTTTAATTTGATTTGTGTGTCCATCCCTTGTTCAACTAAAACACCACCAATGTTCTTGGCAATACTAGAATCATTTGATATTCTGAAGCACAAACAGATATCTGACATTATATTATCAAAGATATTATGCCTTCACTGAATAATAAACCCAGAAACATGTTCCAAAGCAACATGAATAAAAATAATATTCCAGCAAAATATTGTTTGAAGAAATTTACAACTTGACTTAATTTCATAAACAACACTAACATGCTGTATAACTAAAACCATCCTCCCGCCTCCCCATCCCCTCCAAAAACAAAAGTGTAAAATTTCAAAATGCTGGTTTTACACTTCAAATGAAGGGCTAGAACCAATTCGAAGAAACTCTAGTAAATGAACAAATTTTATTGCTTCAAATACTTATTTCCACATCGCTGCCCTTGCTTTGCCTAGAAACAACAAAGATTCTCTGCTTTCCTAGTCTCTAGTTAAATGACAGCATATTTCAACACCAGCATTAATTGATACAACAAGCCAACCTTGTCCCAGACCAACCTCTAAACCTGGAGAAATTTTAGTAGTTGGAATGCCACTAACCATTTTGTAAGCATCAAAATAACCATTGTGCTCCTTTCTACATTGCTTTTTTTTTTTTCCCGGAACAAACAGCATAAGATCTATCCACTTATTGTCAAAGTTTTTACATATCAAGAGCGGGGGGAAAACCCTTCAATTAAGACTGCTTTAATAAGTATTAACAAATTCCAAAGCTAAGCAAGCTTACTCCACACCCCTCAAAACCTCAAAAAGTATTTCAGATTTACCTAATCTGAAAATTCATTAAAAACAACATACTTAAACATAAATTTACCATTTTACTAAAAAAAACTAAAAAAAAAACGATCACATAATTCATTCTTAGCCTCCTTCCAACCCAAAAACATTAAGTAAAACCCATGTAAAATTCTTGTTATAGAATGGAAACAGATACATCAATAGATACACAGATACATACCTGCCAACAAGTTCAAGAAACTCATCTAAGGACGCCAAAACTGCAGAAGGCTTACTAAATTCATTAACATTCTTGTATCTTACAACCGGAGCAACCACCTTATCTCTTCCGGGATCTACACATAATTAATCAAAGCAATCACTAACAAACGAAATTAAAATCCCATTAAATGAAAACAGATTGAGTATTTAGGTTATAAATTACTAATACTTACTTGAACAGCCAATTTCTCCGGTAAGATTGAGTAATCTAACACAAGGGTATCCATCAAAATCCACATACATTGACTTTGTTAGATCAGGAACTGACTCCATTGAATTTACTGAACCTAAAAAAATTAAAAATTAGTAATTGAAAACACAAGATAGTAGTAGTAATGAAGAAAATGAGAGAATTGTTGAAGAACTGACCAGAGAAAGAGAGGGGAAAGTGAGAAATGAAGAGAAAAAGAAGAAATGGAAGAAGACAAGGAAGGTCCGTGGCCATGTCGAGGTTTAATTTATGGATTTTTGTGGATAAAATTGGAAACCTAGGTCATAGCCCTAACTGTGAATTCAAGCAGAGAAGAAGACCCTCTCTCTCTCTCTCTCTCTCTCTCTCTCTCTGAGTTCAAAAGCTGACTAGCTAGTAGTTACGACGGAAATTAAACGGCATCGACTTGACACGGGAAGGAAACAAGGACCTTTTCTTTTGGGTCCAATAGAAGGGCCGGGCCTCGCCAGTGCTGAACAAACCTTACTAACGCTCATGAAAGTTATGAATATGATACCGTCCCATCCTCACAAGTCGATGACCCACTAACTCGAATCTAGTTCAAATTTTAAATTAATTCAGGTAAAGGTTACTATGATCAACATGATGAATCATTCCATAACCCATTGTAACCTTATTTGATTTTAAAACAAAAATTAAAAGTGTATCATTTTAATTTAAAACATATTGAAATAATAACATTTTAGACTAATTCAAATTATTTATATTAATAATTCAATTCATGACCCAAACTTTAAACTAAATCAACTTCTACAGTGGAACCATTCAACTGACTGAACTTTATCATAGTGGTAGGTTTCAATATCATTGTTTTTTTTGGATGGCAAGCTAGATCTTGAACTCATTCTTGTGACTTTCATGTTTTGTAAATGTCAATATTAAGATTCACTACTGTTTATCTATTTAATTTTGTTAAACCTGACTTGTAAATAAAAGGTGAGCGGATACACGAGTTTATGAGACACTATCTGAACTTTTATCAAAGGCACCTAGGCTTTGCGGCGACCATCTTTCAAACATAGAATGCATGGAAACTTAAATTTTGTTGTGTAGTTATTACCTTGCTTGTCATAAACTAGATTTGACAATCGGTACTATAGATCATATAGATCTATCTTTTCTAACTATACTTCTGCAAAATGATATAGGTGGTTTACAAGTTCATAACCAAAACTAATGGATTGACTAAATTAACATAGGTTTTTATATATATTTTTTCTCCAACTTAGACGGGTCTAGAGCTCGAATCGATCATATCCCGAATCGATCCATCATGATGATTCAGGTTTTACAACCACGAAAGCTAGAATGATAGTAATTTTCTTATAATTATATTTATTTAGGTAATACTAGATTATTGACCTATGATATGTTATGAGTAAGATCAAATATTTTTTAATGTAAAAAAAAACATATAGATGTTATTAATTTTATTTTTTTAGCTGAAAAAAATTAAATTATGTGTAGGTTGGTATAATATAACTTGATGGATGTAACTACAATCCAAACAACTAGCAAAAACATATTTCAACTAAAAAAAATCAGGAAGATGCAAGTTTTTTAATATTTTCAGGCGCCCGTCAAAGGAAGTTGCTGCTATAAAGCTTGTTTCCATTCGAGTAGAATGGCTGGCTGAAATATCCTCTCAAGTTTTTCCCATCTTTTACTAGAGCTGTCTCTTTTACTGCTCTGCTGTTTGATTTTCTGCCTCGTTTTTTTTGTTTTTTCGGGGTTTTTTTTCCCGGTTTAGTGACGTTATGTTCGATCAATCATAGCAACTTTTAAATTTTTCATTGGTAAACCAAAAGATAAATTTTGTGCATGGAAAATGCGAGAGCTTTCCATTCAAATCTTTAACTAACTTAAATAATTGCTGTGTTTGTTTTATTTTAATCTGTCAGATTCACAGTTTTCGCATCCATCGTGTTCTTATATCTATAAATCTTCAATCATTGATAACAATTTTATTGTAAACAGAATTATTGCACGTCTCACTTGAATCTGATTGGCATCAAGGCCGGAAGTTAGACGAACATGAATCAAGTCAAGACACAACTTGAATTAATATTTCAATTTGTCATTTTTGTTGTAGGGGTTACTAGCTAGAGGGACCATCAATGTTGATGAGTATTGAATGCCTGTCCTTTTGTTTTTCATTCAGCTAATTACAATGACTACAAGATCTAAACTTTATATCCATTGTCTCCTTCTTGTTGGAGGTTTTTTTTTTACCTTGTACAGAAAAAAAATAAAATAGTTTCAATTTTTTTTTTATAAATCTCACATAATTTCACGAGTTGTAAGTGTTATCTACAACTTGCATGTCGCAATCAACAACTGCAACAACTGCAACTTCTGTGTCGCACATAATAATTGCGACTCAATCAAGAAACATGTACAAGGGAATTATTTCCACCCTCTAACTCCCAGGTGAAAAATCCACAAATTCACATGACCAGCCTCAATGATCATCTCATAACTTCAATCACAATCCAGTCTCAACCAACACAATCAAACACAAAATGTAACTATATCCATGTCATATAATGCAATCAACACAATTCAGTCCCAACTAATTCTTATAGCATTATATCATATAATATAACTACATCTAAAAATAACCCTAGCTTGTGGACAAGCTTGGGGCGCTTGCATAACTAAACCTTGCAACAATGTAGTAATAGTGACAATGTGACGAGATATGAGAGGTGAGAGACTATAAGCATGATCACTATAGTTTCCTTTTAACTACAGCAGATGTTCAAAATTGGCTAGTGTGACTGTAAGGGTGATAAGACTAGACTATTTCCCTAGCATGTCGCATCAACAGATTTAGGGATCAAGTTGAACTTTCCTCACAAATAAAAAATGAAAGCACTACATGGCATTTCATCATATAGAGCATGGACCCAAAAACAAGATCACAGAGTACTCCTTTTCGCTATGAAAAGATTGCACAGGGATGTGGAAGAGAAGCTGAGCCCCAGTATATCAAAATTTGAGCGCATAAGTGCAAAATAACTCACAAACCAAAGTCCAATTGAGCTCGTTTCAATGCAGATTCCACCCTCTCATAAAATTCAGGTTCCAACTCCTTGATTTCTTCAAGTGTCCTCGACTCGTGTTCATCTGCCTGCAGAGAAGAGAAAACATTCTATTAAAATTTCAACCCACGTTCCAGTTTAGCATGCCCAATTCCAAGTAGTTTATTTCATAGCAAAAGTATCAACACAGGTTAGTTCCATCCTTACAACTAGCCTGTCAAAAGGAATGGCAAAAGATGTATTATAATGAATTACTACATCAATTTAATGATCAGAAGTTTACAGCTTTTGAAAAACCTTTCCAATGAATCATACAAACATACAGTAAAAAGGATCGTAAGAAGATAGAAATAGCAAATTAGTGAAAAGTGACATTAAAGCAAACTAAGCTATGGCTTCATCTTTGGTGTCCAACAAAGGATCCAAAGGAAAGACAGCACAGTGGTAAAAAAGGCTTATAAGAGAGGCCAAGACATAGCTTTGATTGATAGCTGCAGCTTTCATCTAACTAAGAAGCTGTAAGCTCGAATTCCCCTTATCTGGGTATAAAAAAAATAGGAAGCTTAAATGATCACCAAAAGGCTAAGTTTGGTACCATATCATCTCCCATAGATGCTAATGAAAACAAAAGATAATAATGGTAACTTGTCAACTATTTGCTAGGGGCTGGTTATGGGTGCATATGAAACTTCTAAAAAAGTTGGAATACTACAGTTTTAATTTTCAAGGAAAAAAATTCTTAAATGCAAAAGAAGCTTCCCTTGATTGTTGAGATGATGATATACACTACTAGATTCATAAAACAAAAGGTTATATGAGAAATATGGCAATTAAAAACAATTCAAATAAATAAATAAACCTGAATTTTCAACATAAACGCAAGATAAGATTAGTGTTAATTAGAAATCCTAAGGAAAAAGATATGTGAGGCAATAAAATGGTAGATAACACGAAATTTAAGGTGCATGGGAGGAGAACACGAGTAGATGAGCTTCTAATGCATCAAAGCCAAAGAAACTGCATATTTTAGACTTCCAAGACCAGCTAGAGCCCCATTATTTGTTCAGAAAAATTAAACGAAGATACCTCTTTAAATTTTAAGAGAATCAAGTTTGAGACAGAAGCTGGCTTCTCCTTGTCCCACCTGAAGAGAAAGAACCAGCAGGAAAATGCACAATCATTAATAATTAGGTTCAGAATTACCATCCAGGTGAGACCAATTGAAGTAAGAGACACACCACAAATGTTATAATGTTTTCAAAGCATATCACTATACATCAAAGATTAAAAAGGTCCCACTGAGCTCTGAAAAGCATGAACTTTCCAGGAAAATTATTGCATATCAATACACTCCACGTGATACTGCACTGCCAGTATAATTTGCAGAAGAATAGTATTGTCTCAGTTTTAGATAATAAAAAATCATGACTGATGAATGCTCAAAGGATTTATTATGGAGAAATATACCTCACAAGCATTAACTCATTTACAGATCGCCACATTCCACGTCCAACATCCTTTGCAAACTGATCTCTAGCACTTCGTCCATGCCACAGTTCTTTGGCAACATACATCACTTCCTCAACATCCACCTATAAGAAATAGCAACCAACAATGACAAACTATTCAAGATGATGCAATCCCAAATACCCCAAGAGCAAAAGAATTCTACAAACAAGCAGCACATAGAGCTTTTGATACACCAGAAACTGGATGATTTTTGTTTGTCCTCCCTTTTCCTTGTTAGGATAAGTCAAAGTTAACTTATTGTTTTATATGAAAGATAAAAATATTAAGAATCACATAAGATATGTAGAAAGTACTGTAAAACCCAAGATGATGGTACAATTGCAGGATGGACCAGGATAAGTGCCTTGCATATCACAGGCCTCCATGTGATTGTCACTAGATAAAAACACTTCCTTGAGGACCAATCCCTCGGGCACAAGTCCATGATATAATATTACATGTGGATGAGCAGTCTGCATGAGCCCAAGACAATTTTAACTAGCAGTATTATTTCTATTGCATAAACCCCCAAACAGGTAAAAAATCTGGCTTCACCCTGGATTGAATGAAGTTTTCGACCAGTGGCATCTTTCTATCAAATGAAAACAAAAGCGCACTTTAGCACATAAAACAAAACCATTCCCCTCAACACTCACAATTCTAATGCTTCATTCCTTAAAAAAAAGTAGATAAATAAGAAAAATCAAAGGAAAGAAAACAGTTTTTATGCTTTAAATTCTTTAATAAATCTTGGAACACATAAAAGACACCAAAAGTCCCCAGGCCACAGTGAAACTCAATGTCCACCACCAGCACCCAGGAAACAAGCATCAAAATGATCGTGAAAGAATATCAATTAGCAACTTCATTTCTGAAGGCATTTCCATACCTGGACTTGCATGGCAGTGCCAAACAATGACTCCTCATGCTCAATAAGACGCTGATGAAGCACCCGATAATGATCCAAATCTAAATTTACTATAGGTTCAGGTTGAACATTCAATCCCGTGAGCTGTGTCACAACATAGGAGGCCATGACCTGTCCAAATATAGCAGGGATGGTACCAAGAACAGGTATTATGCGAACCCTAAACCCAGGTACTACCTGATATAGAGGGAACATGTTAGAATATCAATGCAAAACCATGTGATTGCAAAATGCAAGGAGCTTTTTATTTCCAGCAGCTAAGCTAAATCAACCACGTGATTAAAATTCCATTAACAGTTACTGACAAAAATAGCAAATGTTGCAAATTAAGCAGTAACACTCTCAAGTCTCACCTGATAGTCAGAAGGATTTTCTTCTTCTCCACTTGGTCCCTTAAATGGAAGCAGCTTGGCTTTAGGTTTTTCTAGAGAGAACACAACAGGAATGCCACCCTCAATGCCATGATCTTTCCTCAAACGATACCTCACCTGGAAGGCAGATTCTATATTGAGAGTCGCATCCAATACTATAAATAAGAAACTAGGAAAGCAATGATCAATAAAGCAAAATTATGTAGATGAAGAAATCTAGCAACACTTAGATTCAAAGAGAGAATTTCAGAAGCATACAGCTCGGGATAAAGGGTCATTTGTTGACTCTCTTAAATCAGCCACCCGTATTCTTGTTGGATCAGCTCTAGCACCTGCTCCAGTTGCAGATAGAACCTTTAAACCCCTACGCACACATGCAGCAAGAAGTGCCACCTGTTACATATGAAAATTCAAGCATTTAAAGATAAATTTCCTGTGGTTCAGGTTAAAACACGTGAATTTTTATGATGATTCAAGGTGCCTCATGTCACAGAATTCTGCCTGAAAACTTAAAATTTAGCAGTTAAATGTCCAGCCACATTAAATAAGTAGCAGGACTCAAAAGTAAAGAAAATACAACATCAGCTATTCAACTATGATGTTAATTATTAGTATAAAGCTAGCATCAAGTGAATTTAAATCCAAGAATCACAGATCTGAAATCATCAAAACTTGAAAGCAAGAAGAGTTACCTTTGTATCAATATTATCAATGCAGTCCAAAACAAAGTCAGGATGGCCAGAAAGAATTTTTTCTTCAGTTGATGCATCATACAGCAGTACTTTTGCTTCTATGTGGCACTCTGGGAAGATTGTTGAGAAATGCTTCTTGAGGCACTCGGCTTTTGGAATACCAACATCTGCTCGAGTTGCGACAGCATGGCGATTTAAGGATGAAACAGAAACCTTTTTCACATAATCAAGAAAAGATACATGTTCCTTAAATATATACAAAAACAAATGTGTGGGTGTCATGATAAGGCTGTATTAAAAGCATATAACACACTTCATATTCTAGATAACATTATGCCCAACAAACCAAAGTTAGATGTTACTATTGATCATATTTTTGACAGATGAACAAAGTCTATTGAAAACTTAATACAAATAAGATCAACCAACGAAAAAGGAAGTCCAAACCAATAACATAAGGTAAGATAAGACTCAGGCATCAAACACAAAGTACCTGGTCAAAGTCCACAAGGAGGAGCCTGCCAACTCCAGACCTCAAGAGCATCGATGCAGCATGACTCCCAACACCTCCAAGACCAATGACAACAACATAGGATGTAGTCACCTTCTGTTGAGCCTCAAAGCCAAAGAATTGAATGTTCCTTACAACAGAAAATAATACAAATTATTCCACTGAAAAACAAGCCTTAAACATAACTTTTTTTGTGAAAGTGACCAATGACATTTAATTTCAGAAACTCGAAACAACATTATGTCTGTCTCCATAACTAGTAGCAACAAAGAAAAAGTATGGCATTTAAGAAAAAGCAATTAAGAGAAATCACGGGATGCTATACTACTGCAGGAAGATAAACTGTCAAAGACACTCCTTGTAACAAAAAGAGACCAATGCTCTCTGCTATGAACTAGCTTTAGCATATTGAATAAGTATTTGTTATTGATTGCAGTATGTTCAAAGTATCTTACACAACGGTATCTTAGACAAAGGAAAACACTAGTTCATTAACATAAACAAAGTAAAGCAAAATTACTTTACCTAGTCAATTGTTCAGATACTATTTCATCTGCTAAAAGGTCTGAATCAGGCATCCCAGAATTACTATCTACATCAACCCCACTTCTGACCGACATCTCCGAAACAATTCCTTTACCTATTCATAAAAACATGTAGAAATGAGTAAACACATACTCGCATCAGATGGGGTAAAATAAAGATGTTAAAGCACCTTCTATATTCAAACGAATTCACCACCAAACCAAATTTATCATCTCCCAAAAAATTTGCCATTTTTTATTGAAAACCCGCAATTTTTTCGACCCAAACTACAAGCTTTAACTTCAATTACGACCAACATTTCTTACTTTTGATGCTGCTCTTTAGTATTTGAAAAGGGGCATCAATAAATACCAAAAACTATCAGAGTAACAAAAACTAAAGAAGCAAGTCAGAGAGCAACTAACCAGCATTCAATTCACCAACGCTTTTACTGCATTCCTTTATAATACTTCTGTAATAACACAAACGCAATAAATCAATTAAAAAGCTTTTTCTTTTTCCAACTTTTGAATGGTGAAATGATCAAGTGACTTGCCTTGGAAGAAGCTTGAGAAGGAATAGAGTAGAAACAGAACCCAAAAGAGCTCCAGCTCCAACTAATGTCAAGTGTTTCAGTCGCTCCTCCATTGCTTTCTTTGAGGCCTCAGGGTTTGCCAAGATGAACAGGGGTTTTGATCTAAGGCAAAGAAAAAATAACAAATCCTCCTGAACTAAAACTATTTTGATTTTACACCCTAAACAATATGACATTTTAAATGTGCCCCTTCAGTTAGGGTTTTGACTTTTGATACGAAATTGATGGAAAACTCCAAAAAAATCCTCCCAGTTCATCTTTTTTTCTCTACCAACTTAGGAAAACATGTTTACCAATAGAGAGAAGGAGAAGGATTTTATGGGCTTTTCCAGCATTTTCTCAATAAAACCCTGATAAAAGGGCAAATTCAAAAAATTATATTGTTTAGAAAGTAAAATCATGGGGTTTTTAGATTAGTGAGATATTTATTTTTTCAGCCAAGTTTAAAGGATTCTTTACAGTTTAGCCTTGGTTTGAGACGGAAGATACAATACAATTTAAGGCTTCATTTGCTTTTTTAGATGCGATTTGATACCTTTTGTATTTTACTTGAATTATAAATTTAAAAATATTATATTAATCAATACGCACTATAATTTTGTATAAATTCTAAAGAAAAAACTACAATTTATAATTACTTTCTTTTTCAAATTGCAATGAAAACCTACCACATTCTAATTCTGAGCCTAACAGCATCGGTTAATTAAGGGCGGGTAAAAAATCTAAAAAATTGATTAAATTAAGAAAATTAAAAAATAAATAATTGAAAAAATTGAATAGTAAAAAAAGCTGATTAAAATTTTAAAAAAATCGACCGGTTCAATTCGGTTTTTGTTTTATAAGTTTGAAACTGAAAATACTTAACCGAGTTGAACCCAAACTGAAAAAACCTGAGCCAAACCGGAAAAAACCCGAACCAAACCGGTTTGAACCGGTTTTTATCCTAAAAACTGAACTGAAACCAGTCAGTTTGAATCGGTTTTGGTTCGGTTTTGATTTTTAAAAAAATTTGATTTGATTATTTTTTTTGGATAAAAATTAAATCGAACCGAAAATAATCGACCCTAAAATTAATAATGTTCAACTTGATAGGGTAAGGCCAGTGGTCTGAATTCAGAGTAGATATATTTAATTTATTGTATCAGTAGTAGACTAGGCATTAAAAACAAATTGTATAAATAAAATAATGTGAAATGCATATATCTTTAAATGAAGATCGTTAATTTTTTTTTATGGGTCTAGTATATGAGTAATGTAATAAATTAAATATATTTATCAATATCTCCTGTAAAATATTACATGGGCCTTCTTTTATTTGGATTAAAAAAGCTAATTGGAGAGACATGACTAAATATACAAACAAGCAAGGGTGTTTTGAAACTAGAGCAGTGTCATTTTATTTTTATTTTTTTCATTTTAGTCTCTTAACTCTCTCTTTTTTATTGTGTTTTTTAGTTGTAAAATTAACATCCAATTGCATCAATTTTATTGACTAGAGACAAAATTAGAAGATAAGGGACCAATTTAAAAAAGACACTGAAAATAGATAATATGTTTAAAGCCAGCAAAAAATATACACTTTAATTTCTTAATTTATAAAATTAAGCCATTTTGATCCCTTATGTTTTTCTAAATTCAATTTTGACACACAACTTCATTTCTATTGTTTTCAAATTTCTAGTTTTTTAAGGAGAGAGAAATTTTTATCAAATTCTATCATAAAGAGAGAAAGTTGTTATTTTTACATATTTCAGCCACCAAATTAATTGATATTGGTGTCCACATATTTCATTTAATGAAAGAAG
The DNA here is from genome assembly GCA_018804465.1 of Populus tomentosa. Lineage (NCBI taxonomy): Eukaryota > Viridiplantae > Streptophyta > Magnoliopsida > Malpighiales > Salicaceae > Populus > Populus tomentosa. The sequence continues at coordinate 6,625,716 of CM031975.1, forward strand.
TTGAATGGTGGTTGTTTCAAACTTTAATATTACTTAAATACATAAGGTCAAAGAAGAAAAATCTAACCCATTTTGATTTCATGTTTTCAGGCTGTTTTTAGAGTTTCTTAGGTTGATAAATTGGTATCTAGGTACTATGAGGGTGTTTATAAGGTGTTTCTTAGTGAAAATGGGTTGAAAAAAATAGGAATTTTGAGAAAAATACATTTACCTTGATTTTTCAAGCACCATTATGGCAAACAAGGTGCACACTGTCTCCTTCAGTAGGCTACATGTTGACTGATTTATTAAAAAATTATTAGACCTTATTGAGCCCTTGACAAGAATTGTTGATTCGACAGGTCAAGACATAACATGTAATGGCTTTTTAATGCATTTCCCCCTGATTTTTTTTTTAAATTAGCCCTTTGTTATAATTGATTTTTTTTAATTAATTTCAAATAAATAAAACAATTTCATTGATTTTTATCACTTAACTTAAAAAAACTATGCCTGGTTAGGATTATATTTTACCCTGGGTTCTAAATTTATTTTATTGAATAAAGTTGATTGGTATAAATACAATATAACATATTTTTAAAGTTATAACTTAAATTATTTCATAACTCTTTTATTTGCTTCTAGATTTAATCATATTTGTGGTCAATTAAGACTCAATAAAGATCCAACCGGGAAGAGAATTAGGGAAGGATAAAAAACAAAAAATTAAGTATCCAATCATGTTAACTCATCATTGTCGTGTCTATTATCCAGGTTGTAAATTTCGCATATCAAACTAGGTCGATACAATTTGTCTTTCCTTTTCATTTCATTGCCTCAAATTTTTTTTTTCTGGTTTAATCCTCTAGTAGTTCTTTTTTTTTTCACATTTAAGCTAGAGTTAGATAAAACTAGAAGGACATGTGTGTTTTTGTTCAACCAAATTACCATTTGAGTTAGGCAGCTAGTTTATTGTTTACCTGCTTTGTCGAACAAGTCCCACTAACATGTTTTTTCATTTATTAACATTTATGGTGGTCAATTAATTTATTTTGATACATTGATTGAGTTTTTAATCACCATTTCAAATATTTCATCACAAATAAGAAAAAAAAAATACGTTGTTTATATTTTTTTAATGCATTTATATGCTTTTTATCTGACCTGCAACAAATTGTAAGACCAATGCCTAGTTTTTACTGCATTTTGTGAGTGAAATAATTGTTTATTGGAACGATGATTTCAAGGTTTTACTCATTCACCAAAAAAAAAAATTAACACTGACAACTGGGGGTATTTTAGTTTTTTTGCAAAGCTCATTAGTCATTTCAAAATTAATTGGGGGCAAGTAAATCTTTTTCAATTTCAATTACATAGTAAAACGAGTAAAACATTATTAGAATAGAAATAAAAATAAAACTAAAGTCAAATGACACTTTTGTATTTTCACAATAGTTTTTATGTAACTATCAAACTAGACAAGAGGCAATTTAATATTTTATTAGGTGTAGAAAATAAAGAAAAAAAAATACAAAACACAATAAAACAACCAAAATATCTTTAGAAGTTAAAAAAATAAAACTCACCTCAAGGGGCATTTCTGTTTTTTCATAAAGATTTTGTAGTTATTATAAGGTAAGCTGGGGGCAATTGGGTCTTTTAACAAAGAAAGAAAATAAAAAAGTTCTAGCGCGTGCGGCGCCTTTCATTTGCCAAAAATACATTTTCAGTGTGTCATTAGAAGCGTCTTTGTGTCCTTTCCTTTTACAAACGGCATATGTTAGCTTTAGATAGTCAATTTGTTATCAATGAGGTTTTTTTTTTTTTTTTTCTCTCCTCCTCAAAAAATAACAACTTGGTTCTCTTTGTTGTTAATATTTAGATTTAAGTCTTTATTCTTTTGATTTTTAATTTTTTATCTTGACCCTTTTGTAAATGTTTTATTTGTTTTCAATTTCTCAGTTGGTCATTTTTTTTCTTTTCAATTTGATCTTTATTCTTTTTATTTATATTTTTTAGTCCTTTTGTAACAGTTTTATATGTTTTCTATTTTATTCTTCAATACAAATTAATGGTATATTATTGTTGCCAATTTGATCCTCATTATTTTGATTTTTTTTCTTTTCAATTTCACCCTTCAATCAAATTTTTTTTTATTTTGTATGTTAATTTTGATCATCGTTTATTATCATTATTTTTAGATCATTTTGGTAAATTGATTTTTATTTTCAATTTCACCCTTCAATAAAATATAAAATTTATTTTTTATTACAATCTCATTCTTCAATATTTGATTGATTGGTAATAAGGTTTCATGTTTTTTTTCAACTAAGGTGCTTCAAGTCTAATGATCTAAGTTACGAATTTGAAAAGTTAATGCGGGACAATATTTTTTTTAAAAAATAATTTTTGTGATTTTTTTTTTAATTTTTTTCTATTAGGCTATTCCAATCTTATAATTTGAGCCACAGATTTGGTGGAATAACTTGGGTTAGCTTGGCCCTCATTACCCGGGTTACAGGTTTGTCATGCTAACTTGAGTTGATCATGGTTGATTTTTTGGGTCCTTTTCTTTACCCTATTTCATCTTTATATGATTAAGAGGTTGAGAATTTAGTTACATCGTTTGTTTTCTTTTCTCACATTATCATGATCACTTTTAAAGAAAAAATAGTCAATCTAATGTCGTTGCTTTTTTTTTTTTACTGTCTAATTATAATAAAACTAACTTATTTAACTCAATTCAGCCTACAATTTGGTATGTAACAACAAAAATAGTCCGGTATGTGGCATAGCATGGGTCCATGTAATGCCCCACACTTTCATTTACATTTATAGCTATTTTCCTACAATCTAGTATGTAAAAAAATTAGGTAATTTGTTTTTTAATTCTATCAAAAATTTGACAGAATTTTTCCTGTAACAAAACTATACCAAGTTATCAACATCTTTATTTTTATCACAATTCAATATCATAATCATGATTCAATCATCCTGGATCTTTGATCCACATCAACACATTCATATGAGCATCCATTTCCATAATGTATTCATTGTCCAAGCATATTGTCATCCATTTTCGTAATACCTTTAATGTCCACTACTTCGCTTAATTACCATGATATAAACACAATGCTGCAAATACATGTAGATTTGCACAAGCTAAAAAGGGTCATAAATTCAAGATAGTTAAAAACATAAAACAAGAACTATTCATACAACAACAAAATTTACTATTCATCCCATAGGAAAAAACATTATTCATCTGGTATCAAAACTTCATGCATTTTAACATTTAACACTTACGTCAATCCTTTTGGTACACTAACATGGAGCAAAATTTGATATATTTACCGTATAGAAACATGAATGCTTCTCATAAAACTACTAGCTAGAAAAAGACATGAAATTTTGCCAATTTTGGATTAAGCATCCTCTCTAATATCATCATCTATGTTGTGATACATCCTGTGAATTAACTACACATGAAACTTTTGCATTAAGTTATTCTTTATTTGCAACTGGAAAAAATCACGTTTATATTATCCTACTTGTCCTTTCAAAATATAAATTACCACAGACCATACATGTTCATGGATTACAAGCTAGTCATTACATGAGTCATTGCTTTGTCACGTTTGATTTTCCAAAGTTTTGAGCTTCTGACCAAGGAAACTTGTTTTGTGCTCAACGAATAAATAATGAATTATGGCCAATCATCTTTTTTTCAATCTAGCTGGACATCAAGCAGCTTAAGAGTTCAGAAATCCAAGATGATCAAGGGACTTGTTTTACTTGGCCAAGTGGGTTTTCTTAAAAAAAAAAAAAAACCAAAAAAAAATTACTTAAAAAGTTAGGTTTTATTAGGTGAGTTTTTAATATATGATTTATATTATTTTTATATATAATAGTGTTTTGAATTTAAAATTTGTACATGAAAGATAATAGTATTGAATTATTCAAATTCATGACTATTTAGAGTCTGTTTGGTATTGTATTAGTAATTTATTACTTTTTAATATATTTTTATTTAAAAATATATTAAAATAATATTATTTTATTTTTTAACATTTACATATTAAAATTTCTATCCTTTTTTTTTTTGTTATGTTTTTGTAAGTGGCAGTCCATAACCCCATTGACCAAAAATATTACAAAATAACTGTAAAAAAAATATGTTTTTCGAGAAACATGAGTTGCTCAGATTGTACGAGGAGAGGACTGAGGTTAACCATACTCTAATGGAGCTGACTCCCTTTGAAGTGGACCTTTCAGGGGTAGCATAAGCTGCTCTGGAGGCATGTACAACATTTCACTTGGCTCTCAAGCCTTATTCTATAGATTATTAGTACTAGTTGGCATGTCTGAGTTATGTTGTCGTTATCGGAGACTCAAATTTTTTTGAATATAAAAAAAAAAATTATTCAGATCTCAAAAAATGTTTTTGTATTAATATGATATCTGAAAATATAGTTGTTTAAAAAAGATTTCTGGTAAGATAAACTTTCATTGCAAAGTAGAAAATTAATTTTTATGTAATCAAATTAATATGTACGGCAATAAAATAAATTAAGAATTATACCTGTGTTAATATATGATAATAAATTTATTGATCTAAACCAAAAATTGAGTCAGAAAATTAAAATAAAGATATATATTAAGATAAATGATTTCATGTCCCCTCTAACTTTTCAAAAAAAATTTAATCTAATTATAGAAAAGTAGTTACTTTTTAGGTTAAAAATGTAAATCATTTTAAATAAGTTCAAACCATATATTTCTCAAGTCTATAATCACTTTTTAAATAAGGAGATAATTGCATTCCTAAATAAACAAAAATAATATTAGAGTAGAGTCATTGATTTGATTCGGTCTAATAAATTCACATAATTTTGATAATATATATATATACACACACACACACAAATTCAACAACAATAAATAAACTGACAAAAAAAATTAACAATGAAATAAAGGTAAAAATAATCAACCCGAGCCCATTCAAGTTAACATGTCAAATTTACAACCTATGTTAATGTTTAAAACTCATGACTCTTGTTAGGAGTCCGAGATCAATTTCATATAAAGCAAACCCTTGCAAACCAACCTATTTTTAATTGTTGTTTATTTTTTTTTTTAAGAATGATTTAGTTTTTTAACCCTTATTTTTTTCAAAGAAAGAGACTAATTAAGAAACCTCTGCAAACCAACTTTTTTATTTTCTTTTTAAGGGTAATTAAGTATTTTAATTGTGCTTAAAATAGTAAAAAGAATGATTTTACCATAACAAATTTGATAATGTCAAAAGAATTCCATGGAAAGATTATTTTGCTTCTCAAGTTGTGCTTTCTTAGCTTGAACCGCAATTCATAGTGTAATAAATCTTACCACATAGTGTTTTAATGAGCCCTATTTTTTTATATAATAGAATGAGAGTTTAAAGCAAAAAATCAATTAATGTTTTGAAAAGACAATGATCACAATGATCAACAATTAAGAGATTAATATATATTTTTTTAAACAATATAGTTTAAGTTATAACTACATTTAAATATATGAGTTTTTAAACAATATGGTTCTGATTATAACTACATTAAAAATATAACAAATAATTATTTTTTTTAAAAAAAAGAAAAATTGGTTAAAATATTGAAAAGAAAAAAGCAAAAACTTTTGTTAATTTTTTTTGCTACTTTTTTTTGTGTGGAAAATAAATAAACACTTAGTTAAAAAATAAAAAAAATCATAAAAAAATATAACAAATCCAGCACTAGCTTAGCATGCAAAAACTAACCTAATGACACCCATATCATAACAAACCACAAAGGACAAAGGCTGAGCAGAAACTTTTTGAAGATAAGGTAGTTGAATTGGCAACTTTATTCAATCTTGTGGGCCCATTGGTGAATAAAGAAACAAAAAAAGTTTAGTGTCGTTTAATTAATAAAGTCTGTTGGCTGCATGGGCTGCGTGGCATTAAGAAATCGAGTGGACTGTAACCTCAGGCAACTTGGCTATACTTTGTGCATCGTGACACTTGATTTGTTTCATTTCTCACTATAATCTTAGTGGTCTCGTAAAGTAACTCAATCAGAGCACGTATGATAGCACAATGACTGCTGGTTTTTAAAAAGATCGTACAGAATCACTATTAAATTTAACGGTTTTATTAATAATTTTTTTTATTAGTATTTATATCCATAGTTGCTTGATAATGTATTACCGGACAAAAATGTCAGTCGGAAAAAACTTTTATTAATAATTTATAATTTATTAATAATAAATATAACGATAGATTTATGAATAGATAAGGTGAGCAAAAAATATCTTTTATCTGCTTCATTTCATCGGTTAATTTAACATATTATCGATAGAAAAATCGTATATGATGTCATTGATATTTTTATTTGTCCGTCGGTATATTCATTGGTAAATATAACATGTCATTAACTGAATATCATCTGTAATTCTGTTAATGAGTTAACAATAACAATGATATTTGCAGTAATTCTTTTCCAACTCTCTTTAAAATATACTGACGGAGTTGTTCCGTTGATAACTCTGTCAGTAATATTTTAAAAATATATATAATATTTTAAAAAATATATTGAATAGAAATAGAAAAATAATTAAAATAATATAAAAAAACAAGTATTTATTATAAATTTAAATATTTGTATGTTCAAATACAATAAATCTAAAATAAAAACGACAATAGAGGGGGAGGAGAAGGAGGTTGGTCTTCGTCAGGACCATAGAGTCAATTAAAGAGTGCACATGCATCACCTATCTATGATCTCATTTCCATAACCAATCGACAAAGTTCTTTATAATTAACAGTGAGTCATTTATATTTTTCATTAAGATTTGTCGTTTGAGCTTATACTTGTTAATCTAACACCGTCGTGAACTCTGGAATTTGAATACTCGGAATCGATTGCGAGCATCCAACGGTCGAAACACTATAGGTCGTCTACAAGTTCTCAGCCGTAGTGTTAGAGAGTTCATATACTCAATTTCTATTGGGTCCACTAGATGATTCTGCCTCTAACCATAAATCTGGATCAAGATCTGGATGGATTGAATGATCATCCTTATATATCTCTTTCAATCGGTTGTTATATGTATCCTAAAAAGAAAAAAAAATAAATTCATCAAATTTAAGAAAATAATAACTTAAGAAAAAAATGGTTGAAAACCAATATACTATAAAGTGATGGGCTCGGCTATCCATGAACTGCTGCATTCTTTTTTGGTGGTCATTACTCTACATATGCGTTTCAATAAAAAACTCCATTAGGCTTGGCTCGCGTCTAAGAACCATAACATACAAGATAAAAATGTTGCAAGTTAAATTTATTTATTAAAAAATAATAAAAAATAGATGTAATAAAAAAATAATGCCATCTGCTTCACATGCGAAATGAACATAACAAAGTCGTCGGTGTGTGTGCGTTAACAGAACCGTGAACGTGTCAGTTCAGATTTTTTACATTAGATTGTGATCATTGTGTGAAACACACAAACGTCATGTGTTAAATGTATTTTGCCCATACAACATTCGAGATGCATAGTGATCTGAAAATCCTTCCAAATCACTATATTATTCGAGCTTGGAAGCTCTCTTTTTTTCGCATGTTTTTTGGTTTTTGTTTTTGCACCTTGTATTAAATATCATGCAACCTACATGAGATAAATTTTAATATTTAGAATAAAAAAACATCCTGAATTCAATCTTACCTAATTGCACAGTGATTCTCTCAAACTCTCCTCGCAACATTGTTATCAACTCTCTCTCATTAAATTTTTTTCCTTGAAGTAATAATTTATAAAAAGAAAATTTTTAGTAATTTCAATAAATTAAACAAATTAACATAAAAAAAAAAATTTAAGTTAATACCTACCTTAAAAACTATATATCGACTTATGATTTTTATTCATGATATTTAAAAATCTAGTTCCATTTAAATAATAAAATTTTCATTGACAATTTATAGAGAGATGTTATTGTTCTTGCAGTCTCAATATTTGTATACATGAAATTGCATTAATTTAAAAAGATTATTTTTTATATAAATTATTAACAAAGTACAATTTTTTATATATATTATAAAAAATCATTTTTCATAAAATAAACGGTCCCTATCCTAATTTTAGCCTCCAAAGTAAGATCAATTGCCACTTTCATTCAAATAACAATTGCATTTCTCTCCTCGATTGTGAGCTTGATACACAAAAGTATAAACACATCCGACATTCTCTTAACACCACAGTATCCACGCAAGATATTTCAACAGGTTTTATATATATATATATATATATATATATATATATATATATATATATATATATATATATCTCAAAAGGTTGATAAGCATATCAATATATTATTTTACATTCAAAGCATAAGTATCAAAGCTTGATAAGCTTGGTTGATTGAACCAAAAATATTAAAAAAATACTAAGATAAAGAATCTGTTTTGAACTCAGTTTTTAATTAAACTACATAATATATTAATTTAAAAACACTTATTTAATTTGACGGTTTTTAATGATTTAATTGATGTAATTAATCATTTTAAATCTATTTGGATCAATAATTAAGGAAATACAATATTATCATTGCATAAAATTGTTAACACATACTAACTGGATGACTTGTAAATTGATGCAATAGCTAAATATCTTGATTATTTTTCAAACGAATCCTAAATTCAATGTATGATTTAATTCATTTAGAATATGTTTGATAGTGTGGTAACGGTTGTTTTTCAAATAATTTTTCGTACCGAAATGCATGCCAATAATATTTTTTTATTTTTTAAAAATTATTTTTGATATCAGCACATCAAAACGATCTAAAACATACAAACCGTATTAAATTTTAATAAAAAAAATTTAAATTTTTTTAAAACTCGGTTTCAACCACGTTTCCAAATGGTTTCTTAGTCAAATTTATTTCAAACTCATTTGTGTCAACCAGTAAGGAAATATATATATATATGTGTGTGTGTGTTTGTCCAAATTATTTTACATATAATTCTACTAATTTTACAGACCATGAAGTTAATAATTAATATTAATCTTCAATTATCATCATATTAGTAACCATAAAACTCGAAACTAATACTAGAAAATAGTTAACATATATTGACTTAACTTGAGATGTATATCAATGCAATAACACAGTAACTCAATTTTTTTTTTCTATTTAAATAAATCAATGATCAAGTTTCTTATCTGTAATATAAAGTAAGCACTCTAACACCTTAGAAACTATGACATTAAACATTATCGTAAATACAAATATTTAAAAGAATGCATGTCATCGAGCGGCACATAACTTTATGTTTATAAAAAGCCTCATGATCTCCGCTCACAAAACTTCTCATCACCATCTTCCAATCATCATCGTCGTCATCATCATCAACAACAATCCAATTTATAACCTCACTTTCAAGGATCACCTCCAAACCCTCCATTTCTCCAACGTCATTTCACTCTCATATTTCCCTCGTGATTCCTTCAAAAAAAGCACCATCCATTCCTCAACTTGCACCCCTTTAATTAACCCTCTCCATCTCGAGCTCTCCTCTCCTCCCTCCAAAGGGCAGGTGATCGATCTTTTCATGGTTAAAGCTCAAAGGGCCGGGTTGCTCTGAATAACAGCATGGGTGGTCATGGTGATCATCATAGAGAGAGAAACAAGAAAGAATCCGATAATGATGAAGATGAAACGGAATACGAAGTGCAGGATTTGAGAGACAGGATAAAATCATCAAGAGGGAGTCGATTTAATTTGTTAGAGAATGAGTTTGGACTCGTTAATAATACTGAGTCATCGTTGATTACAAATTTGAGAAGAAAACTGAGTCGTGAATCGGTTATTAATGGTATTCGTTACGTCTCCACAGGTCCCGTTATCCATCCTGATAACAGGTCAGTCATTCCTTTTTTCTCCTTAAATATCTATTTTTCTATATTTCTAATTTGTTTCCTTGATTTTGATTTTTTTTTATTTAACAAAAGCTAGCATTTGACTAATTAACTTTTTTTTTAACTTTCCATTTATAATTATTAGTGGTGAGTTATATATGCATGATATTATTTTAAAAAATAAAAATATTTAAAGACTAGTAGTGAGTTATGTATACAAAAGATTAGTTAAAAAAACAAAAATATATAAACTTTAAATATTTTTATTTTTAACTAATATTATATATAATTATTTAAAAAACATTTTAAAAAAACAAATCTTTATCTCACAAACAGGCTGCATATTGACTGTGCCAATCAAAGAATTTAATTGATGAACACAACAAATCTTAGTTTTAAATAGACTAAATAGTTAATGTATTATTATTAACCTCGTTTATGAAGGAAGTGTGTGGTGCTGATATGTGTTTTGTTTAAATTTGAAATTTTTTTTTTGTTAAAATTAAGTACGGTTTGTGTTTTTTGAATCGTTTTGATATGCTGATGTCAAAAATAATTTTTAAAAAATAAAAAAATATCATTGATATATATTTTGATACGAAAAGTTATTTGAAAAGCAATCACTATTACACTGTCAAACACGCTCGAAAAACATGATTTTTTTACAGGGCGAAGCCGTCACTCCGGCCATTGTCATGCACGTGGGAGGCTATTACTGGGTAGAGTGTCGTGCAAGTCTCGTCACTTCTCTGACTTCTGATTGTGATGGGGCTGATCGTACGGCTAGGAAATGCCCAGATTGATGGCATGATAACATCTGTTTAATTTAATTTACGAGAACAGCTGTCACAGTTAATTCTTAGACATGTTGAAAAGTGTTAGCTCTAGTTATTTTATAACGTGTTTTTTATATTAAAATAATATTTTTTTAAAATTATTTTTAAAATTAATATACTAAAATAATTCAAATCATAAAAAATATTTAATTTTTTTTTTAAAACAGGAGTTAATCCATGTTTTTTAACTGTGGATTCACGTTTTGGGTCCCGTTTCATTTGAATTGGCCGTGACAGACGCTAAAGTGACCGTGGTGGTCACAGTTGTGCCGTGATGCTATGTTACGTAATAACATAGTACACTCTTTTTTTTAATAATTGTTACAAGATTTCGAGGTGCGCATCGTCTGGGTTGATTTAAAATTATATTATTTCAAAATCTGTTTTTTTTTTTTTTTTTTATATATATATATATATATATATATATATATATATATATAGAAAAAGTCAGAACAGTAATGTTTTTTAAAAGTCAAATCGACTGTTGCTTGTATTTCGACGAGGATGATTGAATTATGGTTTTACTAACTAGGTTAATTAAATTGGATCAACTATAAAATATGTTTGTTTCCACTGTCAAAAAATATTTTTGATTTTTTCTTTAAATTATTTTTACACCTATCTTGAGAGAGAGCTGGTAGACAGTTTAATGATTAAAAATATGTTTTGGAGTATGTTAGTAGGTGTTTTTTAAAATAATTTTTATTTTAAAATATATTAAAATAATATTTTTTTATTTTTTTAAAAATATTTTTGATATACGTATAAACATAATTTAAAAACATTAAAAAATATTAATTTTAAAAATACTTCCGAAACATAATGCAAAACACACCCTTCTAAAATGGGAAGTCGCATTGTCGCATCAAGTGCGGGTGCCCCTAGCCCCAGGCTTGGTTTGATGCATTGCCGAGCCTTTGTTCTGAACTAATGATTCAATGTTAAATTTAATCCAAATTAAGACAAATCTTTTACGTGATTTTTTATGGTAGTGGAAGAGAAATGAAACATTGCAGTTAAAATAATGCAGGTGGTATCGTGCATGGACAATATTTATACTATTATGGGCAGTGTACTCTTCCTTCTTTACACCAATGGAGTTTGGTTTCTTCAGGGGATTGCCTGAGAATCTCTTCATAATGGACATAGTTGGACAGGTTGCTTTTCTTCTTGATATCGTTTTACAGTTCTTCGTTGCCTACAGAGACAGCCAGACTTATCGTATGATCTTTAAGCGCTCTCCTATTGCTCTTCGGTTAGTTTCTCTCTTGTCTGCATATCTACTGTGTCATGCAAATCCTTCTTTGCTTTCCTTTTGGTTGAATGATGTTCAGTGTGGATTCATCAGTGTTCACTGTCTAAGTGATATGAATCCAAGTGCTTAATTGCCCTGATTTGGGACTGGTTCTCTTGAATATTTTGTTTACGTGTCACTTTTTCTTCTTTTATGCTCTTGTTGCAGGTACTTGAAATCTCATTTTATCATTGATTTACTTGGCTGCCTGCCTTGGGACATCATCTTCAAGGTATCTGTAGCTCTAGAAGCATAATAGAACATTTGCTGAAATGCAGAATGAAGATAGGGTGGAGAAATAAATTGTTGTATATCATGGATACCTGAAGATTTGAGTGTTACAATGCTAATCGAGTCTAGGTCTCATAATCATTTTGGGATTTTCCTTTTATACAGGTTTGTGGACGTAGAGAAGAAGTGAGGTATCTTTTATGGATTAGGCTGAGTAGGGTGCGGAAAGTAACTTCTTTTTTCCAAAAACTGGAGAAGGATATACGAATTAATTACCTTTTTACGAGGATTGTAAAGCTTATAGTAGTGGAACTCTATTGCACACACACCGCAGCCTGCATCTTTTACTATTTGGCTACCACCTTGCCAGCTTCTCACGAAGGGTATACATGGATTGGAAGTTTGAAGATGGGTGGTTATAATTATACAAACTTCAGGGAGATCGATATTTGGATGCGGTACACAACATCTTTATATTTTGCCGTCGTCACTATGGCCACCGTTGGTGAGTTCCTTCTTTACATTATACTCTATTAACACAACCTGAAGCTTTACAGTTTCCTCATTTTGGTTTATGTCAACATATGACTGGCAAATTGACTTGGGTTATTTCTGCATATCAACTTTCGCTTTCCATAATAAAGAGTAGTTAAACATTTAGTGAGAAAATTCCACAATGAAGTCTTGACCTATGGGGTCAAACACAAGAGGCATGGTATATGCTATTTCAGAAAGCTAATGGAATGCCATAATCATTTATGTCCCATCTCCGCGAAGTGTTCTTGCTTGATTTTGCACTGCTTCGTTGTATCCGATTCCTTTTATTTATGCTCACCAGTAAGAGCAGAAGGTTTCAGTTAAGATAACCATATTCTTACACTTGCCATGTTTGAAGATTCTCTCTTGCTGTCTACCTATGTTTTGTTGGCGTTTCACTACTGCCTGATAAGCCTGCTGTTTTTGCCACAGGGTATGGAGATATACATGCTGTTAACTTGAGGGAAATGATATTTGTAATGATCTTTGTTTCCTTCGACATGATTCTCGGTGCATATTTGATCGGTAATATGACAGCATTAACAGTAAAAGGTTCAAAGACAGAAAAGTTCAGGGATAAAATGGCTGATCTCATCAAATATATGAATAGAAATAGACTTGGAAAGGACATCCGTAATCAGATTAAAGGCCATTTGCGCTTACAGCATGAGAGTAGCTATACCGAGGCTTCTGCACTGCAGGATCTCCCCATCTCTATTCGTGCTAAGGTAAAGAACATGTTGAGAGATTCATTTTTTTCCCCATTAAACCTTTTTTTTTTATTATTATTATATTGGATTTCATGGATACAGACATTGAGCTTTAGGAAAAAAGAGGAGTACAGAAAATGATGAGGTGATGTTTCAAGCTACGTGGGAAAGCAAAGCATAATTGTCCCCTTATTCCAAAATTAGTTTGGAGAACCTTCTATTCCTTGGGATAAAGTATCATTTAGTTTCGTTAAAGAGCCGCACCATGCCAATAATCACTAGTGAAATATTCACAAATAATTTTCAGAAAGAGGTGGATCCAGCATCATTTTCCTTTACACCTTGTCTCCTTTTAAAACACTGCATTTCTTTACAGAAAGTTTGCTATGCTTTTTGACAGCTCTCATGATATTTGTCTCACTTATAATAATTTGATGATTATTCTTTGCTTGCAGATTTCCCAAACTTTATACACAGAATATATTGAAAAGGTTCCCTTGGTTAAGGATTGCTCTGCCGAATTTATTAATCAAATTGTAAGTCTCTTCCTTTGGCATATTATATCCCACTGGTGATAAATAAGTTCAAAAAACGGGGAAATTCCAAATGGTGTAGCAGCAATAAACTAGTAAAGCTCAAAATGCTACATCTTGTTTCATTGAAATCAAGGATTTCATTGCCAATCGCCATTGCAAGTTAATGGTTCAATTAAATTTTAACATCATCGATGGTCAAGATCTGTTTTAGGCTCGTGGTTTGTTGTTCTTTCAGGAATCATCTGATCTTTATGTACCGTCCACGGAGGTGGACTTGACATGTTTCTGAAAAGCAGACTAATTAAAAAGTGTGCAACTCGGAGCATATGCGAGATTCAATCTATTTGTTTATCAACAATCCATAGATTCGAGAGGCTATTTTGCAGAAAACATGGCATATGTTATTGTTGTTGATAAATGGTCTACTACACTCAAGAGCCAACAATATTGTTATGCAAGGCTAGATTGTGAAACAGGATCTAGATTTATGCAGTTGTGAAAATTAAGCAAAATTTTGATCACTTGATGGAGTTGGTTGTATTAACGATTCTTTCCTCCATTATTTTCTTCAGTTCCTGGTAGTCTCTGTTGTCCTCTTGTAGAGTCTCTATTCATTTCCTTTTGAATCTTCCTCTTTTTTGTCAAATTTTCTGCTTTAGTGCATTGCTTGGTCTTACATCCTTATATTCTAACACTTGTTATTTTTCTCACCCTTATTCTCCATGTTGTATGTTTTGTTGCAATGCTACTCATACATTGTAGAAGCCTCAGCTCTGTTATTCTTATCTTTCCTTTTCTTTTGTTCTTGCAGGTCATTAGGCTTCACGAGGAGTTCTTTCTCCCAGGAGAAGTAATTATGGAACAGGGGAACGTGGTAGATCAACTTTATTTTGTCTGTCATGGTGTGCTGGTACGATTCCATATCGAACGGTCACTCAGTTTCAACATCTGGTTATCCATAGCTTTTCTTTGCTTCTCCTGTTTCGTTGGTTCTTAAACACTTTAGTATGAAGAACATATTTGGGATGTTATAATTCTAAAACTGTAATTTTTCTTTCAAAATTGATTATACCTGTTGATTTATCATATTCTGACAAAAATAACAATTTCAACTACGATTTTTTACTGTGGGGGTGCTTTCAGATTTAGCCTCTCATAGACTGGGACTGTTACAGATGCATGCTGTTATTTAACTATTGGATCAACTTCCTTGTCAGAATCCTGGTGGTTCCAAAATTTTAATTTTTGAGTGGTATGCATAGAATATGTAGCGTCATGTTTGAACACATTTGTATGATCACTTCCTTTTTTCTCCTTGGTGCAGGAAGAGGTTGGAATAGGGCAAGATGGATCAGAAGAAACTGTCAAACTTTTGCTTCCTAACAGTTCATTTGGAGAAATTTCTATTCTATGCAACATTCCTCAGCCTTATACAGTTAGAGTTTGTGAGTTATGTCGGCTTTTACGGATTGATAAACAATCTTTATCAAATATACTTGAGATTTACTTTTATGACGGACGCAGGATTTTGAACAACCTTTTAGAGGTAATTCAACTCTGTCAATATGCGCTTTCCTCTAACTCATAGTCATGTTCTATTTTTTTTCTTCCACACTATTTTGAAATCAATATCAGTTTATTTATATAGCCAATCTACAAAGTTCTTGAACATTTTTTTTTATATATTATTATTTTTGATAAGCCCAGGAAAATTCATTAAACACCTTGGGACCAAGAGCCCAGCAACCAAGGAGAAAGAAAACTCACAGCAGACATAACAAAATATTTGAACAAGTTATTTTAGATCTATATTTGACATCAAGGGATTAATACATGTCCATTAAGATCTAAATCAAGGTAAATTGACAGGGGAAAGAATCCAATCTTCAATATAAGCAGTTGGAATCAGATATTACATTTCATATTGGAAAGCAAGAAGCTGAACTTGCTTTGAGGGTGAATAGCACAGCTTATCATGGAGATCTTTATCAGCTGAAGGGCTTGATCCGAGCAGGTGCTGATCCCAATAGAACAGATTATGATGGAAGATCACCCTTGGTATACACAAAGCTCAAGTATATGATTGATCTCATTTTATTTCATTTGTTATCATTTTTATGTGAGTCTGAACCATCAAAATAACACTTCTTATGCTGGAAAATTCGACGCGGTCTAATTCCAGAGATGGATGAGCTCTACTATAATTTGTGCTATATGTCTGCAAATTGGTGCATGTTTTGCTTCCAAGCTATTTCTACCAGTATCTGAGCAAGTTTATATGTCATAAGGGTAGATTAAAGAGGATGAAAAAATTGCTTTATCTGACAATAGCCTTTGTATTCAACAGCATCTTGCCGCATCTAGAGGTTACGAAGATACCACACTTTTCCTTATTCAAGAAGGAGTTGACATTAACATCAAAGGTAATTTGCTTATATTGGTGATTAACTGGCTATAATGCTTCTGTTGGTGGTTTGATGTTTTATTGACATATTGCTCATTAATACTATCAATATTTTTCTTGTACAGATAAATTTGGAAACACGCCATTGTTGGAGGCTATCAAGAATGGACACGATCGAGTTGCATCTTTACTTTCTAAACAAGGGGCCATCTTGAACATAGATGATGCTGGAAGTGTTCTGTGTAGAGCTGTTGCAAGAGGGGATTCAGATTTTCTCAAAAGGGTTTTGTCCAATGGAATTGATCCAAACTCTAAAGACTACGATCACCGGACTCCACTTCATGTAGCTGCATCAGAAGGATTATATTTGATGGCAAAGCTGCTGATAGAAGCTGGTGCTAGTGTTTTCTCGAAGGACAGGTAGACCTGAAATTCATTTCGCTCAGTTTCTAACTAGATATGCTTGCATTGCAGTTATCTACTTTGGGGGCTATTTATTTACGCACCAGGCTCACTTTATTAATGTAGGGTTTATTTTCCTAGTAATTTAGGCTTATTGATATATGAATAATGCAAAGATCTGATGCATCCTGTAAGTAGATGGGTGGGGAAATGTGAACTCCGGAACTTACTAATCAAGGGATTCTTTTATTAAAGCTTTTTCAGCCTTTTCTTCTCTCCCTTTCTCTTTATGATCTGAATATTGACAAACGGGGCAGTGTATTTGACTTTCATTTACAGTTATGTAGAGACGCTCTTGACATTTTAAAATGATTTTTAGAGAACGAGAACACTGTTCTGATCACTGACCTTTTCTTGCGTATTTCAACTCCATAGATGGGGTAACACTCCACTTGTTGAAGGCCGGATCTGTGGGAACAAGAATTTGATCAAGCTGTTAGAAGAAGCAAAATCTTCCCAGAAATTGGAATTTCATTATGCCTCCCATGAAACCACAGGTATTTTCACTACTCTATGGACAGCGTCTATTATGCTCAAAGAAAACGAAAATTTTTAAAATATTCTAAATACTATGACAAAAAGCTTGTAAAATATGGCTTCCAAACAGATTGTTGAGAGAAGACTCATGAAAGAATTACAAAGAATAATTGATCTAATACTAATATAAAGAACATCCTGTGGGGAAAAGATTTAGTCGAAAATTATCAGAATGGTTCGGTCTGCCCAAGGTTGTCATGCTTATTTTATGTGGATGCACTGAACCAGAATTGCATTTTGAACTGTGATGATTTCTCCCATCATATCTGGATTCTGTAAGTGGCCAATCTAAAATGTCTGGTATAAAACAGGGTTGTTCTACCTGAACCCACCCTGTCTTCTTTTCGGGTCCAACACTTTGTTAGAATGTAGCTGAATGAAGCAATTGTTGGTGATTGATCTAACAACCACATTTGAGATGCCGATAACAGAGAAGAGATGGGCATTTTGTTTTTATTAGTAATGCTTGTTTTTAGATGACTGAGAACAGGATATGCATTTTGTCATAATGAAGTTAATTTAATTTGATATTGCCAATTGCAGAAAAAATGCTCCCAAAGAAATGTACAGTTTTCCCTTTCCACCCATGGGGTGCAAAAGAACAGAGAAGACCTGGAGTTGTGCTATGGATCCCGCACACCATGGAAGAGCTTGTAAAAGCAGCATCAGAGAAGCTACAGCTTCCAGATGGTTCTTGTATATTATCAGAAGATGCTGGTAAAATTCTTGAAGTAGACATGATCGATGATGGCCAGAAGTTGTATCTAACAAGTGATCAAACACATTAGTTATGAAGATCACCACAGTCGTAATATATGGTAGCCTAGTTTTGTATCATCATCTTTGTATTAGTTTCTTCTGCCTGCTGCACGTCTACGTTTTCTAAATGTAAATAAATGCTTATGATACAAGCATGCGATGATTATATTTCTGCAAAGACATGGTCCAAGAGAGTTCATTTGTATCCCCAAGTTTTAGATTGTACAACATAGCAATCGCAACAATTTGATTTTGGCCTCCGGCGACATCACTCATCGGCACCAAAAATCTTCAAGAACTTCACTGAATGTGTTGTTATGGAGCCATATTTACGATTGCCAGTGCTGACAGAGCCAAGAACACTGTTAACAGTAAAACACAAGTGATTCAAGATGAAATTGCCAAACTGATGGGGACTGTCATCTCACTTGCTCCAAAACCAATATCTTAATCAATAGAGGAAATAAAGCAGAAAGTTATTCCACAAGCTTTAGGTTTCGTGGAGCCTTAGGTAGGTAAAAGTACAAGAAGAGAACTTGCATTATATAAATATTCACTCTTGGTAAAGAAATTTATTACAGGGTCCTTCAGTTGAAAGGGTTTTTTTCTACTTGACTAGTCATCTGCAATGACATTGTTACCCTTGAGTTAACACCTAGTTATTTCTAGCCCTAATTAAGCTATAAGAAACAATGAACAGGCACAAAAGTGGATGAACACAAGGTTGCAGGGCCAGTTGACCAGTATGACATGCACAACAGCAGATGCTGCTAAACTATCTTCAACAAGGCTCAATTGAGCTAGAAAAATCTGACTAAGCTCCGCGGACATGTTGAATTTGCTGGAAATGCTTCTGGGCTGCTCTGTTACTAGCAGCTGCTTGATGATCATTTACCTCATCCGTCAATAAGGAGCTGTCACTAGGTGAAGTTGAGCCATAAGAAGTGAAAAGTAGAAAAAGGGTTCCTACAACACACCCCAGAAAGGGAAGAGAAGAACATATGTCCAGGGCTTGTCTGAGATTCATGGCTAGCTAGCTTATGCTCGCTGATCAAAACTTGGTAACCAGAATACCAAGAAAGACTTTGATGGAAATGCTCAGAAAGAAAGACTTTTGGGATAAGCTAGGATGTTGGGTTTTTATAGTAAAGGTGTTAAATTTTCCTAGGAATATGAATATAATCTAATGCGTGGATATCAAGTCACGGAGAGATGCAATATTCTTACAAAACTGTCAAGCTACCATAAACCGCCCGGGTGGAAATCTCAGTGAGAAAACACATGACTGGACTTCCACAACCACAGGATGTTTCATAATTTCCATTGGATGATAATGTGGCAAGCTCCCATTTGTTGCTTTTTACCTGCTAATTCTCACTGGATGCTAATTAATTTATATAATGGCTAATTAACTTTTAAATTACACTAAATATTGAAATCTTGCTTCATAAATTTCTTGACAATTTTACTTCATAAATAGCAATTATAAAATTAATTATAATTGAATGTGACTTCCTCTATTTGCACTCTTGGGATTTTCACATGATCCTTGCGAAGGCATGTCTTTCCTTTCAAGTCTATTTCAATCCAAGTATAGTGTTTACATGATCACCACATAAATTTTAGCTTACGTGCCGCAATTAAGTACTGATTATGTAGTCATTAATTACTTATAATGTTAAGTAATTATCGGTATTGTTTAATGGGAAGTTATCATAAAATTAATTACTACAATTATCATTTTCAAAATCACCATTTTGTTTGTTTTAAAATCAGTAGGATTTTCTCTGTATTAGTATTAAGGGTAAAAAGCCAATAAAATATTATGAATTATCACTATAGCCTTGGTTAATCTAAATCTATTGTTTTTTTTTTAATGATATCATTTTAGAATTTAAGATGATTAATTTTTTTTTTTGAAATAACATCAAGATAAACCATTAAAAAAAATAAAATCATTGGCTTAGTTTCACATGAGTTTTGATCGAGTAAAATGAGTTTAACCAAGAATTATTCTCTAAGTGGTTTAAAATTAAACCTAGCTTAAGTTAGGTTTAGGATCAACCTTTCAGATAAGCCAAGTTTGATAATTATGCTAACTACTTTATCAATCAAATCAAGATCTAATGGTCTAGATAAACCTTAGCTCCTTGCTCATTTCATAGTCGTCCATCTCTAACAAACACAAGCTAAGAAAATGACAATAGTACCCTCAAATTCTAACCCCCCAAAATCCCAATATAAAGCAACAAATACCTTTCATGAATAAGGGCATTATTGAAATAAAAAAAAAAACATTTTAGAAAATTTAGTGGAGAAAAAAACAATCAACAATGAGATAAACTCTTAACCTATTACACATCTCACGCGACTGCCCAATCATTAATTTGACCATGATACTCCCAATCTCAACACTCAACAATTCTAAACAAATAGAAAATATCTCCCTCATCAAGGGTATTATTGTAAAAAAAATGCATTTTAAAAAAATTCTAGCAGGAAGTAATTAACACCCTTTTCCATTTTGTTGAGAGAGTTCCTTTTTCTTTCTACAATTTCTCTCTCTAGTGCTCTTTTAATGGGAGAAAAACTTCAAAAACCAAAAACATAACTAGAGAGAGTGAGAACTTATCACAAGTTGAATTTGTCAGAGTTGAATGCTAAGGGGAAGGAAGAACATTCGCCAGATAGAGAGTTTGTTTTCAAATTAAAATGATCGTTAGACAACATTACCGTTAGGATTTATTTTCATAGCCATACATTGTGTTTTAATTAATACAAAGTTTGTCAAGAAAGAATCTCATGTGTGACTAAAAGAGAGAATATAGGTAGTTGTTTTTTCATATAAGAATTTGTAATAAAATTGGCAAAAAAAGAAGAAGAAAGAATATGATGATGAATGAATGATGAAAATTTATTTGAACTCTCTCTCTCTCTCTCTGTCTCTCTCGATTCTTTCTAACAAAATATTCTCTCTTATCTTCTTGGGGTTAGCTACTAGCCTCTCACTCTTTAATTTCACCTAGATAGAATCCTGATTAGATCTATTTCAATCCAACTTGTAGAAAATAGTATAAACACCATTGATAGTTGGATGTGGGTTATGACTCTTGACACTTGATCCTAATATCTTAAAAGGCTGGAAGAATCCTTAAAATCTGCAAGCAAAGAATAATCATAAAAGTATGAATAGATTATGAAACTATTAAAGGTATATGGTCAACAACTGAAAAATATTAAGTCCACTTATAAAGCCAAGTTTAGGAAGCTTCAAAAGCTTATCAGTGAGTTATCTTACCATCAAAGCTCTATTTTATAGAAACTACAACCATTTTATTGTAAAAACAAGTACCATAAAAGATCATTAAATCTCTAATCAAGTGAGATCTACTGCAAGATCATGTTGGACTTGTGATGGTAACTACCATCCTTACAAGGTATATAAATCTAAACAGGACGTCTTTAACTTTGATGGCGATGTACACAAATGGTTGTACAAGTGAAACTAGTGTTTTCACATAGAAGAAGTTGCTGATTTTGAGAAGTTTAAGTTAACCCTATACTATCTTGAAGGAATGTCCTTTCACTAGCACTAAAACTTAATGAGAAATAAAGGTAGCTACGTGGTGACTTGGGATGAATATATGAAAGTAATATGTTGCAAGTTTGGGGGGTTAGAAAGATCCACTAGAAAAACTTAAAGATTTTAAGCAAATAGGAGATCTAAAGATGTCATGACCCGAATCTCGAGTCCATGATCGGCAACACAGGAGCGGTGTCGAAAGGACACCCCATCTACGTTAAGTCTCAAAACAGACATATCAAAAGAACAAGTTATTTAAAAAAACACAGCATTTCATAATTTTCAGAAATATTATATTATTCAAAACTAATGAAACTAAATGATAGTTCAAAACTTCTCATCAGTAATTAAAACAAAAACAATAATCCATAATACTTATTACATTGTCAAAAATCCAAACTTAATTAAAATAGGGTAATAGTGGAGCATTTAAGGGATCGAATCAAAACAAAAAGAAAAGTCTCGCAAAACAAACAAGGCATACCGACCAAATTGAAGAAGCAAGAACACTTAACAAAGTCCACCTCCTAACAAAAACTAAGAACCTGAAATAATATTAAGAATGAGAGGTGAGTTCAACTAACTTAATGATGGAATAATATTTAATATATATTATAAATATTAATGATATTAATAGTTTGCAAGTCAATTTATCTTGATATACATATATACATACTAATCATATTATCATAAAGTAGTGAAATATATATCAGAGATCAGATGACACCCAAAGGTGACCAGATGACACTCAAAGGTGACCAGATGACACCCGAAGGTAACTACTGTGGGATGATCAATCACCACAGGCTGATGCCCCTCTCATCAACTAGGTATACAGAAAACTATATGCATATAGGCTAACTACTCTCCGTTAGCATGGAGTTACTGACAAGTTCTATATCAAGGCATAATAGATATTCACAGAATCATCAAATAAACGTATATCATATTGAATAGAATCTAGTTCGACAAATTAAAAGTGCAGATTCAAGAATAAATAAGTACTTGGAAAATAAAGCAACATATATAAATATTGAAGAAATTAACTAGTTGTACTTATTGTATAATCAACATACATATTTATTTATATTATATGCATATTAAAAATATAGAACTAAAAGGAATGTTAGATGAAAGAACTGAAAATCCTATTGAAGATCGTTAGGAGAATCTACAACTATATAAAAATATACTAAAAAATCCCAAAACAACATAAATAAAAGATTGCAATGCATAAAATAAAACCAGGTTTAGTCTCCTAAGTTTAGGGACTAAAATGATAAATTTTCAAAACAGGGACCAAAACATAATTTTACCAAAATTGGAGGACCAAACTGTAAATATATAACCATACTGAAATTCCACTTATAAACCATCCTCAATTCTGTCTAGAACGAACTAGGGACTGAATTGTAATTTTATAAACTTTAGGGACTAAAATGTAAATTCCTAAAATTGAGGGACCAAACTGAAAATATTTCATATAAATAATCAAACTAAGATTCATCATCCTTAACCTCATAATAACATTGTCCAGAATCTCAAAATATATTTAGGGATCAATTATAATTTTTTCAAAGTTTAGAGACTAAACTGTAATTTTCATAAATCAATGACCAAAATAAAATTTGACCATCTTCAACCTCAAGACTATTCTGTCTAGATTTTCAGCAAGGTTAAAATGAATTTCTTAACCTAAAAAAATTAATTTAAACAAATCAACTCCCAAATCTGTAATCAATTACCTAACATGAAACCCTTAATAATCATAAATTAATCTTAACACCATAAACTTCCAATCCTTATGAATCATTCCATAAACAAACTATAATCATCTTTGAATCAACCCAAGAGTTGCAACATCTCTACTTCTCTTTTCTTTTAAATCTTTGAGTTGTGCTACCGAAAAATTATCAATATTTTTGGGTTTTTTATATGCTACTTTCACCATCTCCTACAAGACAAGAGAGATAGTAAAATCTTTATCTTTATGATCTATATAAAACTCATAATTGTATCCTTTGAATATTGGATGTTAGATTGATCTCTAACTTAAGCTATCTTTTTTGAACATATTTTTCTTTCTCTGACCTTGGACAAAACTTCTCTTTAACCTCTGTTACGAATCTATTGGGTTGTAGTTTGGCTGGTTTATACACAAATATTGTGCAATTTTATGTTACAAAACTCACACAAGAAAAGGATTACAATGAAAGAGACTTCACACACTCTACAGCTGCTATTTTTTATTTGTTTTCTGCCTTTTGGGCTTCTGCACTTACTGCCTTCTATTTTACAATGCATTCTGCGACATCTGTACATTTAACTCAGTTAACTTCAAGCTAACTATAATAAACTAACTTTACACAACATATGAGCATTAATATAAACTCTACAAGAAAGCGCTTCCTGGTGAGATTCTTGTGCTTCCATTGCATGCTCCGGTGCTGGAACTAAAGCAAGAAGAAAGTGCATTGCGGGACACTTACAGCATGCTGGAGAGATTCATTCTGATTGAGATAAAACATATGGAAGATCTAGGAGATAAGGACTTGTTGGGTAAATTTGTCGAATCTGGTGAAGAGATTTCTATGAAAGGGTATGGCATGGATATAAATTCTCAGCTGAGGCATGTTAAGATCAAACACAAAAAGAAAGCTAGAATTCTAAATAATCTGTATATTATGAGTCAACTTAACTTAAATACAAATAAAATATATATAAATTAAACTGAAAATACTATTCTATCTTTAATAAATAAAATACATAAATATTATTTAACAGCAATAACGTGTGCTGGATAACTGGAAGGTAAAATGTGAATGTGGGGCTTGTGATGATGGGAGAGAATGGTGGAATGCGACATATGCGAGGCGTGGCAACACACGCTGCAATGGCATTGATGATACCGATACAGTACCGCAATTGTTTGTCTGTTCTGGAAGCTGTGATTCTCTACTGCCAGGAAAAGCTAAAACTCAGCAGCAATTTGAGAGTTCTGCTGTTTTGTTAATGATTCCTGAAGCAAATGGATATACAGCAGAAGCTGCAGAACCTTTTCACCAAGGTGCAAATCTCTCTTTCACTAGCTCTCTGAGTATGCAGTAGTTTTGGTGGTATACTATACAGATTATAAAGGGATCATAAGATTAGTTTTGGATTATGTTTTCTTCCCAATGTACAAATCTGGTGCATTAAAAACTGTGAAGAATCCAAACTGTCAAATTTGATGGTTTTAATACCAAACTGGCCTGGTGCTTTTATTGGGTGCTTAACTTGAGCCCCAAAGTTTATTCAAAAAATTAATGCAATTATTAACGACACAAGAGAAAAAAAAAACAGATATTAGTAATATAAAATTTTGTTGAATGGGATCTCAAAATTTTATTATTAATTTTTGCAAGTGGCCGGTCTCTCTAAGAATATTACAACTGTTAAGTAAATATAAAACACCCCTATATAAATTTTATTTTTTTAAAAAAAAGAATAGCATTAAATTTATAACCGGCGAATCTTCCTACATAACTAGGCCTTTAAAACCTCTCGGCAAAAGTTGACCCCAATATAATAGTCAGATTAAAAATTACAGGCCTTTGTGTCAGAGGTTGATCTCCTTGCACGATCTAGACCTCTTTTCAGACTCAGCACTTTCCTATCCGTTCATAAACATCCTTGATGCTATCCATGTAGTTCAGTTGTGGCAACTGATAGAATTTAGAAACACCTGCATCAATTCTCAATACTATTTGTATTCCAGAGGAATCGCATTGGGGCATTGTGAATAGTATTTGCCCCCCTGGCAGCGAAAACTATATTACAAAGTGGAAAGTAAATACTTGTACAAGATAGAAGAATGAACTCAAGGAATTTAGACAAGTTTTTTCTATAAGATACAGAAAATTTAACTGCTTTGAGAAATAAACATGGAAATAATTCTTTTTACAGAAGGATAAAGGCATACAGCAACACCACTTTAAGGAAATTGAGTTCATAAGCTCTACATTTCAATGGAAAATGAACCAAGAAGTGAAGAACAAAGTGTTGCTAAGACAGTTCAGGTTGTTTTCAATTCTGAATTCTCTCCCTTCTATTTGATAATAGTATTTAAGCTTGGAACAGCCCTACAAGCATAGGAAAATAATAAAGCATGAAATTCTACACGCGCACACACATCTAGATAAAGTTGTAGGATGGGCTGAAAAACTCCATGCAACAGATTTTATACAAAACCTGACATAGTGTAATTTCCTACGAAAATCACCCAGCATTTGAGTCTAAAGTGAGGATTTTGTTGAAGAAACTTGGCCATTTATTTACTAAGCAAGCATTCCTCGCATGCAATCATGCAAGTGGTTGGCTGCCATCAGGTCAGTTTAAGACCTGCGGAATTTGAATGTCTCTTGCAGATTCTCTACTGGAAAAATGACTTCAGTTTTTCGATTTCTCATTTGGTTTAGTTGCATCTTTTGTCTTATTTTGAGCGCCTTTGTCAAATACACCATTTATCATCTTTGCTGAAGTTGTAACATTTTCTAGGAAAGCTTTGAGATTGTTGTGTGAAGAACCTCCGTCCTTCACAGCATCCAAAGCCAATCCACTCCACTTCTTAGCATTGCTCCTTATTTCCTGTCCTTTCTCCCCACTTCCAATTACCACCTCTAGACATCTCCTAATCTCTTCTGCTTCCACAATACCAACTTCATTCACTCTTGCTCTAACCCCATTCCCCCACACCTCTTCTATCATTTTTGCACTTGTTGTCTGATCAGCAAACTGTGGTAATCCCACAACTGGAATGCCAGCCGCAAGGCTCTCCATTGTTGAGTTCCATCCGCAGTGCATCATATAACACCCTATTGATTCATGAGCAAGGACCTCCATCTGTGAACACCATGGAACTATCAACCCCTTTTCTTTGTTCACTTTTTCCCTTACCATCTCTTCAAATTCTGTGTCTTTATTATCTGAAGATCGGATTATCCACAAAAATGGCCTGCAAGTACCAATTAGACCAAGCAACATCTCTTCCATTTGATTTTTTTTCAACACAGCAATACTTCCAAATGAAATGTAAATAACTGACCTTTTTGGCTTTGAATTCAACCATTGAATGTATTCTGTAGATTTTTCAAATAAGTCACACCCACAGGATGTGTCTGATTGGTGGTTTTTGTCTAAAAGTGCAAATGGAATCAATGGTCCTATTGGGATTGGATTTATATTACCAATAGCTGCGATTACTTCTTCTTCAAGGCAATCAAAACTGTTAAGGAGCACCCTTGGGCTTGGTTCTTGTTCTAGGACTTGGATATGATGTTGAAAAACAGGATTTAGTGATGAGTGCGGACCATTTGGTAAGAGAAAAGAAGGGATGTCTTCCGTTTCAAATGGAGGCAACCCAGGTACTTGTATTGAACTTGGAGGTTTATTTTCACTGCTGTTGTAAAGATCATATACACCACCATGTCGATTAAAGAAATGGTGACAGAGAGCTAGTGAAGTAGCAGACTGAATATAGAGGAAAGCAGAGGGAATTGACATGTACCGTGCAACATCAGCAGCCCAAGGGAGGATGAGAGTGTAGATTAGGAAGCTGACAGGATGACAATTCTTGGAGAAGGTCATGATGAGTTCAGTTAAAGTTTGGGAGCCAGCACGCTTGAGTTCTGACAGCATGTCTTGTAAATTGGTAGCATGTTTGATTCCATCATCAAATCCATCAGAGAAGGAGGCAAAGTATAAGCCATCAAGAGATGGGAATGTTTTTATCTGAGTAAGGCCATGTACTGTGGTGGCAAAAGTCACCCTTGCTGCACCAGCTTGTCTTAGGTTCTTGGCAAGTTGGAGCATAGGATTTAAGTGGCCTTGGAAAGGACAGGTTATCAGAAGTAAGTGCTGGTTCTCCATGACTGTGGTGGTTTTGCTTCTGAGAGGCTAGTTTGATTTATTTTATCAATGGTGTTTATGAGCTTGTTTTTTATTGTAAGTTTTACCCCAATTCAATAATTAATGTAGTGTTAATGATTTGCACATATATGCCTTGTTGACTGTTAGATCCAATGCAACTTGGCTATCAATTGAATCGAGGTTATTTATTGTCGTCTTTGCAACTTGGATGCGCTGTGACAATGATGTATCGCTTGGTATGAGCTGAAATATCAGTGAACAACGTGATTGTTGGAAGGTATAGTCCAGCCAGCCTCTAGTGCCCGGTGCTGACATCTTTGCTGATGTAGTTTTTTATATATGACGTTGAACTGTTCAAACCCACAATTTGGTTGAATCAGCAACCCATGCGATTCAAGACAGCAAGGATGCCCCTGTTCATTGAATGTTTGGTAAGGACTAACATGTTTTTCTATGTTTTGATACCTGAACCCGACAACCACACAGCTTGATTCTTGTACACAAACAACTTGAAATAGGTTTTGTCCATTTTGTAAGAGGATCATACTACATGAAATGCAGAACGCAGTTCTTTTTAATGGAGGATACAGTATGGGAATGACTATGAGTTTCTTTTGTGGATGACATGTCTATGCCTTCTTTTCAAATTTCAGACTCAAAAAGCTGTCAGAGGCGGTATACAGATTATGGTAAACCATAAGAGCGGTTGTGACTTTTAGATATTCAGGGAGCAAACAAATTGTTTGGTATAATTCTCATTTCTAGTCAGATTCGTATTCAGCTGCAGAATCCTGATTCAGTTGACTAACCCTATCCAACTTGAGCTTGGTTTGAGCACCTCGAACTCCATATATATGCCCATATGCTTCTTTTCTTTACCATGGAGTTTCTTTTGTTGTGGTATGCCCCATCTTAGTACTGCAACTCTTGGATTGTCTTTTTCCCAGGACAAAACTTTGTGGTGCTGATCAATGAACCACTTGTTTTCAGAAAAAAAATGATTCTGAAAAACTTGATTTCCTGTTGTTTGTTCTTGCTACATATTTTAACTCTTTTTTTCCAGTTTTTGCAGTTTTAAGCTTCTGTGAAATAGATCAGTGCGTAACATTTATCCAAGTAAATATAGCCCATATCTCCCATTATTTTTGTTCCCTACATATTTTCTGTCAATTGTACCAGTTTATTCCTTAGTTCGAATTCTATTAATCAATAGGCATAATTCATTCTTGAAGCCCTAACAGCTTTTTTCTTGTATACATGTGCAGTCTTAATGATCACTGCAGTTGTAATTTGTAATGATATATGTACTGCGCACACCAGGAATTTGTGCAGGCAGAAAAGAATAGGTTTTTGACATCCCTCATGATAGTACACGATCATAGAATAGCTTGAATTTCTTGGGACCTTACATAGTCGCCTCGAGATTTTTACCATCCCAATATATACTCTTATTATATCTTTAGTTGTATAAAACATCTTTTATAGAATTATATATTTTTATCTTATTAATATTTGTATAATAAATAATTATTTTTTATTAATATTATTAGAGAAAAAATAGCTTTTCAGTCCCTCTACTACATAAAAAACAAAATTCATAAGCTATAAATAACACATAAATCATCCAGGTTCAAGATTCATAATTTTTATTCTCAAGATATATGACTTATTAATTTCAAAATATTTATCATATCAAAACTAATAACAAATACTTTTATTCTTAACAATAAATGCTTATTATTTTATTTATTGTAAATATTTACTTTAAGATCACTGACTAAATCATCTAAAAATCTTTAAAATCCATTAAAATGGATTATTTTGCACGTTATAGGCTTTTTATAAGCTACAAGTTTCATAAATAATAAAGAATAAACTGTCTTATTAGAACATGTAATTAATCCATAATCCCTACCCTGAAAAACTCATTTCCAAATACTTTAAATTTTGAAATATCATATATTAGTTTACATATCGAATACCATCAATCATCAATCATGGATATTATTAGAAAAACTCATTTGAGAAAAATAATAATTTTTTTAATAAAAAAATCCATCTTAAAATCCAAACTTTTGACCATATAAAAAAGGCGAATCTACATTTAATTAGCTGTATTTTGCAATTAACTATGGTTTCAGAAAGAGTTGACTCCCCTTCTTTTAGAATATGTAATTCAATTGCATTCAAATCTCAAGAGATGGAGTACTTTAATAAATTTGAGGGTCAAAGTGTAAATCGAATCTAAGAGTTGACTCCCCTTCTTTTATTAGCTTCTTTCCTTTTCTTCTCTCTCTCCTTTTTATTAAAGAATTTTGCGTTGCTTTCACTTCAATTTCTCCTTGCATTTTAATATTTTCTTTTAGTGGTGATATCCAAACATCATGCATGATACTCGAAAAAAAATATTGTGAAAGACAAGCTTTTAGCATGATATTACAAAAACTAAAAATTAAACACAAGAGTATCTAACCTAAAAATACATTATTAATTGTATTTTAATTATGAAAAATTGATTATACATGCATACCTAAATTATTGATGTGGTGGAAGATCTATTCATCACGCTTTTCTTTCAAAAAAAAAAAAAGATCAGGAAAAATTAACAATTAAATTACGCATGAAAAACAAGGAGAAAAGTTAAAAATTATATGGGAGGCATAATATTTGAGCATGCTGGTTTATTTTATTTTATTTTTCAACAAGAGTTAAGCTTAATATATATAAGAAGGGTTAGGTTGGCCATATCGATGAAATCCAAGTGCCATAGCCAACAGATACTTCTTCTTTTTTATTCTTTGGTAGCTGAGGTCAACATTTTTTATTGACATTCGTCATTTTCGCACAAGCTTTTCATTTCTTTATCCATATAAAATTAACAAAACAAAAAATTAATAAATTTTATAAGCAACTTAATGATGACTCAAGTATTTTTCCTTGAAAAACTAATATGAAATATGTTGATTGATGTCTTGTTGAGGTGCCATTTAACAATCAGATTTATTATATGCCATATTGTTTAACACAAAAATAATTAATGAAAATATATACTGTTCGTTATTGATAAATTAATACAAAACGGTCGTTTAATCTTTTGCTACCATGGAGCCTGTATATGATGAATATACTAAAAAAAATTAAAAATAAATACCATACTTCTTTCTCTTCCATGCATGAAAACCCCATGATTACAACACTACTAAGCTTTAGGTTAGAACCAAAAAGACAGGTACAATATATATATATATATATATATATATATATATATATATATATATATATATTAAACCTCATTACATGGCGTTGTTATACCTGAGAATGATCTAAACAATCAAGTCACAGGTTTCCAGCCTATATACTGATTTTATAAAAAAAATCAAAGAAATAAATGCAAGTAAATATAATATAAACAGATTTCTAATGCGAATGAACAAGGCAAGACCAACAATGTCAAGATCCTTTATCAAACACAGAGCATACTTAAATGTACATAAAATATAATAAAAATGTTCATAATAAAAATAGAATTTTACTTAAATTTGTAATGTAAATCAATACAAGAGATATTGGTTACAGAGGAGAGTAGATGTGGGTTACAGGTATGAGTTACAAGGAAGAATAAAATTTTTTCAGGGAAAATGATAGTCTGCCTTCTGAGGATTTAGGAGTCCTCTTTTATAGACGAGTTGACACGGAAAATGCCAAATTATCTTGTTGGGAAAGCTTGGAGATTCCATTAGAACCCATGTGGTATTACTTGCCATGATTAGGTGATGACAAAATAAAAAATGCTCATGTTTTTTGTAGGACTTTCATCTATTGTCTTATTGCCATCGAAACTGGATTTGTTTGTTTGTAGTAGCAGGTAATATTTGTAAGAGAAAGCCTAAAACAAATGGGCTTAAAACAAAAAAGGACTTAAAACAGGTGAGTCGAAAAGATATGGACTCTAAACAGATGAGCCTGAGAAAGCATGAAATACTCTTTTTTTTTTTTTTTTAATATCACTTGATAGGTGGTAGGATACCAAAACAATTATCTTCATTCTCGTCTCCAAATGAAATGGTAGGAGATATCGATCCAGATGAGCTAGATTGGGACAAGACTGTTTTCGGGTCCTAGCTTTGTATAATGCTTTGGACTATTTATAGGTATTCTTCTTCAGTTCTAGCAGAGGCAAGAAGGGCTGCCATTTGAGCCTTTCGGGCTAGAAACTTTGATTGAGGATGATGATCAATAATGGGAGTTGTTTGATGTTTTTATAACCATTCCATAACAGCTAATTTAGAACTTTTGGATGCAGTTGCAAAAGAATCCCACCATTTGATTTTGAATTTACGAATAAGTACTGGATGTCCATTTTGTAGATTATAATCATAGAACCACGAACATACCTATGGCATAAAAAATTTTGTACAGTAAATGAGAAGGGAAAAGAACTTCCTTTCAGAAGGAGCTGGTTGAAAATCATTTTTGAAATAAAGGTAGTCGTTTTCAACCAGAGGATGGTCTTTGAGGTAATCAACATAACAACTATAGTAGTCCCACCATTGGAGGAATCAAAGGTGGAGGTTTGTAGTATTCATGTCATTATGGAAGTAGAAAAGCCAAGAATGACTATGGTTTGGATTTTATAGTAGGAAGGCATTGAACCATGCCTGTTGGTAATCCCAGTATGTATAGAAAGTATTGTAGTCCTGGGGGTTTGTACGGAAGTGTATAGGGAAGGAGAGAGATTGATATAAGGGTTGTCCCCAATCTTTAGGGTGAATGACTTTATGAATGATACATGTAGAATATGTCGGTTCAGTGTGATCAGAATGAAGTTTGAAGTGTTTGAACTTGACAAAATTGATAATCTCAAGGATTGCGGCATAATAGGATTGTGGTTTGGCTAAACTTCAAGGTTTGTAGTACCAATTTGAAGGGAAAATTTTGAAAGCAGCAACGGAAGGGTTTTCATGATAAAATCCTTCTTTCATAGTTAAAATATTTTGGAAAGTAGTTTTGAAAATATATTTGGATTTGATTTTGAAAAACTGGTTTGTTATAAAGAAAGGAGGGGTTTTGAAGCAGAAATGCCTCCTTGAGGTTTTGAAAGTGATTTGAAAATACTACCTGTTTGAGATACGGAGTCACTGGAGGTCTGTTGAGACACCTTTTGTAATGCTAGGAGTAATTCTGGTGATTTAGATATAGTGTCAATCCAATGTTGAACTGCGTTTGTTTGTACCTATGAGGGTTTTGTAGTTTCTTCTTCTTCAATAAGTACCTCATACCAGGATTTGATGGGTTTGGCAGCTAAAATAGCTGAAGACATAAGTTTTGTAGAAGGCTTGGGGCTCTCTGGTTTTGTAGGCCGGGTTTGAGGGGCTTTCCCCTTGTCTTCGGTTTTTGCTTTCGGAGGCATCAAGACCTGTTTTGAAGGAATTCTCGGGTTAGTGAATCTCCTTTAATGTAGACAATATCAAAATAAAAAATGCTTAATGCCATCTGACAAAAATCTGTTTTGAAGCAAGATTTTGAACATCTTTTTGTAGAACTTTTTTCGCAGATTTGCAGTCAACACGTAAAAGATATTTTGATTTAGTAAATCACTTTGAAACTTTGTAATACAGAGAACAATTGAAAGGATCTCTTTTTTTATAGTAGAGTAATTTTTCTGGCAATCATTCCAGTGGACGGATGTGTATTGGAGAATTTGTTCTTTGTCATCTTGTACTTGTTTGAGAATCCCACCATATCCCAGGTCAGAGGCATCTTTCTCTACTATCCCAAGAGCTAACGGGTTAGCTAAATAGATGAGAGGAATGGTTTGGACCTGTTTCTTAATTTGTTTGACTAGGTCAGTATGGAGGTTGGACCAAGGAATGAGGTTTGTTTTTAACCTGTCATGTAAAGGTTTGGCGAGATGGCTAATATTGAGATAGTAATCCAGAACATAATTAAGACTGCCTAAAAACCTTTGCAATTAGGTTTTATCGGTGATCTTATTAGAAAATTTGTTTCTGAAGGTTAGAGACCTCTTTATTGGTGTTACAGTGCCTTGACAAATATAATGGCCTAGGAAATGGACATGAGTTTAGAAGAGAGAAATTTTTGTTTTAGAAACAACTAAACCATTTTGTTTTGCAGTATGAAAGAAAGTATGTAGATGTTTGAAATGTTGATCTATGGAAAATGAAAAAAATAAGCACATCGTCAATATAAACAACGCAGAATTTTGAATGTGCATTGAAGATGTCATTTATGATGCGTTGAAATTCAGATGGTGTATTTTTTAGGGCAAAGGGCATTATATTCCATTCGTATTGGCCAAAAGAAATTGTAAAAGCAGTTTTGTATCTCTTTTTGTGATGAATATGGATTTGCCAAAATCTAGATTTCATATCGAACTTAGAAAATATGAATGCAGAGTGCAATTTTTGTAACAAATCTTTTTTGTTGGGGATTGGATATTTGATCCATTTAAGAGCAAAATTTAAAGGTTTGTAATTGATCACAAGTCTTGGTGTGCCTCTTTCGATTTCAAAGTTTTTATTCACATAAAATGTTGCACACAACTAGGGTAATCGAGACTTTGGATAAGACCTTTAGACTCGAGATCGCGGATTTCATGTCTGCAATGCTGTTTTAAATCAGCATTCATTTGTATAGGTCTTACTTTTGTAGGTATAAGTTTTTCTGAAAAAATATCTTCATAGGAAAGATCAACGATGTGTTATTTTCTTTTCCAGAAAGCATTAGGTAAGTCTGAACATATTTGTTGTTCAATCTTATTTTGTAAATCAATGATTTTCTTTTATAAATCAGAGTTTTGTAATTGTTTGTTTATACGACAAAAAGAAACATGGTTTTGTAAATCATGTAAATGGAATTGTTTTCCATGAATTAGTGCATTGATATGATAAGTATGTATGGAGCATGCTTTGATTAAATTCAAATTTTTAGTCTTAGATCTCTCTAAGAATGGGAAAAAAAGTTTGATGCTATTGATTTTGAAAGTAATATAATTATGATGTGCTTGATATGAAGTGATCATGTTAATGAATGGAGTGCCAAGAATAATGATATGATTAATATCTTTTGTAACAACAAAGAATGTTTTAAGAGAAATGCCTTTGTTAAAAAAAAAGGCTTGAGTTTTTCCTGCAATATGTAAATTTGAATTATTAGCAGCAGAGAGTTCTTCAAAGGTATTTTGTAAAAATTGTTTTGGAACCACGCCTTCTTTAATGCAGTTCAAATCTGCACCTGTGTCAAATAAGGAAATGGTGTCAAGTTTGAAATATTCTGTGAAAATAAGAGTAATTCTAATTAAATATTTTTTGGAAGATATTTGTGTTAATATGTTTAGGAAATCATCTGGAATATGCTCAATAGTTGTAAGTGTATGTGGCAATGCATGAGATTCAATGGTTTGATCTTCTATATCAGACTCAGTATCAGTCTGGCTTTCAATTTTGGACAGAAGATGTTGTAATATGACAGAGTCTTTTTGTTGGGCTTGTTTAAGGGTTTGTAATTCGGATTTGAGGGTTTTGATCTCAGAATGTAATTCTAGAATGGTAACTGTGGTTTTAGATTTTTTTTTTGTTAAGGATCTTTGTAAGGTCATAGGTATTGGTGCTGGTAGAGGGTAATATAGAGCAGTTTGGAGGGTTAGATGGAGGGTGCTCTGGTTGGTTGAAATCTTTCAACAATTTATCCAAGTAGGTTTTTTGAAGTTGAGGATCATTAAGTCTTTTGATAGCCTCAAGAATAAATTCCTAGTCTTAGGTTAAGACGTTGATTTGTTTGGAATTTGTAGAGGCATCTGAAGTAGCACTGGTAGTTGCTATTTCATCGATTTGAAATTCTTCTTCAGAAGTGTCTGAAGAAGAGTGGTCAGTATCTGTAGCTTCAGTGTAGAGATTTTGTATTTGGTTGATGGTATCTTCATCTATTTAGAGCTCATGAAGTTTGGTATTGACCTTGCAGAAACGGGATATATGTCATTTCTGGTTACATTTGTAACTAGTAATGTTTTTGGGGTCAAATTTTATTTTGGGTTTTGACTGGAAAGTTCTGTGGGGCTTGGTAAATTTATAGGGCTTTTTATAGTAAGGTTGATCTGGTTTGGAATAAAACTATTGTCGGTTTTTATGGGCTGATCGTCTATAAGGAAGTTTTTAGCTCGAATATTTTTTTGGTTGTGAATAGGCTTCACTGCAGGAGGGTGTTTTTGGTGGAAAGGTCGAATTGATGACATAAACTACCAAGTTCTTATCTGGTACGTTTCATTTTTCACTTTAGGTGCTTCTGGAGTTTAAGATCCTAACAGATCTTAAGACCTTTTCGGGTAAAGCTTACAAGTTCATCATATGTGAGCTGGTCATATAGTATGGTTTTCGTTGTAAAGATATCTTTGATTTTTTTTTTCTAACTTTTTCTCCTAAGAGAACATGTAGGTCTGCAAGGAATTTTTCTTTTCAAAAGAGTTGGTTTGAATCTTCTCTAAATATGACACGGGTAAGGAAGGTGTTTTTGTACCATTGAAAGTCACTTGGCTTCTTACACTTAAGATTGGAAAGGAGTTCAGCATTTTCGTCTTTTAAATGGAAAGGGTCTCCAACAAAATGTAAAGAAATTGTAAGAATAAGGATCGACACAGCGTCTTGGATAATGTTTCTAGATGGATCAAGGATGGGTGTTTGGTCCTTAAATGTTTGGAAGAAATATATATATATATATATAAAAGATAAATCTGTTTTAGAACACTTTTTTAATGAATTTTTATATTTTCAAAATATAAAGCAAATAAAAACAAATGTTTTCTATCTTTTCTATTCCAAAATACTAACCAAACACTATTTTAAATTAGATTTAATTATATTGAATTTTTTGTTATTTTTTTTTTTGAATAATCATGGAGATGATTTTTTTGTTATTTAATTCAGTCATAAACCAAATTCGTTTCAGCATGGAAATAGAAAATAAAGAAGAAAATGTAAGCAGTAAATTAACTAAGTGGAAGCGATGTAACATTTGTTTCTTGATAAATCAAGATTAGTAAAGAGCATAAATTATCAAATTTTTGTTGATACAAAAATACAATAACCCCAAAAGTTTAACCATATTGAGACAAAAGAAAAAGAAAAATATAAAAGACAAATTAAGAAAAATTAAAAAAAAATCTCTCATTCTCATTATTCATGATTTGACAATATCTTTTTCCAAAAGAAAATAATTAAAGAGAGAGAGAGAAGAAAACTTCCTATAGTAAAGCCTAATAAAGAAATTAAGTTACTAGCAAATTAAAATCACCAAGAATTCTTCAATGGCTTCTCCAGCAAAGCTGTGAGGTACATTTCTCTAAGCTCTGCGCCACGATCAAGCTTTTTGCCTACCACCCACTTTAACTTAATGAATCCAATGTTCTCAATTAGTGGCTTGTAAACATCCAAAAATTGATCTTCCACACAGAAGAAATGATCGAGCCAAAACAGCCCACCAGGCCTAAGAACTCTGTAGATATCAAACATCAAGAAATGAAGCAAAGTTGTAGGAATCCAGTTACTCAATACATGCATTGAGTGTACAATATCCAAAGTGTTGTCAAAGAATGGTAGCCTTTGTGATATGCTTATATACAAAGGCACAACACCTCTTGAAGCAATGAAATTATTGAATGGACCATTCAAGTTCATTGAAGTTGTTATGATTGTTATGTTCCTTTCCTTCATTCGTACAGCAAAAGTAGCCACACCACCACCAATGTCAAGCCCAATTCGGATTGTTCCAGGCTTCTTTGTTGCAAGAACTTCATCAATTGTGAAGTCAAGTGATCCTTCAATGACTTGTCTTGAAGCCCAACGATTCTTTTCTCTACCTTGTAAATCAAAGCAATCCTTACAGTCATCAAAACCCTTTTGAGTTTTCATTCTGTTGATGAGACATGTGTAGTCCTTGCAGGTATAAGCTGTCCAAACAACCGAAGAATTGGGTGGTGTAGTCCAAAGACTAGTAGGAAGAGGGTAGGGCTCAACAGAGTCAGGCTGTGTCGCGGGGCGGCAACGGCGGCGAGGGAGAGGTTCACAGCCTTTGAGGAGGAGTTTCTGTGCAAGCCGTTCATCATCAGGACAGGATCCATTAACTTTGTAGGACATGAAACGACGAAGTTCATCAGGAAACCTAGTGCAGGCTTGGCCTACAGGAGGATAGAAGGTGTCAGAATCAAAGTTTGTGTTGAAACCATATGGGAGTGCCTGGCCTGAAGTGAAGGCAAGAAATTCTGATGGAAGGTCCAATTGCGTGTCAGGATTTTCTGAGGCATCTGAGTCAGCAACACTGCTACTACTATTTTGAGTGAATGTGGAGGAGATGGGGTGA
Source organism: Populus tomentosa (assembly GCA_018804465.1). Classification (NCBI taxonomy): domain Eukaryota; kingdom Viridiplantae; phylum Streptophyta; class Magnoliopsida; order Malpighiales; family Salicaceae; genus Populus; species Populus tomentosa. Next base: position 6,663,798 of record CM031975.1, read on the forward strand.
AGATAAAAAAAGGAGGAAGAGTAGAAGGTGGAAGAGAGGAATAAAGTAAGGAGATTTGTGGACAAGAGTAGGACGAGGAAGAAGAGATTAGTGGAGAGAGATTTGGGTTTACGAGGGGAATCCATTTTGGTTTGCTTCTGATGAAGATCACTTTGTCTTGAAGCTAATAGAATAGCGACTTGATGAGGTTTAGAGTAGGGAGCGAGCATGGTGTTTCTATGTATCTATATGTGCCTACATCATAAAAAAAATTTAAAAAAAATTGACAAATAATCAAATAACATGGATGGTTTAATCTAGGGTAAGCTCATTCATGCAACCCATCTGAATGTTTCCCTGAAGTAACAAGTTAACAACACATAATAATGAACTAGCGGAGCAGGTGCTGAACTGCATGCGATGCTTTATGAAGTCAAATATCATAAAATAGTTCTTAGAAAACTAAGATATGTGGAGTCCTAATGAAGTCATTCTACTTGTGATCGAGTCCCAAGAAATAGCACCATTAATGAGTTCTGTCCTCTTTCTTAGATGGAAATCTGGTGTTCTAATTATGTTTTGCATCTTACTTTTGTTGTTATAAGTTTAACATGTGTGAATCTCACATGATTGATTCTAAGTGAAATTCCTCAAGTAAAATAATTGTGAATCTTTTTTTTTTTTTTACAAAATATTACACTCTTCACATTCAACTTTACCGCATCTATTTCAGAGTTAATAAAGATTTAGAATACTTCTTTGAATGGGACTAATCGGACATGTATCTGTAAAATATATGTTTTTCCGTCTGATTTTTCAAGTTATAAGCAGGCAAATTTGAGACCAAGGCATGGGGAGAAAAAAAAAAAAAAAAAAAAAAAAAAAAAACTAGAAAGGTGCCAAAGAATTCAACAATCAGCACTGGCTAGCCTAATATTGAAATCCTTTTACTAGGAGTCAGCTGATTTCTTAGATGGGAATGCACAAACACATCGGCAACATTCACATGCATACCCGGAACTTGTGCATCTGACCTAGAAAGCCATAGATCATTCATTTACTGTAATCAATGCCCGTGTTTCCGTAGCACACCCCAAATATTTTAGCTCGAGTTGCAACGTTGACGGCATCATGGATTAGCAACTTGACAACATATTTTTTACCACTTGGTCTTTCAACTCTTTCATGAATTTAATGTTTAGATGAAGACGTTTGAATAACCCAAGATTTCCACTTCTTAAAAAAAATATTTAGACCTTTTTGTTTGTTGAAAAGTAGTTTTGTTTTTTTAAAAAAGTGAATTCTGAAAAAATAAATTATTTTTCGATGTTTAGTAGTGTAATAGAAAATAAGTTAGAAAATATTTTTCAGTGTTTGGTTACGTCATGAAAAATAAGATAGAAAATAACTTATTAATGTTTTATTTTTTTCAAGTCTATTAAAATAATGAGAAACAAATCTTACAAATTAAAAGTTGAATGAAAATGAAATTGAAAAAAAAATATAATTTCATAAATTATCTCATATAAAATACATAATAATCAAAATAATAGAGATCAAATCTAAAAAATATAAAAAATTTGAAAGATGAAGAAATTAAAATAATAATAATTAACATTTCATAAATTATTTCAAATAAAATAAGTAACAATCAAAAGAATGAGGACCAAATTTGATAGATCAAAAATTTCAATTAAAAAATAATAAGAAAAAAGCAAAATAAAAATGAGGACCAGAGTTAATATAAAAATTAAATTCTAAGGGATGAAATTGAAAAAAAAATATTCAAAACAAAATATATATAGCAATTAAAAGTTTGAGGATCAAATTTGATATAATCAGCAAATAATATGACATTTCTAAATTTTTTACAACTTCCAGAAAGTGTTTTTCGTCCAAAATAAAAAGAAAACACTTTCCTGAAAATCAAGCCAAATTTTTCTTTGAATGGAAAATGCTTTTCGTTGACCAATTTTTCTAATGGCAAACAAATACAGGAAAATTTGAAAAGTAGTTTCCTGAAAACCACTTTCCGGGAAACAAACACACCTTTAACTAGTGATGCTATTTCAAAATATAATATGTTCATGAATAAAGTTTTTTTAAGTGTTTGGACAGTGAATAATTAATTAAATATTCACATTAATATTTCTTTCTCTAGAGTTCACGAAATGGATAGTTTGTAATAAAAGATCAAACACCTGCAAAATAATTTTTTTTGTGAGATTTAGGGATTCTTTGATGATAAAGTTAATAAATTTTATTAAGAAATTGCAATAAATAATAAAATGAGTTTTAAATTATAAGAATAATAGTGTTTGTTATTATTTATATATGATAAATCCTTTGAGAATAAAAATATGAATACTTAGATAATAGAAAAATATGAACATTTTACATTGATGGTTCGGGGGGGTATATATAGCCCTTGAACCTTGTCATGTTGCTTTAATGGAGGGGTTGAAGTGTTATTTTCTCCTGATAATATTAATAAGGGATACATATCTCTTACACAACATTAATGAGGAATAGATACTTTTAACACGATATTCAAGTTGATGGAAATATAGTTAGCTCATATGAGACTTTTGTACATCTAGGGGTGTACAAAGATTATTATTATTGACTTTTAATATTTTATTGTTTAAGAGCCATAAGAATAAACAAACAAAGTCTAAAGACCCAATATGAGGCTTATTATGATTGCTAATTCCATATGCATTTGAACCTAGAATGACCTCATGCCCAAAGGTGATAGATCTAACAACTTGCCATATCCATATATACTTAGGCTTAGCACACAACTGAACCAAAAAATATTGGGTCTGGCATCTCGCCACACCTATATGTATTAAGGTTCAGCACACAACTAAAACAACAAATATTTTGTTTGGCAGCTCATTAAACCCATATGTACTTGAGCTCAACGTGCAACTAAACCCAAGGATGTTGGGTTTGGTATCTCACCAAGCTCACATGTACTTGGGCTCAGCAAGTAGATAAACTTAAGGATGTTGAGTTTAGCAGCTCACTAAACCCACGTGTATTTGAGTTGAGCGCGTAGGTGAATTCAAGGATGTTGAGCTTAGAAGCAAGCCAAACCCATGTCATTTGGGCCTGGCAACCTAAGTATATTGGATTATTAACCTGTTTTTAGGCTTTTTAAATGCGGGCTAAAGCAAAAATAACATATATAAAATACATTAATCTGTCAGTAATCCCTTAAGTCTTTATGAATTAAATATGCAAAGATTTGAAAGTTTATCAAATTTAATGAGAGATTTTTTATCTTTTTTGTGAGATTTGATTGTCCTAAGTAGAACTCTTAAGATTCTTGTTGTTAAATGGCTCATCTTTATTAAAAGAGATGGTCAGGTAGCTTATCTTCGTTAAAAGTGAAGTTGAAGTGGATCTTCGATATAGAATGTTATTGATGATGTAATACCTCGTTACTCACCTAGTCAAATGAATGATTTTATTTCTATTTGAGGGTAATTGCTTTATAAACAGGTAATGCATGGTTATGATTCTTCAATCTTCCTTAATGTTGATGTGAACAACAACAAGCTCTTCTTCACCCATATTATGTTTTTCCAAAATTTCAACCCAGACATCCACAAAGAGATCTATATTATTGGAGCTTGCTAACTTAGATAAGAGATTCATCCAAGTTTATAAGGTTAGTTTATAATACTAATAGACCAGTACATATAATATTTTATTGTTGAATTTCAGATTGTCATTGATTTTCAAGTTTTAATATGGATAATTTATTTTTTATTCCATTAGAATAATGGATTTAGTTTTATTCCATTAGGATACTTTTGATAGTAAAACATAAAAAAAAAAAAAAAAAAGGTTATAAGACTCAGCATGACCAGGCAGGTTGACCTTTACCCGACTACTAGTATTTCCAGGCATATGCTTATGCTATGACCAAGACACTTGTTGCATTCAGTGATCTGAATTTTTTTTTTTATAAAGAAACCAAGAAAATAACTATTAGGATATTAGTCGTTATGAATTAAGTAAAGGGGAGGGAAACCCTTCTCTATCTTTCTCTTATCTTATAATATTTGAGTTTATTGTTTCAAAAATGCTTTTTTATTTCTTATCAAAACTCCGCATTTCATCTGTTTCTTCCTTTTCTATTTTTCAACTAATAAAATGAATTGAAATAGAACATAGACCTCACGAAAAAAAAATCAGTTACAAATGGATTTAAAAAAATACAAGTATGCAATATAAAGTTTTTGAAACTAAGACTAATTAATTAGATTCTTAAACTACAGGGACTAAGTTACAATTCACTCTATAACTATGCCATCGCCTTTGTCACTATCGCAAGTTAAAAAAAAAAAAAAAAACCCTAGCAATGGCCACCGGCCTACCTGCTATTCGACAAGGGCATTTATACAGATTACAACAACGATCTCTACTCCACAAAAAAAACAACGAGGGATAAGATTGGTACCTCCAGCCCTACCTACTCCAGCCAGCCTGCCAAATATGACTACCATGCTAGACAGCTAGAGATCTTAATCTAAAGTTCAGAGGAAAATATTAGTTTGACTAATATACAAACTACTACATGCATATTTCATCATGATTAATTTATATTAAAGAAAGAAAGAAAGAGAGAAAGAGAGAAAGAAAATACCTACTAGGGTTTGATTTTCATAAATCTGAGGTTTGCTTATTAAAATATTTAAGATATTTTGATTATCCTATGAGATATAATAGCATAATTATTTTTTTATGATTTTATTAGATAGTATTTGATTTATATCACGAAATAATAAAAAATTAGAACATGTCTCATTTTTTTTTCTGTTTTGAAATAATAAAAATTCACTTACCTTATGTATATATCTTCATTTCTTTAATTAAGATGTTTTTGTCTTTTTATTTAGATATATGTTCTATAATAATAATAGCCTAAAATACGATTGCGAAATGTCTCTTCGATACGTTGTTGAGATTGGAAGATACAGAAAATTAGCATGACTCCTAGACATGAGAAGCTTACGTTCATACGGTAAGAACAAATTAACGCATGCAAGAATAGAGCATAGCATAAGTTGTATCAATAAATCTCAATATTATAATTATTGAATTGAATCTCAATCTAAAAATTTAAGCTATTAGTTAAGGTTTAAGGATATGATTTATATTATTCTTTAACACCCTCTCTTAAATGAAAGCTTTTTGAGCTTAAAACTTGCATAAGCTATATTATCTTGTGTTTAATTTTTATCAAATAAATTAGGGATGGTAAGATTTGAACTCGTGATTGCTTAGCTATCAAGGCTCTAATATCATATCAAAGAACTATCCCAACTTAAAAAATATATAATTTATATTATTCTTTAACAAGCATGCACAATTGAATTTGTTTGTAATCTTTTATGAATCTGTTTAAAGTTCTTTCCTAAACTAATTGAGAAACACAAAATCAGTATTGCCTTTTGACATACTTGAAATCTGCTGAAGAATCAAAACAATCTAACTTAACTCTACAAAGATTCAACAATTTTAGCAACTCTTTAAGCTTCTCCTTTGTGCTATAACCACAGCCCACTTGCAATAAGACCAACAGCTTCTGGAAAGCACCCACTAGAAGTGCTTCAACCACAACACCTCCTTCTGCATCATCATCGCCATCCTCTGATCTCTCTCCGTAATTCTTGAAAAGCTTCCAGAGAATGGAAACTGACAATTCTGATGCCAAATCTGATACATTCAAGATCTTCTTGATCAAAACAGCTACAATGAGAGCATTCTCATAGGCCTTTTCTCTCCCTTCTCTGCAATCACAAATATGGTCCAAAACACCTAGTGCCTTCTCGCATATGCTTTTATCTCCATCAACTAGAACCTCTATGATCAATGAAACCAAACCCATTTCCACAAATGTTGGTTTCATCTTCTCATTGAGACTTGATGACGAAGTCATGTAGAAAATCGCCATCAATGAAGCTTTGGTGGCTGTTGGGCAAATAGGCTCCTTGATTAACTTAACCAAAGCTTCAACCACTCCGTCAATCTTCACCAGGGCATTTACATGCCTTTGATCTAGAGCAAGAAGATTTTTAAGCACCAAAGCTGCATTTTGCCTGGCTGAAAGATCTCCCCTCTTCAAGAACCATGCCAAACAATTCAAAGACTTGATGGATCCAAGCCTACTTTGGCCTTCTTCACCAAGTGGAAACACCCATACCAAAACTGATAAAATCTCTCCCAACAAATCCTCATCCTTCTCCATTGCAACGCTTGCAAAGGACTCGAAGCAAGCCGATAGAACACAACCAGCCCCATTCTCCACAACGCATCTCTTGTTGCGCTCACTCTCTTTACCCCAATTCTTGATCTTCCTAACCAGCTCTTGACACTTCTTTTGCTCCCCTCGTTGAGTTGCAACATTAACCCTCCTACAAATCTCCGAAACCTCGTACGGTGTCACAGGGACACGAGGCGTAGGGATCCTTTCAAACCCGTAAGAACGATTCTCAACACCCCAATCTTGAATCATCTTGCGCAGGGAATGATTCGGAATCTGATCAAAGCTTGCTAACACCTGGTTTGTAACCGGACATGTTAGGTTGCCATCTTCGATCCATTTTTCGATACTTTCTCTATCGTATGTGATTCCTGTCGATAATGTGACCGGATCTTTCATCAAGTCAAGAGAAATCGGGCAACAGAAGTGTCTAGGAATCATGATTTCCATGTCCGAATTGATTTCTTGGCTTGGATTCTTGTTTTTCTTGGACTTTCTCCTTAATCTCCAAGAAACAATCATTGTCTATTCTCTCTTATGATGTGCTGCCAAGTACGTTGGTGCTGAGAGTAGGTTACGTATGTTTTGAACTTTGGTTCTTGGGCTAGAGAATATACGAAACTCTTGGTGATGGGGTGATGTATTTATATGTTGGTATGGCTTTCCGGTGGTCAAAGTCAAGCCAAGGAAGAGATGGACAGGGAAGAAGACTGACTTCAAAAAGCAATCACGAAAGTGTGAAAGGTTGGGTTTGATGAATTGGAACTTGGAATGTTGACTGTTGAACAATTGAAAACAGTGTGTAAAAGCGTTAAAATTGTTGTTCGGAGCAAGGTTAGACGGCCAACCAAGGGTCGATTTCTGGCATTGGCTGACTCGGTCCGAGTCAAAGTAGTAGCAGGTGGACCGACTTGGTTTTTTTCTTTTTATATATGAAAATAGGGCTTCTACGGATGGACTACTCCTTACTGGAGACTGCCTGCGTCACAAATGTTATATTTGTTAAATCTAGATTGGTGCTGAAAAACTCAGGATTTAAAGTTTAATTTGAGATCAATTTTTAATTAAATTAAATTAAATATTTACTAGACCAAACTTGATTAATTCAACGAGGTTGGTTTTGGTTTCAGTGATTGAGTAAAACTCTATCAATTAACATGAAGATTTTTTTTTTGAAAAACAATAATATAATATTATTTTAATAAAATAATTGACCGGGTTAATCTTATGAATTAATCATCCAACTTGAATAAATTTTTGGGTTAGTATTCAAGATAGACAACAAAGGTGACCAATACTAAGAACAAAGGAATAGTTAAGTTTGATTGCTCCTTGTAGTTTATAGTCCTCATGTTTTAAAACTATATATTTGATCCCTATTTCTTAAACTCATTTATAACTTATTTCCTTCGTATATTCCACTCTTTTTTCCCCAATATATAATTTTTTTTTATTTGAGGAATAGAAAAATGAAAAGAGAACAAGATAAGAAGGTAGGATTTGATGAGTTAGGAGAACCTTTTTTTTTGGAAAGAGATACTACCAAGTTGAGGATGGCTGATGCTAGTCAAATAAGGACTATTGAATTATTTTTTTATACCATGTGATAGAGATTAATTGATTGATTTAATAAATTATAGGGATTAAGTTATAATTAACTCATAAAGGAATGGTTTATGGGTGTGCCCAATTGAAGTTTAGAAAATCTCGCCAGTTACCAGTTTTTTGAGCCCGAAATGAGAGTGTAGCTGGGCCTCATGTTTCAAAGCATTTTAGACTTAGCATGGTTCAATGGGTCTGTAAAAAAATAAGTAGTAGACAACTCCAGCAAAAGAAAAAAAAAAAGAAAAAGAGAAGAGTTTGGATCACTAGGGTCCAAGGACCTTAGCCATGTAGCTCCATTTGGGTTTCGGAGTTGGTCCATTGGTGCGGGATTGGGTTAGTTAAAAAAACAAAAACAAAAGTTCTGCACCATAAAATAGACAGCATGGTATATAATACGAACTAGATACGTGACGTGGGCTTCTTCATCGTTAGATGCATAAAAAAAAATTAAAAAAAAAGTTAATTTAGTGTAACCTAGTAAAAATTCAAATTGATTAATGATATAGTTAATTTGTTGTGATACAGTTAAAATCTATTATTATTTTTTAAAAAATAATTAAAATAATATTATTTTTATTTAATTTTTTTAAATTCATGACTGAGATCTTAATCGAGTAAATCTATTATTTAAGTTTGATAACTATAATATTTTTATTACTTTCAAATTATATTTTCAAAGCAAATCTGGCAAAAAGATTTCATTTATTATTATTATTATTATTTTGTATTTGTTGTACTAAATGAAGATAGAAATCCCATTAATTGATTCAAAGATGCACGTCTAGATGTTGATAAGAGGAACCTGGCCTTTCATCAAGTACCCAGCTAAAATAGTTTTTTTTATTTTTTTGCTTTGACAAAAGAAAAAAGAGTAGGATATGTTGATAGGTAAATGCACACTTGGAGATTTGATGCAAAAAGAATGAAAATAACCCAAAAGACAAGTGACATATACCTTGGGAAATTGAGAGATGGAATGAACATTCATATACCATGCTTCTATGTTTTCATGATGCTCGGGAGACCTTTTGATTGTGTTTTCATAGGTTTTAAGTGTGTGTTTGGACATTTATGGTTATTTTTATGTTTTAAAAATATTTTTAAAATTTTTTAATTTTTTTAATGTTTTATTAATTTTAAATTAATATGTTTTTAGTATTTTTAAATTATTTTGATGTGCTGATGTTAAAAATAATTTTTTTAAAAAAATTATTGACATGTATTTTAACACGAAAAGTTATTTAAAAAATAAATATAAATACACTATCAAATAAAAACTCTAATTTGAACTGAGTTTAGAAAAGTTTTAAATTGTAAATTTTTTATCAACTAAGATTTCAAGAAATTCTTTTTTAATATTAATGTAAAATTATGATGTGTATCAGTTAAACAAATATTTTCAAACATTTGATTAAAGCAAAATACAAACGGCATCATAGAATACTCATGGAAATAGTTAGATAGAATTAATAATATTTGAAATTGTTCTTGAATAAATTTTTATTCTTTTAAAATAGAAAGAATACAGAAATATGTTATCTTTGTCTTAATAATATATTTTTTTTTTTTCTCGAGACAGTAACATATATACACACACATGTTACTTATCCAATTATATCTTTTCATTTTATTTTTAAGTTTAGAACAAAACAAATTAGACTGCATTGATATCGAGCCTAATACAAGATGGAAATATTGATATATGACTAGACATGATAAAATTATTTCACAAAAGAAAATGAGGGAGAAATTAAGCTATAAAAAGGGTTAAAAACCGTATTGTATCTTATCTTATGCATGTACGCAGCGAAGATCAGGACAGGAGAATAAAAGTTGCAAGTTGCTGTTTCCATGGAGTAAGCCTTTACACGACATTTTTTTTTCTCGGGAAAGGCATCATCTTTATCCTGCCATCTAATTTCTTGAAACTTTTCCTTCTTTTTCTTGCCTTCTTTATTACACTGAGAGTAATCTCATCGCAGTGTCAGCACTTCATGATTTTGCCTTTTCCAAAAAATAAAGCAATCATCACCCCAACCTGTAATCGATTGGAATTGGGGCATGGAACTTTGTGAGAAAGTAGATTCTGTTGTCCATGAAATAAAATGGGGATTAAAAGAGAGAGAGAGAGAGAGAGAGAGAGAGAGACCAAGGCGTGTCGCTAGGATGAAGATGACAAAAGCAAAACCAATGCTGCCCAGCTAATCTTAGAATTTTTTATAAGAAAAAAAATGACAGTTTGATGAAAGTCTTGGAAATATCACATAAGTTTTAAAAGTAATTAGAAAATAATATAACTTGAAACCAACTATTTTTTTTAATATCAATTTTTGTATACAATTGACTATTCACAGTAGTATATTTCATATAAATTAATTACCTTAACAAAAATCAATTCGAAATTTTATAAAAATTTAATAGCTAAAAGTTGAGATTTAGGATCTAATAATTGAGAAAAAAAAAAAGATAAGTTGGTGCGATAAAAAAGAAAAAAAAATGAGTAAAAAAAAAAACACACTAGAGATTTGTTGTTAAAGAAAAAATAAGTAAAAAATGACACATTGGAAATCCATTTTCAACATACTCGATATTAGTTAAAAAATCTAAATGAGATAACTACAATTACAACTTAAAAAACCACTAAATAAAATCATAATTAATCTCGAATAAAATTTTTAATTAATTACAATCTTTTTTTTATGGTTTTTTAATATATAGTTAAAATTGTCTCGTTAAAATCTTTATAATGGTACCATGTGTTTCAAAAATAGAGTTTTAATATGTCTTTGTAATTTTATTTTTTTTTCTCAATTTCTATCTCCTATCATATCAGCTTATCTCCTCTCTTTTTCATGATTAATTTGAAATGAATTTTTAAACAACCCTTATTTTTAATAATAGTTATGCCTAAACTACACTATTTTTTTTAGTACTTTACTATTTTCTGATACTTTTCTAACCCATGTTATTTTTTTAGAATTTTTATTGAACTATGTTACTTTAGTAAACAAACCACTAATCTAAAGACATCAAGACATTCCGAGTGATAATTGTCTGGTTGCCATCAGATGCATGCTTCTTTGATTCTGTTAGTGATGACAGCACCCCTTCTTATTTTATTTTTTTTTAAATGATTATTTTTAGTTTGGTTTAATTTTATTTAAAAAAATAACCTAACCGGTTTTTAAAAAAAAACTAAAATTAAACCAAAACCGGCTCAAACCGACCGGTTTGATTCGGTTATTTAAAAAAAACAGGTTTTTTCAGTTTGACTCGGTTTGGCTCTGTTTTTTTCTGGTTTGGCTCGGTTTCTTTCAATTTAGCTTGGTTTTTCCGGTTTGGCTTGGATTTTTTTTTATTTGAAATTTGGTTTGGGTTTTTCAGTTTCAAACTTATAAAATTAAAACCAAACCGGTTAGTTTTTTTAAAAAAAAATTTAATTGATTTTTTTTTTTTTTTCATAATTCTATTTTTTTATCCCCCCCCAGTGAATTTGATCTTGCGGAAGGATTTGCACGCCAAAATTGGCAGGAAAGAAGTGGCTTACTAGCTTTGCTATACACCAAGAAGCAGGAAAATTTGCAGAGATCTGAAACTGAAGACAAATATCTTCTAGAACACCTTATCCATTTCATTTTCAAAACCTCTAATACAAGTGACCAACATCCAAACTACATTTCCAAGAAAAATATGAGACAACAGGATGAGACTAGAACATGAGTGAGCTAGGAGTCAGACAAGTTTACAGAGAAAACAGCAAGGGAGCGGCAAATAGAATGAACATAGAAAACCACCACCACCTCCACCATTTACAACTGCCACACTCATCTTCCATCAGCTGATGTAAATGACTCAGCAAACCCATATGGGCGCGCAGGTATGCTGGTCTGAGTATTGTCTAAGCTCGGAAGGAGTGAAGACGAAGAAGATTCCATGTTGCTTCTACCTTCATAAGCTTGCCACTTCTTAAGTGCCTGCGGCAAGGACATTTCAAGGTCAATACCATATATGTCTTCAGAACTGTGGTCGGTTGGTTTCCAGAGCTCCACCAGAGAAGAGAGAACATTCACAGCATGACCCATGTCTGGCCTTTGATATGGTTCCCTAGCGCAGCAGTGACCTGCCAACTCTGCTACGGTGCTGATGCTGGCAAGTGTTTCCTCATTGAGGTCAATTGCGGGATCGATGGCCTTCCGGAATGTGTCCTTGTTCAGGTGCATTCTGCGGAACCACGTTACAAGATGCATGCTCTCTTCAGGCTGGCTATCATCAAGAGCTTTTCTACCAGTTATAACCTCCATCAATATCACTCCAAAACTGAAAACATCAACTTTAGTTGTCACTCGACCAGTAACTGCAAACATATCACCCAAAAACAAGAGTTTGAAGTTAGCAATGTAAATTAAGAGAGCAAACAGAGAAGTAAATCATAAACTCAAAAGGTTAGATGGCAAACAACAGGCAGAAGAAGACAGAAGACACTGTTGACTAAGAGATATGCTAACAATCAAAGAAATTTTGAATTTGAGAACGGTCCAATGCATGTAAAATGCTACTCCTCCCAGGACTGGAGCCATAAAAGTGAAACAACAAATGATAGATTTTAAAAATATGAACGAACCATGCCATGCCTCGTGAATAAGACATGAACTTGCATATAGTAAGGTGAATCCTATTCCTTGACAGAAATATTTTGGCTGCTCTTGATACAACAGAAAAAACAAATCAATAACAAAACAGAAATACAACAGCAGATTGATGAATCTTTTTTTAGCAGTTAACAGGATTATTGTGCATTTGTGGCAAGTTTGTGACGAAAACAATCTCAGAGTAAATAGCAGTCAATATATAAGAATACTTGTCCAACTATATGTTTTACATGAACCCCCAAATATCTGTTGAAAACTAGAAGTTTAAACATAAATCAAAGTTCAAAAATATCTTGGACTTGAAATAAATGAAGCATTAATTGAAGGGTAAAGCAACTAGAGGAAATGTTACCTGCATATTCTGGTGCCAAGTATCCAAAAGTTCCAGCAATTCTAGTTTCAATAGAGCCTTTACCCTCTGGTGCAAGGCGCACAAGACCAAAATCTGCAACCTTAGCCCTCATATCATCCCCGAGAAGAATGTTTGAAGGCTTTAAGTCCCTGTGTATAAAGCTTTGATGAGCCAAACCATGAAGGTACTCGACACCTCTTGCTACATCCAAGGCTATTGTCAACCTTCTTGTCCACTCCATTGGTTTCAATCCTTCTTCTGCCCAGTTGAAGAGATGTCTACTGAGTGTCCCTTGTGGCATATACTCATACACAAGAAGCTTCTCATTACCATCCAAGCAGTACCCAAGAAGAGCAACAAGATGCCGGTGCCTAACCTTAGTCAAAACAGCAATCTCAGACTTGAATTCATTTAGCCCCTTACTACTTATGACCCCAGACCCCATCCTCTTCACAGCAATCTTTGTACCATCATGCAACTCACCTTTGTAGACCACTCCAAAACCTCCTTGTCCCAATATGTTTTCTTCACTGAAATTGTTAGTAACATTCCTTAAAACTTGAATAGAAATGACCATGTTCCCAGCTTCACCCATTTGAATGTCACCCTGTTCACTTGTAGGAATTGTATGTGTTTCACTAATAGCACTAACACTAACACTTGATCCAGCAACAGTAATCTTCACACTCTCATTATCAGACACCGAGTGGCGAGGATGAATCACCATTTCATTCGGACTCTGTACTCTGCTAAACCGCTTTTGTTTCTTCTTGTACAGACAGAAAACCACCAAGCCGATCAAGAACAATAAGAAAACACCCCCAACCACAGAAAACACAATGACTCCGATGAAAGCGGAAGATTTCTTGCCACTTTTTCCTGAACTGCCACCACTTCCAGAACCAGTATCTGCCGATGGACTTGCAGATGGGGATCCTGGAGATGTAGAACTATTCACATCCTTCCCTATATGTGGATTACCATTAGTATTAACGATCACATTGTTCGTAAAGGCCGGAAGTTTCCCATAAAGCTGATTGTTTGACACATCAAGTGCCTTAAGTCTAGGTAAGGTAGTAATCTCTTGCGGAATCAAACCTGTCAGATTATTATTTGCAAGAACCAGCCTTTCCAATGACTTAAGTGATGCAAAATCTGGAGAAATCAAGCCTGTTAGCCCCATCTTCTCAAAGTTAACAACAGTGATGTTCCCCTTATTACATGTTATTCCAAACCAGTCTGCACATGGATCATTCCCCTTCCAACCATCTGCCAACCTTTGTGGATAATACATTGATTTCACTATCGAAAGCAAGGTATTAACTCGCGAATCACATGGACCAGGAGTTGACAAACAGAATCTGTTAGAATCCTTAACCATATCCACAGAAACGGAGCTCTTAAACACAGGCATTGGCCCTTGAAGCAAATTATTTGACAAATTCACAACCTTTAAAGACTCAAGATTAACCAAAGACTCAGGAACAGGACCAGTAAATGAATTATCTCTTAAATTCAAACTCTCTAAGTCTTTCAAACCCGAGAAGTCAGGTAAAGGACCCGAAAACCCATTAGACTGCAACCAAACTTCTCTTAACAAAGTCATGTTCTGAATAACATAAATGCTACCACTAAGTTTCTGTCCATTAAGCCACAAAGACTGGACTTGTGACCCTGAAAAACTTGCGGGCAATTCACCTTCAAGATCATTAAAAGCTAACCTCAAAATGGTTAGAGCCGGAAAAGCATCTGGGCCAAAAAAACTCGGTATGGACCCGGATATATTAGCTGAATTTGCAGAAAAATTTTGCAGACCAGAAGCATTTTGTATACTTTCTGGAATGACCCAATTGGAAAACGGGTTGTTATCAATCTCCACTGATTGAAGTGAAGACAAACCGGCGAAGAAGTCACGAGGGACTGAAGTGAACTTATTGTCACTTAAGAGGATCACTTGTAATGAACTTAACCCGTTTAAACTTGGCAAATTACCCGAAATGTTGTTATACTGAAGCTCTAAACGTTCAAGTTGAGTAAGGTTTTGAAGATTTGAAGGGAGTGTACCTTGAAGATTTTGGCGTCCAATTTGGATCCGGGTGACCCGTTTTTCATCCGAACAAACTACATGATTCCATTTGCATGGATCCGGGTCCGACCATCCTAGTGAATCTGGTACATTGAGACTTTTTTTGAGAGATAGCATAACTTCCGCATCCGGGCTTGCTTGAGAGCTTGCATAACGAAAGATTGAAGAAAACCCAAAAAGGAAAATCAGAAAAAGCTTCAAACTTTGACGGCTTTTTCTCTTCATCTTCAGAGAGAAGCGAAGAGAGAGGTGGTGCCTTTTTCTGTTTTTGCAGCAAAAGAAGTAAACTTTCTAAGTGAAATAATGCATGGGCTTATAGTGTCTTGATAGAAAAGAAATAGAAAGCAAAGAGAAGAAGCAAAAAAACCCAATTTGAAGAACCATGGAGAGGGAGAGAGAGAGCGGTTGGTATTGATGGGAGAGGAGTAAGTAGGAAGGGAGAGGGGGGGAATGGGGAGCTGTAGCCTGTAATTGAAAGGCAATGCACATGCACGGAGGGGTCCACATATCTGAGAATCTAAAGGCTGTCAAGTGCCAACAACAGGTTGAAAAGGCTAGAAGTTGAGAGAGAGAGAGAGAGAGAGAGAGAGATAGGGTTTTAGTTTTGGTTTAGGATTCCTTCTTGAGGTCCATCCATGTATATGATTGTATAAGCTGGCCATGGCCATTGTTTCTTGTCTGGATATTGTTGTATTTTTGCAGTGCTTCTTTGCTATTTAACAGGAGAGTCTGAGGTGTTTCATTGTGAGCTGAATTTTGAAAGTTGAAGTGGCATGTGCTCATTGGTTAGAGGACTCAACCAAGCTAGCATCATCGATCACATGGGACTCTGTTTGACCGTAAATATTTTAAGGTCTAGGATTCAAGCTTATCTTCTTTGTCAAGGGTCCAGCTTCCATGCATGTTTTTTAAGCAACAGGGTTTGAAATTCGTAGGTGGTCAGTTTCTTGGTCTTGGTCTCAGTGAGCCTTCGTTCCGGTGGTGTTATCTGTTTTTTTTTTTTACTTTGAAAGGTATTATGATAATCGTTTTATATATTTTTTTATGATTTTAATATAATGATATTAAAAATAAAAAATATTTTAATATATTTTTAAAAAACGCATTACAAAACATATTTTTAAGCCATATGACTTTGACTCTTTTTTTAACTGCAAAAGTTGTTTTTAACTTTTAGCTCTTTTGTCAGCAATGTTCTTCAAATAATAACAAAAACAATCCTGGAATCTAACTCAATCTAAAGATGTAAGTAACGGGTGAGAATTGGTTTGTTTTTTACTAAAATAATGTCAGTTTTTTTTAAAATAAAAATAAAAATGAAACAATGTTGGGTTGTCTTGATTTTGAAAATATTTGTAGTTTGAAATCAAAATGAGAAGCTCCAAGTATTGTTTATTTTTATATTTTAAAAATATTTTAAGAAAAAATTAAATTGTTTTATTTTTTTAACTTCAAATTAATATTTTATTTAGTATTTTTAAATTATTTTGATATATTGATATTAAAAATACTTTTAGAAAATAAAAAATATATATTATTTTAATATATTTCTAAAAAAAAATATTTTAAAAAACAACCACAACCACTTCCAATCATATACCATAGATAGAATAGATGTTTTCCCAAATTCTTGCCTGAATTAATCCATCACTGGAATTAACTGTTCTCAAATAAAGATTTTTTAATTAGGTCCTTAAAGTATCATACATTCCTCAAATTGGTCCTTCTATATTACATATTGTACACAATTTAGACAAAATAACTTTGAAGGATGTGGGTAGAAGCAATGACAGCACCATACTCTATAAAATAAGGTCACTTCATTTAATTAGTTCTGTGTAAAAACTTACAAATGAGGAATGATTCTAAGAACAATTTGAACAAAGGGGAGGCCCTAGCCCCCTTCCTTCCTGAATCCTTCATTGGGTAAGGGATTTGATTGAGGAATGTCTCACAGTTTGGAGATTTAATTAAGGAAATATTTAGTTCGAAGAGTTTTGTCAGAATTTGTGTATAATTAGGAGAAAAATCTGGAATTGTCCATTCTCGTATCTTAAAAATTACTTTCTATTCTACAATAAGCACAGCAAAAACCAACATCTTTTGGTGATTCTTTTCTATTTTTTACACTTTTTTAAGATCTGGTCTTACTTGTTTTTCATGTAGATTGAGAGAGATTGCTACTTAACACTTGAATTGTTGGGCTATCTATCTATCTATCTATCTATCTTCTTCTACTACTACTACTACTATTATATGGAGTTAATTTTGATAAAATAGAATTTTTTTTCATTTTGAAATTTGACTAGCTTGAATAAGAAAGAATTAGTTATTTAGCTACTAGAAACTTGTATCATTGTTAATTTTAAAACTCATAAGATTAATTAAGATATATAAAAGCTACCCGAATATTTATATTAATAAAAAACAAAGAAATAAAGAATTAGTCATCTAATTTTATGTTTGTTTGGTTACACATGATCATGTGTTAGTGAAACAGTTTTGGCTAGGGAACATGGTGAGAAATGATAGAACTCATTGGCCTTTCAACCACAAACAAGGACACTAATTGATTAAAACTTTGTCTAAGTTATCACTTTCTTGATCGATCCTGCTTATTAATAGTTCTAGATTTTGAAATTTGTTTCAATCTCCTAATTGATCTTCTCTTTCACCCTCTTTGTCAATTTTAGTTGATAAGGGACTCTTCAATATTATTGTGTTGTGCTGTGCTATGTTATTTGATGTTTTGTTATGGGATCAAAAAAGTGTTTAATTATTAGTTATTATTATCTATTTGAATCATGCTTTGTTAAATTTTAATAATTCTTTTTAATAAAAAATTACAGATTTTTTTAATATGTTTTTGGACTAAAAAAATCTTAAATATAAATTAAAAAATTTACATATGTATTTAATTAAATAAATCAATAATCATCTATGCTAAAAAAAAGTTAATTAGAGTGATACTATATATGATATATTATTTTAATAAAATTAATGATATAAAAAATTAATTAGAGGCTTTTTTTTGGTTCATATGCCTTCCATATAATTTTTTTAACTGTGCATTTTTTTTTTGTTATTCCTCTTTTTTTTTTTTAAGGTTTGTCCATATATTAGGCTTTTTTGCCTTGAGTAACATTTTTTTTAATAAAATAAAACGTGCTTGCATCCTAAAATTATATCTTTTTCGTTTTCATCTTTTTTATTTTTTAAACTTTTAAATTTGATCATTGGTTTTTTATTAATATTTGTTTTGGATCATATTTTAAATTTTTTTATAATTTTATTTTCCATGGATATATATATATATATATATATCTATATATATATATATATCATCTTTGGTCTCATGCTTTTTATTACTATCTTTTTTTTGGTTTTGCATGTTAAAATTGATATTTTTTTTTATAATTTTTTTTTTAAAAATTAAATTGATTTGGAAATGAGCTTTCTTAATTCAAATCGGGTTCAAGATTTTACAGGTTGTAAGTTTTTAAAATTCAATCAAGTTTAAGAGACTTCCTCGAGTTTGCCTAGTTTTTTGTTTTTTAAGATGATGTCCCACCCCTTTTCTTTTTTTAGATTTTTTCTTTATTATTTTTTTGTTTAACTTATATTGGGTTAGTTTCAAATTCATGACTAAAAATACTAATTTTAAAAGTTAAGGTGGATTAATTTTATTTTGTTTTATTTATATTATTTAAATTAACAATTAAACCGGAGACTTTATTCTTGGATTATTTTTTTTTAATATTTTTTTTGCACCAAAAAATTTAACTAGCAAAGTGCATGCCACAAATCTAGGTACTCCTATTTCAAGATTTAAAAGTCACTTTAGCAGTTATATTAGTTGCCTGCTTTGTACCAGCTCCAACTATTATTTTTGCTCGCCTGCTTAGTACCAGCTCCCTCTATTATTTTTGCATTTTCTTTGTTTGACTGTCTCATAATAAGCTATGAATTATATAAAGGAAGTAGCCTTTCCTCAATATTCCTCTATATATGCTTTTTCACCCCTTTTAAAATTCAAATCCAAAACCTTTTAATGACTATTTTCATTTTAACTATTTCCCTTCAGGATAAATCTTTAGAATTAATATTTTTTAGAAAAAAAAATAATTTTATTAATACCAAATTACTCCCTTCACGTTAGTCATTAAAAAAAAAAAAAAAAAGATCCGATGAAACCCTTCATTACATTGATGAATTATGGATTCTCAAACAACACCTAGTCTTTTCATGAACGATTAATGGAGCTTTCTAAACTTTTCTAGCTAGAGATTCCAAAAACAAAACCTGTTCTTCAATGCATATAAGCATGAACAGATCTGAGAGCTTGTAGCATTTTATAGAAGATATCAAAATTAATATAATAAGATATATTATTAAAATAATTATTTATTTAAAATAAAAATATCATTCCATTTTATATTTAAATACTAAATAAAAAAAATTAAAATATTTTCAGGGATTCAGATCATTGCCCTGCTTACCTCCCCCGGTTCCACCCCTGCATATTATTTAATTTACTATCATAGATTAACGAGACATATTACCATATCACATTGAAATGAGATTTTAACCGCTCAACATTGTTAACAAACGTCAATTCCTTCCGAATAACAATATAGAATCTCAAAAATTTTATTCAAAGTATCTAATTTCTCAAAGTTACATAAAATTCTCATTTAAAGAGAGAACAAGACCCAAATGGCAATAAATATATATATATATATATAAACCGAGAAAAATCTCATCTATATAAAAAAGAAAACAAAGAAAAAACTAATAAAAAGGGAGTCGTTGCCTACAACCTAAACTAGAGATAAGGCACGTTAAAAGTCAATCTCCTAATGTTTAACATAATTATTTACTCTCTTTTTTCTTCCAACCTCATTATTTACTTTTATTTTCTACACATAATTATTGAATTCCATGAATGAATATTATATATTATTTTCTATTATATTCAATGGTTTATTTGTATTACAAAACCCATTGAATCCCATTATTATATATAATATTTACAAGCCTATCAAGTATCCTTGATTCTTTACCCTACACTACTTTTTATACCCTCGATACTTTATCTTTTAACTTGTGTATTATTGCACAAATTGTGATGAAGGGATCCCTCCAGAGATCGAGCTGCTCTGGAAAGAAGCAGGTTCCATGTTTTTCTCTTCATTGCATAACAGCTGTGCATTCATCATATGATTCCACCAAATCCATGGCCAAATGGACCATAAGAGATTTATTTTGTAGCTTTTGTAGCTCTGGAAAGAAGGTGGGAGCTTTGTCATCTCGTGCATGGACCCTGCCAATTTCCGATACTAACCTCTCAATTTTCAGGCCTTCCCTTTTCTTTTCTTTTTTTCTTTTTTTTTTCCTCTTTTTTATTTGCCTATTTGCTGTTTTATATTGTAAGGCCTTTCATCTTTATCGTTAGCCAACGAGCAAGCCATGCCTAGGTAAACGTGTCCTTGTGCACAAGATTTTCATTACCAGAGGAAATCCTTCACACATTTCCTCTTCACGTTGCCTTCACAAGTTGACGTATCTCCATAGAAGAAGGGGTGTTCAGGGAGACACATGTTATGTTATATCAAATTGTCAATGTTTGATTCTATCATTGATTTGATTGAAAATACCTTTTTAACCTATCAAAACGTATTCGGACATGGTCCGTCTTTTTCTATTTCAACTTGTGTTATTAAAATTGAACTCAAGCTGGCCTACACAGGTCATTCTAGAATTTTATTTACATCAGGTTTTAATAAAATCAGATGAAAATTAAGTTGTGTAAATCCGATTAATCTAATGGATCAACTTAATACATGTTCAAAATCTATTTTGATTTTTTAAATAAAAATAACATTGTTTTGATTTTTGAAAAAACAAAAAAATACCTTTAAAATAATGCAGTTTTGAATTGACATGATTAACGTGAGTCTGTAAATCAAGTTTCGAGTTTGATCATGAACTCAACAATATTTAATAATTATATTTTTAAAATTTTATTTTTTCAAAAGAGTCGTCAATATAACAAGGAGATTTTATATTATATTTACCTCTAAGTAAGCATAAGATCCAGTAAGAGGGTTTTTTAGACCAACCAAACAAGATGTTTTGAGATTATTTGATATTATAGTAATTTTTATTTTTTATTTATTTACAAAGAAAATAGTATTTTGGTTAGCCAAATAATTTTTTTTTTTTTGCTATAGGGCTCATGCGTAATTAAATTTCAAATCATGATTTCATACATAATTCACTTTTCAAAATCTATTTCCTATAAAACCTACTTTTAAAAAAAATTATTTTTTATCTACAAACCAGGCCAAAATTGTTCATGAAATGAAAACGATGTTTAGAACTGCAAGGGGGGTTGAGCCTGCATTTCCCAATATTTTTGTTTTCATATGCATCAGGAGGTTTTGAGATGAGCAATTATACTGTAATGTTCTCCTTAGGTTGAAACTAGAGTTTGAACATTCCTCTAGGCCCATAGAAATTTGATTGAAGAGCAATGCCTGGTTAGCTAGAATTCAAATCACGCAGAAAACAAAATATAACGTATTTACTTAACTTTATTTGTGTTTAAAAAAGGAATAAAAATAAAATATTTAACAAAAACAATGACATTTATTAAATATATTAAATAAGTGCAATTTGATATGGTAATATTTTTTTTAGTATTTATAATAAATTCTAAACAGAAAAGAAAATATTATATGATTTATTAGAAACATTAAGCGACTCTTGATAAATGCTATAATCAACGACACCCATTAGCCGAACCTTTAATTAAAAAAGAAGAAGAAGAAGCTATATTAGTTGAATAAATTAACCAACAACTACATTGAGATTTGAACAAATAAAATGATGAGAAAATATTAGATAGATCCAAAATTGTACTTTATTTTCTTTATAAATTTATAAACCAAGGACTTATTATAAATAATAGAGATTATCTTGATATAAAAAATAATTCAACTCCAAATATATATGAATAATGTTTTAGAATAACATAACGAGTATGTATGTTTTTTAATAAGGAATTTAATCTCATGTATAAACTAATCTAAGAATACTTTTATCATAAAAAAATGGTAAATAAGTTGAAAATCGCATTTATTTCCGTGTCTATCTTGTGGCTTTTTGGGTAAATTTAGCCGGAATTATTATTATTATTATTATTATTATTTATCATGTCTCTTGATTTAAACCATATTTGGAGGTTTTCTTATGTTCGGTTCTAGCCCTTAAGAGGCCCAGTTTGGTTGGGGGAATCTTAAAAACAGATACATGCCTTTTCCTTAAAGGAACAAAAAGGTCCTTGCAAAACTAACCCAAGTGAGCCCATGGTCCACATAAAATGGATTAACTTTTTCCCATCTGCTGCTGGTCGGGTTTTTTGTTTTTTTTGTTTTTTGTTTTTTTGTGCTTAGGGTATTCTATCAACTTTCAGAGTCACACACGTGCATATACACTGATAAGATATTTTTATTTATTATATGAAATATTAAAAAATTATAGGGGTGAAATTAAAAATATTTATAATTTAATAGATTATTTATAAATTAAAAAATAATAGAAGAAGAAATTTAAAAACAATATAGAGGGCTAACCCAATAGAATCAAAAAAAAAAAAAAAAAACTAAAACATAACCCAAATAAAAATATTAAAAAAATAGGATAAAAAAACAAGCAAATCCATGTGAACCTTCTAAATCTGCTCAAATATTTAAAACCTGCAACTTGTGAAATTCTAGATCTTTGTTCAATTAAAAAACTTAACTCTCAACAAATTTAATTTTAAAGATGACATCGCGTAAAAAATATTAATAAAAAAATTACAAAAGAAAAAAAAACAACAACAAAATGAATGGGGATAACTTTTGATAGGAAAAAAACATGAGGAGGATGAAATTTGAAAACAAAATGATCCCAAACAAAATAAATTGAAATTAAAAGAATGCGAACCAAATTTGAAAGGTTAAAAAATCATAGAGGTGAAATTGAAAAATATTTATAATTTGATAGATTATTTATAGATTAAAAAATGATAGGTGGTGAAATAGAATGAAATTGTTGAGGGCTAACCCAATAAAAACAAAATGCAAAAATAATAAAAAAAAGGAAAAAAAACATCAATTTAGAAAAAGGAAAAAAAAAAAAAAAGCAAACATGGTGAACCCTTTAAAGCTAGGTTAATCTTTAAAAGTCACAACCCGTGAATTTTTTACTTGGAATCAATAAAAAAACCTAATTTCCAACCAATTAAATAAAAAATAGTGAGGATAAAATTTAATAGAAAAATTCCAAGAAGGATGTAATTTAAAAAAAATGATGCCAAATAAAATAAATTTTTTAAAAAAAATATAGATTTTTTTTAAAGATAAAAAAATAATATGGGATGAAATTGAAAACAAATTGTAAAAACCAATCAAATATCATAAACATGGTCAACTTTTAAAAACTCATAACTTATTAAACCTTGAAGTTGCGTCCAATCAAGAAGTTTATTACAAAACAATTTATAAATATAAATTTTTAAAATTTATCAAAGCAAAAAAATTAGCAATCAAAAAAATTAAGATTAGATTTGATAAGAAAAAAACAAGGAAGGGTGGAATCGTAAAATAAAATCATTTATGATTTAAAATAAACACTTGTTAAGGAAAAAAATTGATAATCAAAAGAAAATGGATTAAATTTGATAGAAAAAAAACAGAAGGTAAATTCATAAAATAAAATCAATTGAAAGAAATGATTCCAAACAAAAAAGTACCAATAAAAAAAATAAGGATCAAATTCAATAAATTATTCAAGATAAAAATAAAAATAATAAAAAAGAAACCAAATATAAAGAACTAACAAATTAAAAGGTTGTTCTTGAATCTTTAAAGTCTGACACAAACATCTAGGTGTCGGTGGGAGAGAAGAGGAAAAAGAAATGGTTGTTTTTGTCAAATTATTGTGTCTCTTGGCACATGCGCCGCCTTATCTAGTTTGGGATTGCGAGACCTTTTAAATGTTGGCTTAGAAGGTGGTGTTTCATTGTTAGAAAGCCCCCCAAGTGCCGCCTAAACAGAGCAGAGATCATCAACACTCTAGCACGTGCCACATATAAACTAGCATTTTTATTTTATAATTATATTTAATAAATATATTTTACAACAATTCCCTTGAGCACCCTTGAATATTACAAAAAAAACAATGTAGAATTATGAAAAAAATCTTTGGGTGAGAGTTCAATTGGTTTTATCTTTAAGGGCAATAAAATAATGATATTATTCTGAAAAATTGAAAATACAAAAATATCCCATAGTAGTTGGATACAAAATAATGATATTATTCCCGAGAAAAATTCATAATTACACTATTATAATGAATAATAATTTGTGTCTTGGTACACAATAACTTCCTTAAGGAAATTTAGTTTTTTTTTGTTAATTTTTATTAAATAGCATAGTCTGACGGTTCAACGTGATGATCTATTGATTCAACCTCTGGTCAAGATTGGGTTTTAAATTATACTAAACAAGAATTGATATGGTCAATCTAGCATATGAACTTGTGATCCGGTCAAAACTTGGTTTTACTTTATTTTTCTTTTCAAAAGGATATTGCTTTAATTTTTTTTTAAAAAAAAATCTTAAAATAATATCGTTTTGAATTGAGTTGAATCAACCCAAGTTAATTACCCTAACTCTTGACATGGATTTTGGAACAAATCATAAGTGAGGATGGCTTTAATAAATTTATTAACAAAAAGTAATTCGTCAGCAAAAAACATTGTTTAATATGACTATTCACTAGAACAATATAATGATGGTTTTTACCTTCCCATAAAAAACCATTGAATTAACTATTGCGATCGGTATGGTTTTTTCACAAAATGTATTAGTTATTATTAGATTGATCAAGGACATCTGAGTCGTTTCATATTTCGAAAGCACATTATAATGACTAATGTGCCTGTACAAGCAAGAATTTTAAAACTAGCATCCAAAGGCATTATCTCATTTTCAACTTGATTTTTTAGTTATAACCGTGTTAATTGAGGGTTAATTTGGTTTTTTGATTTCATTATTCAATTTTTTTATTATTGGGTAAAAAAAACAATGAACTTTATGATTTTTTTCATTTTCTTTTCTATCGGGTTATTTTAATTTCATGACTTTGGTTGCTGATTTGACATGTTAACCTGAGTTGACTCAACTCTTATTACTCAGGTTACATGTTTGCTATATTAACTCGGGTTGACTCAGACTGAATTTTTTTAATTTTTTTTTATCAAATTTTATCCTTTTATATTTAATTGTCTTGGAATTAAGTTGTATTATTTTTTCTATTTTGAAAAAATATTTTTCTTAAGTTATCATGATCATTTTTTTTTTTATCAATTTGCTGTTTTTGCTTTTTACTATTACTATTATTATTATTATTATTATTATTTAATTAAAATAAAATCATTTTATTTAACCTTTCTACAACTTGATTTACATAATTTTTTTTTTAAAATAAATTTATAGTACATCAACATTTTTTTTTAAAAAAAAATTCCGACATCACTGCTTATCATGGATCCACTACGGGCTAGGACTTCAAACCCTTATTTAATTTCCCAACAACGAAGGGAGATGAGTTTGCTAAAAAAAAATTGTGTTCACAGGACATTCCTCTTCCACAAACGAGATTAAACATGCAAACAAAAATGATAAGGTTTAAAGCATTTGGGTGGGTGCTAGCTCCAAAATCATCGTTCTTCAGGGATTTAATTTGTGTGTGTGTGTGTGTGTGTGTGTGTGTGTGTGTCTATATATATAAAGGGAGATGCTAAGTGATCATGGCATATCCCATTCTAAGTGGATTCTAACAAATCTGCACATATGCCACATGTTTATGATTAACAAAGATAATGCAAGCCTCACGAGGGAATAATTAAAGGAGTCAATAAGTACATATTATAGCTTAAATTAATTTAAATAGTCAATCAGAGACTATGCTTCTGACTGGTCAGCATTATTAAATATGCCTCTTCATCACCACAACTAGAAAATAATTTTTTAGATTGTCCAATATTCTTAATCAAGTTGGTGTCTTCATAAAAAAAAAAAAAAAAAAACGAGCCATGATAGGAAGAAAAATTCGCATACTGGAGGGCATATGATATCAAAACATTCTAGATTTTTGGAGAAAGGAATTTAAGATTCCAAACATTAATTCTTATGTTTTACCATGAAAATTAATCTAAGATTCTTGAAAATATGAGAAATTCAATATGAACTAAAAAAATACTTGGATTTATTAATTATAACACAAATGTTTTAGGTAACTAGTATAAATGTATTTTATGGGACAATAAACTTGAGCATTTAATATATATTTTGGCGCTTTAATCTAGTACCAAAATGTTTAATATAACATGCATGTTATGTAATTTATCAATATAATATTATTTTATTCGATAATTATGATTTTATAAAGTTCAATTTATTGTTTCGTCAATTTCAATACATTAGTTTTAAGAAAGACAATAGCATGTTTATATTTAAAAGAAAATACAAATATCTTTGAGTAAAATTAGATAATTTAAAACTTAAAAGTAAAATAATGAACTTATTTATATTCTTCATGAATTTTCAACTATGACAAACAATTTGTGAAAAAATTAATTATAAGTGAATCATAAGCTAGGCAAAACAATGAAATTGTGATGGACAGCTCATAAAACAAAATATATCAAGAAAATAGGGGCTCGATTTTGAGATTCATAAACTAAAAGGATCAAGTGGTTATGTTTCTAAGGCATAGGGAATAAATAAAAATAGTTTACTCAGAAATTAGAAATGGAAATGCGCGGCGGTGGTGGGGTGGGGTGCTTGGTGGTGGGGGACCATGAAGGAGTAATGTCCAGGTGGTTGTGGCAAAGGGAAAGAGCGGCTTCTTGGGAAGCCCACCAAGCGGCGCCAACGTGAGTCTGTCGGAAACTGCCATGACTAAAACAAAGTGTGTTGGTGGACGACAACACTTGATCACGTGCATAAGTGGGGATAATACCGTAGACATGATCAAGAGATGATTTATTGGCTCTTTCTCCTTTTTAATAATCTTTATTTATTGATTTCACAATCTCCTTACAGAGAAGAAGAATGGGACATATAGTTTCAATTGTACAATAAAGCCATGTCTTTCTTACCAATTTTCTCTAGGTTATGAAGCAACGTTGGTTAATCTTAGGAAGAAAAAAAAAATTAATCTTGACTGGCAACTAAACTTATTAGAACGGGTCCTGCTGAAGAAAAGTTAGCAAGAAAAAACCAAAAGACATTGCAAAAGGATCCAATTGAGAATTATCTGAGATGTAGGGACTAAAACGATTCTTTTCAAAAAGTTGAGGATCGGATAACCCCTGAGAAGCTAATTTGAGACGTCCCCGATTTTCCAAGGGCCATGGCAGTGCTTCCTTTCATCGGTTTCCAGCATCTTTTTAACAACTGGATCACTTTGGGATGATTTGTCGACGCTACATTGGTTGGACATGAAGGATTATCACTTTTAATCACTATCAACGCCTTATTAACTACTTTAATTAGCATGGAAAGTAACAATATTAGTATTTTATAAAACAGTGTTTAGGCTTGTAATGGCCTAGATTATAGGCTTCTCATGACCACCATGAGCCTAGCTCTGAGCTTCTTCGCATGGTGTGTAAAAAGAGTGCTGTGGAGGCTTATCTTGTTGATTTACCGAGTATAATTTCTCGACGAGTACCATCTCCTCTGTACTATTTTCATTTTTTATCGACCTTATCACATGCATTTAAACTCTGTGGTACAATGATTTAGGTATGGTTGGATGTAGCACCTGATGTATTGTAAAGCAAGGCCAATATTATTCTTAATACAAATCTTATAATGGCTCATTAGTGATCTTAATCTTTTTGGAGGTTTTCTCCGAGCTCGGAGGTTGTGTAATGGCCGGCTACAAATTCTTGATAAATCATGTCACAAGAGGTATCCAAGGCTTGTGCTGAGGATTCAAAACAATAGAGGCTTTAATTATAAATTAAAAAAACCTATGTATGAATTTAATTAAATATTTCAAGAATTATCAGTTTTAATAAATATAAAAAATAAAATTTTAATGTGTCTATTCAACTAATCTCATTGCAGGTCAAATATTTTTTTTTTCTAACCAAAAAGAGTTAATGTATATGTTTTATTAGCGGATTTTTTTGACATCAAATAAAAAATAAAAACGTGAATCAAAAGGTTGATACTTGGATATAATAAAATATAGTAAAGATCATATCCATTAATAAAAACATGTAAGATCTCAAACTAATTTTTAACGTAGCAGAATAATGGAACAATGTTGCAATTGTTAAAATGAAACATTATTTTCTTAGTCTTTATATAATAATTTTTCAAAAAGACAAGTGTAAAGAAAAAAAAAGTTAAAAGATAAATTACAAAAGAATAAAGATAAGAACAAAAAGAAAATATAAATAGGCTGTAAGGCCGGCTAACTCCTCTTTGCAGAATATTATATGTTATGGCTTAGCCTGACTCGGCTTCCACGCCTCACGATCTAGTTTTTGGCAGCCCACATGCCTTAAAACACGTCTTACAAAGTTAGGTACCAATTGCTTAATATGCCCTGACTCTAGACACTCTTTTCTCGATGTGGGATGTTATAATCTCCTCACCTTAAAAACGAGTCGTTCTCGGCTCTGATACTATATGTAAGTTCCAACCCACTCCCCCTTATAAAATATTGTTCGTTACGGATCAGTTCAACCTGGCTTTCATGCCTCATGGTTTTGTTCTTAGCATCCCACAAGCCCCAAAAGACATTCTACAAGGTCAGGTACCAACTACCTTAATATGCCCTGACTCTAGACACTCTTTTCTCGTCGTGGGATGTTTCAATGGTCAAGTATAACGTGATAAATATTCAAAGTGTAAAAAATAGTAAATAATATTTTTTTTCCAAATAAAAATAAAAAAAAGGAGGGATATGTTAATGAATGACGGTAACGTTATAAATATTCAAATTTTTATTTATATTTATTGATTTTCTGGTAAAGCTAGTTCATTCATCACTTTACATAAAGATAAACAAAATTTATGACACGTTGATGAATGAGGGTCGGGGAATAATCATTCTTAGATTTTTTTTTTCTCTTGGGTTTTTTTTCTTTCTTTTTAACATAGTTTCATTTAAAAAAAAAGAATAACATAAATTGAAAAAATTTCAATAAAATAACACTCTACAATATAAATATTGCTAGGGGAAACCACAACTTTTTTAAAATGCAGATGGTGGGAATAACAATATTATAAAGAAAGACCTAGAGGAGTCATGTCAACTTCAATAGGATATTCTACCGAAATAATGTGCACAGGACCACCATTTCAGCTACCAAGTTCATCTCGGCTAATGCTGTTTCCAATTTCCTAACAACTCCATTGCCTCGTTGAATTTTGTGTACACTTTTACTGTAATGTAACATGAAGCTGGAAGTGGATAGAGACATGGATGATGACATGATTATCAACGACTACATCGGTGTTTTTGGTTCACTGAATTCTGAACCAATAAGCATCATCCTTTGTTACCTCGTTGGAGTTCTCGTGAGAGAGGTACACACTTGCCACATTATTTAAAGACAAATGAGTGGGAAGATTCTAGGTGTCATCCTGCTTATAGATTGTTTAGAAGAGGTACACATTAAGTTTTTTTTAAAATATTTTTAAAATGCAAAAAGATAGGAAGTGTGTTGATTTTTCAAAAGATCTTAGTTTATATATATATATATATATATATATATATATATATATATATAATTTTTCAAAAGATATATAATTTTTCAAAAGATCTTAGTTGATATATATATATATATATATATATATATATATATATATATATATATATATATCAACGTTCTATACACGCTTTATACTATCAAAGCCTGAGATCTTAATGCTAATATAACAAAGAATTTATAAATTTATTTTGAACGCACTAGACCGATATCAATAAATCACAAATTAATTTGTTTAGAAAAACGACTTAATTTCGATTGATGTATAAACTCATCGTCGAATAAAAAAACGAGCCTAAAATATGAAGTTCTTTTTTTATGAAGCAACTCTTAAATATAATCCACATGCACGTAAAAAAAAAGGGGTCAAATTGTTGCTTCAATGAACCTTAGAGGACCAATGTGTAATTTATGATCCATCGATTAAGGCACATTCGACAAGAAATGGAGAAAAGCAAAAAAGAATCAAATAAGTTTTAATCTAAAAAGTCAACACACCATCTCCGAACTTGGAGTACTATTCTGTAATTCATCTATTTTACAAAGACATTAAAATATAAAACAATTGAATCTCTTGCTAATTGCCCGAACTCTTCGATTGATGGATATTAATATAACACTAGATAGGTGGCATGATTTTTGCTGTGGGCCGAGTATTTTAAAGAAGAAAAAAAAAATCAGGAAAAAATGACAATTATCAATTCCTAATAATCAAAATATAAGAGGAAAAAATTAAAAAAAATAATCTAAAAAAACCACCATCAAATCTAAGTGAGATTGTCATAACTCCTGAGTAGAATCATGTGGATGAAATAATTCAATAAAAGGTAAAACAAGAAAAAAAACAAAACTTAATTTTAAAAAGAATTAAATTTTGAAGGATAAAATTAAAAGAAAAAATGATCTAAAAAAACTAGGCCACATTATTTAAACCTCCTACTTAAATAATAAGATGCAAATAACTTGATTAAAAGGAAACGAATGAAAATAACAAAGGTTTTTTTTTTTTTTCAAAACGAACAACTCAAAAGGATATAATAATAAAAAAACAATATCAACCTTTGTTAATATTTCAAAATTATAATTTAACTAGTGACTAAACTAGAAGCATTCCATCTAGAAAGTCACATTTTTAAAACATGACTCGACTTTACAGGCTGACTTGTGATTTGAAACTTGGATTGGTTTGCGTTTCAAAAGAGATTAAAGGAGAATTGATACGGTGTAAAATAATTAAAAACCAGGGTTGACTTATGTCTTGGTTAACCTGGGAAAGATCCAGTTAAAACTAGGTCAAAACTTGTTGACTATTTTCCTTTGTTTTATTTTATTTTTTTAAAATGATGTAATTTTTACTTTTTATTTTTATAATATAAACAGACTTGGTTGACATGAGTGAACTCACATGATTCGTAACCTAGTACTTGTCCTGGATCGTCTTTTAAGTCAGGTCTAAAAACTATGAGAAAAAACACGGAGATCAAATTTTAATAAATTAAATATCGAAAGATGAAATAAAAAAATCAATGATAAAAAAAATAGCAATTCAAAAAAAAAAAAAGAGATCTCACTTGAAAACAAAATGAGATGAAATAAAGACCTCACTTGAAAAAAAATGAGACAACAACATAAAACTTTGAATTGAAGGGAAAAATTGAAAAAAACAAAATCAAATTAATATAAAAATCCAAAATAAAAAATAAAAATCATGAGAATAAGAATGATGATCAAAATTAGAAATCAAAACATGAAGGGTCAAACATGAAATATTATAAAATAAAAGGACTAACTTGATGTAAAAGCAAATACCAAATGATGAAATTGAAAAAAAAAAAAAAATTTAATACAATTAAAAAAATAAAAACTAAATATGATAAATTTAACAAATAATATAGAATTTTAATTTTGGGCAAGGGCAATAAGTTTTTCAAGGTTAAAGAAAGAGAAAACAAACATCCTTGAAGCTATATCATGTATGGAAAGGCTACACACACCCCCATCACTGTGAAAATAGCAATGAAATGCATCCAACGCCTTCCCCAAAGGGTGCACTTGCCTCTCATTAGTTGGCATGGACATTGTAAGCGGCAACATCTTTTTTATTTAAAATAATATTATATTTCAATTAAAAGATTGAAGTGCCCACAAGTCAACTTCTCAATTACAAAAACACCAATATAAAACGACAAAAACACTCTTAACCGAGACCTTCATAAAACTAAATTCAAAGGATAATTTGGGTATTGTACTGTTTAATTTTTTTTTGAAATGTCTTAAAAGCCCCTCGCCCTTTCAGTTTAGTTAATTTTTTTTTTAATATCCACTGTAAAATGGGAGTGCATGAATTTGATGAAGGTCAATGTGTCATTTGATGAAGGTCAATGTTGCACAGCCCATGTCAAAGAGCCTGCGAGGAATTTAGAGGCAACAGGAAGCACACGACAAGACACCACACATAATTGATTCCTGCCATCAATACAAAAGGAATTGATCAGTTCCTACTCTCTGGAACCAACCACAGGCCAGGAAGGAGCCAATTGGAAAAGACTAAAGAAATACAAAAGAAGGAACAATAATGCAGCATAAAATAAGAGGTGTATTGTCCCTTTTGATTTTTGGTAGGTTAGGCGTCTTAGGGAAGTTTAAGAAATGAAGAAAAAGGTACTAAGAGGTTTGCTCCCTCTGTGGTCTCAGGTTCAATCCCTAGGTTGCTCATATGATGGCCACTGGAGGCTTACATGGTCGTTAACTTCAGGGCCCGTGGGATTAGTCGAGGTGCGCGCAAGCTGGCCCGGACACCCACGTTAATCAAAAAAAAAAAAAAAAAAAAAAAGAAATGAAGAAAAAGGTACATGTTGCCATGGCATTATGTGCATGTCCTAGTCCTATACATGTCATGCAACAAGGAAGACATTAACTAAGGTATGATTGTCTCAAGTCACAAACCATAAAAAAATAAATAAAAAAAACACAGTCCGTGTTATCATGGTATATGGCATTGTATACATGTCATGCAAGTAAGGTTATCAATTCCGTTCTTTTCTGTTTGAAATGGCTAAAACATTCCATATCAATTTAAAAAACAAAACAAAACGGAATAAATTTCATCTCATTTTAAATCTCGGTCTGTTCCGGATTTTTCAGCTAAATTCCACCTGAAACGTTTCGGTTTCATTCCACATGTTCCGTTCCGCTCTTGAAAAGCCATTGAATCAAATTGAACCTTACTTAATTTTATTAATTAAACCACCCGATTATAAAAAAAACTCATTTTCATTACTATTTTCAATAGCAATGATATTAATAATAATATTAAAAATTATTATTACTATTTTCATTAACAATAATATTAATTTTTTAAAATTAGATTTATCACTAATATATATGATTTATATTCATGTTGTTTTTTTTTTTTCATGTTTATAATTTGTAGGAATTTGAGCAAAATAAGGGATGTTTTAGATTTCATTAGCCACTTGATAACATTGACCTAACTTTATATTTAAAATATTTTTATTAAAATATTTTACTTTCATAATATTTTGATATTTTGTTTAAGTTGAATTACTTTAAGTTAAAGATCTATTTAATCTTGACTATTTAGAAATATTTTAAATTTTAAAATTATATTTGTTTGGCATTGTGTTTGTATTGCATAATTTATAATTAATTTATCTTGAATTTGAAAATTATATATATATATATATATATATATATATATATATAGTACAACTCCGAAATGGCACGCTGAAACATTCTGAAACTAAAACATTCCATTTCAATTGAAAAAACAAAACATCTACTGAAACAAAATTGATAACCTTACATGCAAGAATCATGTGGTTTTCAAGATCCATCTCTTGGATGAAATCTATGGTTAAGGTTAAAATAAAATTAAAAAAATGATACTTAATGCAATTTTAAACATAGAAAACACATGTAGATAATCTATTATTAATATTTTGATATTTTTAAATTATTTTAATATATTAATATTAATATTAAAATAATATATAAATTTTATTTTATTTTATTTTCTTATAAATTACAATTCCAAACTACATCAACAATCCTCAACTATAGTTAAGCTAGACACAGTTGCAAAAAAAAGGTGATTGTGAATTTGATAGATGAAGATGTTGTATGGAATTACGATTGGTTTCATGAAAATTAATTTATTTTATTTAAAATAAATTTTTTATATTTTTGTATTATTTTTAATTGTTAATGTTAAAAATAAATTTTTTAAAATAAAAAATTAGTTAAATACCCAAGAGAACCCATGCACTCTGGATTTATCTGCATAAACTTTTAAAGTGGAGAGAAAGTGAGAATCTTTTTGTGGGACTAATGACTTATACTGTTTTGGTTGTTCAAGCTGTAGATATGTTCTTATCCCAGTTGTAGCTGTGAGTTGTAGTACTTGTGTTTTGTGTGTAGGCGGGCAGTTGGGTCGATTGTCATGAGGAGAGGTTGCTCAAAAATCAACAAAAACATCACCAAGTACACTGGCCAGGACTTTGTGACAGTTAAGTCGAGAGACTATGTCATAAATGCTTTTTTCCTTTCTTTTATAGTTTTGGTTTATTTAGTCTTAACACAACAACGCCTTTTCTCTGACTTATCTGACTCTCCACCACAGTCCCCCCCACTCTCTCTTCTTCCCTTTTGCTTTCCCATAATTAAACATCGATACCCATCATCTCTATCACTCTCTCTTTCCATTATCACTTCTCTATTTGCACAAAGAAACCAACCCACAAGCTGGTTTTGTCTTGAGATGATAATCAACCAACCATTCAGGGGGGATAGCACTAGTTAGCCAGATGTTTGTTTCCAGTTTCTAAGCAGTGCTCTCATTCAATCTTGATTTCCACCAGCTAGCTTGGCAGCAGCAGTAAGTTTCACTTTCTATTTAGGATGGGAAAGCTGTACTTGCTATCTTATTCTCTTAGGAGTAGCTTTTGTTTAGCTCTTGCTGTTTTTTTTCTTCTTTTTTTTGCGAAGAAAGTGCGTGACTTGATGATTAATATATGTCCTTTGATGTTCTTATTTTGTTTCTGTTCTTTCCTTACCTCTCTCTTTTTTTGGAATCTCTTCTTGTGGTTTTGATGGCTACTCTACCTACTTCAGGTTCTTTCACTGATAATGACTAATGAGATTGAACTTCTTCAAAAGCAATCTATTCTGTTTTTCCTGGTTGCAGTACATGAATTAAGTTTCTGCAAACATGGATTTTGTTGTTTTCTACAACAGAAAATGGCATGATAGTTAATTTTGATCAATCAAGTTCATAAATACCACCAAGGAACTGAATTTGCTGTGGTGAAATATGATGTTGATCACTATTCATGATTTGTATAGAAGTATACACTATCTGCCCTTTCTTCAAGCAAGACTGCTACTTCTGCTAGCTCATATTTACTTAACTAGGTTCTCTTCCTAGCAAATTTGACTTATTTGCATCAAATTCGGATACCCGTGTCTGTTCATAATTCCCCAGGCAAAGAGAATCAAATAAGTTTCTAATCTTGAACAGAGGATTTTAACTTTACCTTTTTGCGTTTCATCTGATAGGCTTTGTGCTTTCCTTTCCTTCAACTAAATTTGGGCCCTTCAAAATTTTGACATAGGACATGATATTGGTCTAGTAATATGAGAATATCTGTTTCGTTTTCTGTTGCCCTTTGTTTTTATGTTCTAAAATGCCTGGAATCATTGAGATTTGAAGCTTAGCTTATTTCACATGTTTCTAGTTTTTATGTATTTTGTCTGGATTCGGATGCTGCTTGATCTCTTTATATTCTGTCAGTTAATTTTATTGTCACCACATTTTTCTTGAGATAAAGAGAGTCCTGTTTCTATTAATGCCTAATGCCCCCATCATTGTCCAATATATATATATATATATATATATATATAATCGTGGAGGAAACATGGCCTCATAGTAGCTCACAGTGGACCACTGGAGAGAGGGCATGGCACAGAGGTCAAATCCTTTTGTGTTTGAATGCATAATGCTTCAACTCACTTAGGTTCGATTATGACAGCACAAGTTCAACCAAATGCTTTACAGCATTGTAGGTTTTGCTTCAAACAATAGTCATTAATTCACCTTTTATCAGTAAAAAAATGCGAGCCTGGTAAGGTTTATGAACCACTAGGATAGCAGTGTGTTGCTGTTCTAGTTACAATAATCTCGTAGGCCAAAAGACCGGAAGTTGGAGACTGTTATAATGTGTTCATGT
Organism: Populus tomentosa; assembly: GCA_018804465.1. Classification (NCBI taxonomy): domain Eukaryota; kingdom Viridiplantae; phylum Streptophyta; class Magnoliopsida; order Malpighiales; family Salicaceae; genus Populus; species Populus tomentosa. The sequence continues at coordinate 6,699,842 of CM031975.1, forward strand.
TGTGGAAATGTTAATGGATTATTTCTCGGCCTCAACCTTCAGATTGTTCTTATCTTGCTTGCTTGTTTCCTTGAGTATTTTTTTTTTTTTAAATTTCATTACTCTTTGTGCTAAATTAGCAGTTGTCATCATGTTTTTACACAGATTTAAGAGTTCTTAATCAACGTTTTTGTTTTGGAGGTTGCCTTGCTGATAAATTTCTTGCTATAACTTTCACAATCGCTCTCAGCTCCTACAAGTTTTACTGTGGAACACTATTTACTCATCATGTCGAATTCTGCAGGTTGAAAACATCTTGTTTCAACTGACTCAATCTGGCTACTGCTCAGAAACTATAAATGTGAAGTATCTCCTTGTGGTATCAAGTAAAACCATCAAAGAAAGATGAAACCAATTATTGATCTTGAAGTTGAAGCCACCTCAGAAAATGTTTCTGAAGTCAGCAGCCAAGTAGCTTCCAACTTATCAAACCAAGAAACTTCTGCAGCCCCCTCCAGTGACAGCCTCACTAACTCTTCCTATCTCACAAATGCCATAGCAACTCAATCTGGTTCGGAAATGGTTTCCCTTGACTTAACCCTTAGCTTCAATAATGATGAGTTAGGTGGAAGGGACCCAGTGGGACTCTCATTGTCAAGCACAAGTGAGAGTAGCAATGAACCTGCATCACGTACTACAGCTGAAGCAACACCACGAGTATTTTCTTGCAATTACTGTCAGCGCAAATTCTTCAGCTCTCAGGCACTTGGTGGACATCAAAACGCTCATAAGAGAGAAAGAACATTAGCTAAGCGTGCAATAAGAATGGGTATTTTCTCGGAAAGGTATGCCAGCCTGGCATCGTTGCCTCTACATGGATCCTCATTCCGATCCCTAGGGATAGAGGCACATTCTTCAGTGCACCAAAACTTTGCAACACCAGTAAGGTCGCTAGAAATAAGCAGCGGTGCAAGATTTGATCAAGGTTATGCAGGTCTGCCAGTATTCATGGAGGATGATGAGGCAGAGTTGTTATGGCCAGGTAGTTTTCGACAGGTAGCTGTGGCAGACGATGCTCATCAAAGTTTTGTAGTCGCAGGAAGTTCAAACATGATTTTTTTGGGGGCAACTCCACCAGTGAACTTAGATGATTCTGCGCCAGATCTCACACTAAAACTTTGAGAACATTGGTTGCAGTGTTTATGCTCCGATATTATCTCTTGTATAGCAAGTTGTGCAATGGACCATGGCTGAACTTTTATATTCCCTGCTAAGAATTTGTATGTCAGTGTATAAGAGCTTCACAGAGATTATTCTGGAGCTTCTTCGTTTGTTATATCTATGTGATTGATCCTTTTAATTTGCTGTAATTGGTAGTTTGATTATGTGTTCTGTCCCTCTAATTTCTAATGCTGGTTGATCATTTCGACAGTATGCTTCAAGTACAGGTCTGCAGGCACTGCAATTGGGTTTCTTTAAGCTCTAATCTACAGTATCATTCAAACAAAAGTTTAGCATGGAAAATAGACGGGGGAAATCTCCAAGCACCATATGAATTTGAAAGATCGTTGGATTATGAACATAAACCATCCAACAAAGAAATTAACAATCGAAGAAGTTAAATTACAACCAGGAGGATGCAGGAGTCCAGCCATTAGGATAAACACACAAATTGACGTACTATCTAGTGGACTTCATGCATCTACAAGATCTAGCAGAAAACATCGATATCTAGAAACTTGCTTTTACTCGAGCTATGGCTGATCTCCTTCTCTTTATAATAGGTATTCAGTGTCAAAAGAGTAGGCCTGAATTGGGAAGTGAAGGACCCTCTGGAGTCGAAGAAATCCTGCAGGTAGGACGCTGATCTTGTCTCCTTCTCCTTATAAGCAGCAGAGAGCCCCTCACGGGCAATATCTTTAGACCCACTATCAGTATCCATATCTAGGAAATAAAAAAGATACCGAAAAAACAGTAGTTCACCTTTCTTTCCACACAGAAAACTATGCTTCTGTTTTTCTCTCTCGCACACTATGACTAGGGTTTTTTCAATAACTTGTTGAAGACGAACGACTAACCTGATACATGCACACGCACTTATATACTCTCCTAAACCGGCCAAGGATGTTTCCTGCCCTGATTCGGATGGCAGCTAGCTAGGGCCAACCTGGATTTACACTGTTTCCAATATCCTCCATGTTAAGGAAATTTAATCCTGCTTAAATTTGGATACTTGACAACATTCCTATCCTCATCCGACTAGGATACAGATTCTCTATGTAGATTGAAACATGCGATAAATGCATGTTTACTTTTAATCCTTGACTTAGATGTCAAAGTACAAAACAGTCCCTAAACTAAACAAATGGGCTTTCAATATATGTAGTGATCGAAAGAATGAGAAACATTTTTATTAAGATTTGTTCGATCTTCTTCTTTACAAAAATAGTACTCAATAATTTGTAACAGTAATTTATTTCAATCATATGATCAAAGTAGATGATATACTCATTGCTTGCTACTGCAACTCTAGTTTTCTGAATGTCTACTTGTTTTTCCAATTTGATCAAATAAGGATTCTCTTATACAATCTTATAATTAAAGGATCAAAATGTAGTTTGGCATTTTGTGTGCTGTGAGTTTGTGGCTCCATCCTTTGCTCACTCCTTCATTCATGTCCAGAAGTAGGACAAGCCACCTCATGAATGGAGTCCTTGGAGTCCCAGTGCTCCATACGCCAAAAAAAAAAAAAAAAAAAATTACAACCCTGGAAATTATTAAATAATTGTTAACGTTTTCATCCTTCACCTTGTTCATCTGTTACACTTAAGACCGAAAATGCAGATTTTGTTGTATAGAAATGCTTGGCAGCCCAAACCATACTACAAGCCAGTGAGACGAATTTGGAAGTCATCTTTCTAGTACAGTTTCTTGCTCTTCCCCCAGGCAAAAAACGACAGTACGCAGTAAAATAACTCAGGTACTAAAACATCCAATGACACTAAGAAGAAGAAAAAGGAAGACGAAGCTTCTATCAGCAAATGGGAGTGTAGAACATTTGATGGATGATCAAGGAGAAGATAGCACAGATTCTCTGGAGTCCGGATTTAGGAAGCAAGGAAACATCCGTAACGCTCAAAGAGGGTTTTCAGAAATGAAAACAGAACTAGACAGAGAGTAAGCAGCTCAGGAGATGCCAGCTGATGGTCAGACACCGGGTTTCAGGGATACACACTCTGGTTTATGGAACGAGTCATATATTAGATGGCATTCAATTGACTCAGAGGGGAAATCGGGGGTGTTCTAGCAATGTGGAATAACAATACTTTTGAGGTAGAGTCAACCTAGTTACATGGCCGAAAACACTACAGGGCTTCAAAAAGATGGTCTTTGGTAATCAGGATAATAGATTGCTAGAGATTCAGAATGGAACAGAGGAATTAGAAGATGAAGGGGAGAGTCGGGAACTTACTATTACAGAAAGAAGCAAGCTGATCAATAGTTTGGTTACAGAAAGAAATGTGGAGGCCATTTGGAGACAAAAATCAAGACAGAACTGGTGCAGGTTGGGGGATAGAAACACGCGATTCTTTCATTTGGCTGCAGGCGTGAGAAGATCGCGTAACAGTACAATCTCCAAGATCATTTTATGGTACCATGCACCACAATCACCTCTCCATCAGACATGAAGGCTGCTGCAGTATCCTTTCACTCCAATCTTCCTTTCACCAGACCAAATCATCGAAGGGCTGCATGGGAGTAATGGGATTTATAGGTATTTCTCCTCAATTGTCTACTTGGCTGGAACAGGATGCAACTTTGGAGGAAGTTAAGCAAGCTGTATGGGACTGTGATGCATCTAAAGCTCCGTGTTCAGATGGATTCACTCTTTCTTTCTATAGGAAAGCCTGGAATCTGCTCGGGATTTTGAGATTCTTTCCATGGAACTTCTACTGAGAATTTTTCTAAATCTATATTAGGAGTGATTTGCTATCTAGAGTACTAATTTTAACAAATAATAACTAAAAAAAATAAAAGATATAGATTATTATTTATAGAGAAATTTAAAAAATTCTATAAATTGATAAAATATCAATTTGTCCTTTAAATAATATCTATATATTAATTCATGGAAATTTTAGAAATTAACTCAATTAAGTCCATATTTGATTTTTCTAGGTTTGTAAATATAATCCCTACATTAATTATATTCTAATCCTTAATTTCTAAAATATATTTTAATCAAGTTATACTTAATTTAATCATTTCATTTTAATTTCTAACTAATTGTTCTTAATGTTTGTGACTCATTAAGTTACTAACATGTTGTCTCAAATATAAATTATAATTATAATTAAATAAAATTAAATAAATTAAACAATTTAATTTATTATCAATTCAACAATTGATTAATTTATATTTGAAAATCAGGTGCATCGTCTAGTAACATGTCACAATCCTCTAAATATTAGAAAAAATCATTAATGGTTTGACTTAACCTTTCAATGATTGGTAATTTTCAGTGCAACTAATTTTTTTTATTAATAAAATATCGATTTAATATTAAAATATTAATTATATTTATCATATTAAATTATATTTATTCTCTACATGATAATAACATGAATAACCTGAAAATATCCTTCATCATCGAAAAGCATATATTTAGTGGTGATAGGTTAAAATAAATATAATATCTCATTGAAGACATTGCAAGAGTGATTGCGTACATATTTAATTAACCCCAAGCGGGACGTTTTCAAACAATTTTGATTTATGATATAAAAACCCATTTTCAAAAAGTAGCCGCCATTGAATCAGCCTAGTGGTAAGAGAAAACCATTCTTTAAACATTAGTCAGAATGGTGAACTCCATGATGGATTCTATACATGTGACTGCAGAAGCGGAGTTGAAGAAGATAGAGTTAACCACCAAAAACATGGAGTCTTCGAGGTTCATGAATATTTGTTTCTTGGTGTTCTGTGCAAGCCTTATCATCCCAACAAGAAGCCACAGCTACTCTCATGTTGCCCTGTTTATCTTTGGAGATTCGTTGTATGATGTTGGAAACAATAATTATCTCAAGAATGCTCCAGTCCGGGTAAATATCAAGCTATATGGAGAGACCTTTTTCAAGAATCCCACCGGAAGAGCTTCTGATGGCCTATACTCAGGGATGTTCTTCATATAAAAGCTTCTTAATTTGCTTTTCTTTTATGATTTGAATGGTTGGATATGATATTCTTGTTTCGAAATTCACTTGTTCAAAAATTATTTTCCTGTAAGCTAGTTATGGATTGGTTTGAGTAACTCTTGCATCCCGAAAAGCAGGATTTCTTTAAAAAAGGATTAAAAGGAAAAAAGGTATGGAAAAAAAGATAAGAAAAGATGATTAAATTATAAATTTGAGATTTTTTTTATATTTTCAGATAGTTTTGATGTGGTGATGTTAAAAATAATTTTATAAAAATTAAAAAAATAAAACTTTAATATATTTCTTAAAAAAAATACACCATTACTGTATTTCCAAACTTAACCTTCAGATTATAATGGACACAATAAATGATGTTCAAGGCACGCCTAGTCAACGCCACTGTCTTGAATTCTCCACTTTAAAAGTTATGAGAGCGGCACCCACTTGAATTTTCTATTTTACAAGCTATTAGCACAACATACGTAAATATTTTTTTTCACAGGGTGAGCGCATCCCTAAACAAGTAGTTTTACAGTTCAAAATGCTAATGGTTTTACAGTTCACAACACAGGGAAACAGATCCACACACACAGCTCATGCAACGTCCACAGCACATTCTTCTACGTTTTCGTTCTTCTTCCTTCATTCATTATTTTTCCCAAATGCTTTCCCTTATTCTATATAGATGTTAATGGATACATCAACACGTTGTGATGTTAATGGTTTGTTTTGTTCTTTACAGCTTATTATTATCGACACAAAATGTTTTTTTGCAAAATGATGCTTGTAATTTTGCTGCAGCTGAGTTTGCAAAGCTGCCATTAATTCCACCATATTCACAACCTGGAAACCGTGAATTCATTAATGGAGCCAACTTCGCATCAGGGGGAGCTGCTGCTCTTGTTGAAACTAATCAAGGACGGGTATGTGGTCCTGTTGCCTAGCTAGGCCTCTCTTTTTTTATGTGATCATCATCAACAAGCTAGAAACTTGCTACTTGTTGGAGTGGATTTTGCTTATTGTGATTATTTATACTAATTAATCATGTTTTTTCATTTTCTCCTGTTTGGTTCTTGCGAAGGTGATAGACCTTAAAACTCAACTTTGGAATTTCAAGAATATGGAGAAGCAGCTAAGAGAAAAACTTGGAGTTGCAGAGGTTAAGAAATTATTATCCAAAGCTGTTTACATATTCTACATTGGAAGTAATGACTATTCTGTACCTTTCGCCACAAACTCGACTGTGCTTCAATCCTACTCCCAAGAAGAGTATGTCAAGAAGGTTATCGGCAACATAACAGCAGTGATCCAGGTAATCAACATGTTATAAGAGCACGCAAATTATTTCTTTGTTTCATTTTTCTCCCAAGTTCATCAAACTATGATTACATCAATTTTGCTTTTTCAGGAAATATACAAGATTGGGGGAAGGAAATTTGGACTCTCAAAGTTGACAGCAGGTTGTGATCCCGCCTCGAGAGCGCTAAAACTAGCCATCACAGGTGGCTCCGGCTGCATGGAGGAAGCAACTATGCTTGCAAAACTGCACAATATAGCTCTCCCCGAAGTTCTCAAAGAGTTTGAGAGCCACATAAAAGGATTTACGTATTCATTTTTTGATTTTTACACTACGGCAGATGAAAGACTCAATAACCCTTCAAAATATGGTAAAGAGCTCCCTATTTTTTCTTATCCTGAACTGTTAGGATTATTTTATTTCAATTTTACTTTCTTTTCCTTTTCCCATTTAATTTGTGTGAAGGTTTCAAAGAGGTGAAAATGGCATGTTGTGGCAGTGGTCCGTACAGAGGCTCCTTAACTTGCGGCCTGAAAGGATACCAATTGTGCGATAACGCTAGCGAATATCTCTACTTGGATGCAGTTCATCCAACCGAGAAGGCCAACTATCAATTTGCAAAGCTAATGTGGAAGGGAAGTACTGAAGTTGTCAAACCTTACAACCTTAAAACACTATTTGAAATAAAGCTAAAAACTTGTCCGAATGATCCATCTCGTACCAGACACAGTCAACAAATCTTCAATAATTCTGCACACCAATAAATATTCAATCGGAACATCCTACCTTCGATCTGATTTGTTTCAAAATTATGACTAATGTTCTTTCTTCTCTGTTCTTTCATTTTACTTGCAATCTAAACTAACTGATAAAGGCCGAAGGCTTTGCTTTCGAGGGTGTGTGGTGCATGAGAGTGATGCAATGTATATCGAAATAAAGAATTAGAGATTTTCAAGTTCGAAGGTTACAACCCTAAACGGTAAAGAAAACTTTGTTTCCATACTTTTTGAAATTCAGTAGTTCTTGAAAACTGTTATAAAAACAAATTACAAAATGTTTAAACATGTGATAAACCTGTTGTATTAAACTCAATCTAGAAGGTTAAGGAAGGCAACCACCGCCCAGCCAGCCACTAGCTGTCACCGACCAGCCGCCAGCCACCAGCTGCCACCGCCCAGCCGCATGCCGCCAGCCGCCTTCACACCTGGAAGTTTGATTTTTTTGTATTCTCAATTTGTGTATAGATAGGTTGCTAAGCTTATGTTATTATGTGTGGAGAGTTTAGAGAGAAACACTAGAAAGAGAGAGAGGGTGCGTATTAAGCTTTTGTGTTATTGTAAGCTTTTGTTTTTGAAATAAGACTTTGTGTTTTATCCTCTCGGAGTGTTTTAAAGCCACCACCAGTGGTTTCTCCCATCAACAATTGGTATCAGAGCCCCGTTCGTCAGAAAATAGAAGTGTTTTGGGATATACCTAAATTTTCAAAGTTGTCAAAAAAAAGTTTTGATCATTCCACAGTGTAGAGCTCATCAATACGAACTCACTAGTGCAAGAATCGGCTTCATCGGAGATGGAGGTAGCCCACACGCGCCACCTAAAGATTCTGTCCTGTTTCCCACATGCAGCACACGCGCGCCAGAGGTAGACGACGACTGAGCTACACACGCGCCATATTTGAGCCATTTAAGCCGTCTAAGCCGAGCCGTAAACCGAGCCTCCATCCAGCCGAGCTGAGCCTCAAGTCGACCCTCCATCAAGCCGAGCCGAGCCGAGCTGCTTCCAGCCGCAGCCAAGCCGACAGAATATTCCTTAGTTTAGCCCCAACAAACCGCCAGCCGTACAGAATCGGTTTTTTGACCAATTCACCCTATTTTTAACCCATTTTTAACAAAGTCAGACCAGTTCCCTACTATTTTGAGCATTCCGGATCGATCTACAGTGTCTGTTTTGCCAAATTCAGCTTCTAGAAGGTGATATAGTCATTCAAAGAGCAAAATGACTATAGAAAGTACACAAACACTCATCCCGAAGCTGACCAAAGACAACTATGATAGGTGGTGCATGAGATTGAAGGCATTCCTTGGTTCAAAGAGTGTTTAGATATTGTAGAATATGGTTATGATGAACCAGAGTCCAAAGAAGCAGAAGATGCTCTACAAGAGGCACAAAAACAAGCCCTAAAAGTCAATAGAAAGAAAGACAACAAAGCAAAGACCATCATCTATCAAGGTCTTGATGAAGACATATTCGAGATCATTGCTTCCGCTGAAACATCAAAAGAAATATGGGAGGCTCTGCAACAAAAATACAAAGGTGCTGACAGAATCAAGAAGATTCGTCTTCAATCTTTGCGAGGTGAATTTGAATTATTACAGATGAAGTCCTCAGAATCTATTTCTGATTATCACATAAGAATTATGGTGATAGTCAATCAGATGAGAAGAAATGGAAAAGCCATCACAGATTCTCGAATTATTGAGAAAATTTTGAGATCTCTAGATTCAAAATTTGATTTTGTTGTTGTCGCTATTAAAGAGTCCAAAGAAGTGGACAAGTTGACAATGGATGAGCTTATGAGTTCTTTGCAAGCTCATGAGCAAAAGATTGTAAAGAGAAATGGAGATAAGGCCATTGAGCATGCCTTATAAGCAAAGTTGTCTCTCAAAGACAAATATGAGTAAGGGGAGACTTCAATAAGTGGATACACCACTCAAGAAAGAAGTCAACAGACACGAGGAGGATTTCAGCGATTCCAAGAAAGAGGATCTTGGAATACAAGTTTTAGAGGAAAAGGTGGTAGAAACACCACCAGAGGAGGTCGAGGACAACAAGCATTCACTCCTAGAGGAAGAGGAGGTGGTTACAATAACCGTAAAAAGAGGAATATCCAGTGTTATAGTTGTAATCAATTTGGGCGCTATAGCATTGAATGTCGAAGGAAAACTCTGTTAGAGGTACGTGAGCAAGCCAACTATGCAGAGAATGATGTGAACAGCAGAGGAGCAACTGCATTACTTGTCCAACAAGGACTTGGCAAGAAACAGGAGAATATATGGTATCTAGATTCTGGAGCCACCAATCACATGTGTGGCCACTGAGATTTATTTGGTGATCTAGATGAGACCATACAAGGTTTAGTTACTTTTGGAGATACCTCAAAAGTTCCATTCAAAGGTAAAGGCAACATCCCAATCAAGTTGAAGAACGACGATCACAGTTACATCACCGATGTTTATTATGTCCCAGCCATAAAGCAAAACTTGATAAGTATTGATCAACTTCTGGAGAAAGGTTATACACTTTTCACGAAGAATTGTCATCTAAAAATTACAGACTATTATGAGAGATTAATTGCATATGTGAAAATGTCCAAGAATAAGATGTTTCCTTTAAACATCCAATATGATGCAGCAAAGTGTTTGAGTGCCATCACCAACAGTGAAGAATGGCTTTGGCACCTGAGGCTTGGACATATGAATTTCACGAGTCTGAAGATGCTAGTAAGCAAGAAGATGGTCAAAGGTATGCCTTATATTGATCATCCAGATGAAGTTTGTAAGAGTTGTGTCCTTAGCAAACATCACAGATCTAGTTTTGCCAAAGAAGTCAACTGGAAAGCAAAGAGGCCACTAGAGTTAGTGCACACAGATGTGTGTGGTCCCATAAAGCCTATGTCGACTAGACAAAATAGGTACTTCCTCACTTTTATTGATGATTTTAGAAAAAAAACATGGATATACTTTCTTAAGAGGAAGTTAGGAGTGTTCAATTGTTTTAAAGATTTGAAAGCAATTGTGGAGAAGCAAAGTGGCTACAAGATCAGAACCGTGAGATCTGATCAAGGTGGAGAGTATACAGCAAAAGAGTTTGAAGTCTTTTGTCCACAACAAGGCATCAGATATTAGACAACACCAGCTTATACACTATAGCTGAATGGTGTAGCTGAGAGGAAGAATCAAACGATTCTTAACATGGCAAGAAGTCTGTTCAAAGCAAAGAAGCTGCCCAAGCAATACTAGGCTGAAGCTGTATTATGTGCAGTGTATCTACTGAATCGCTGCCCCACCAGAAGTTTGCAAGCTGTTACTCCACAAGAAGCATGGAGTGGTCACAAACCAAGTGTTACTCATCTACGAGTCTTTGGTTGTGTGGTATATGCAAAGATCCTAGATGCAAGAAGGACAAAACTCGATGATAAAAGCGAGAAATGCATATTTGTTGGATATGGTGATAGAAGGATGGGATACAAGCTGTATAATTCCATCACAAAGAAGGTAATTATGAGTAGAGATGTATCTTTAAGGAAGATAAATCTTGGCAATGAAATGATGTCCAAGAAGCAATTAAGTGTATCAATACTGATTTGATCCTTGAAGACAAAGAAGTACCAACAGTACTTGCAGAAGGTCCAATATTGCCAGCAGATGAACCACAAAGTCCGGTACACAGATTCCCTATTTTCAATAGGAGGAACACACCAGAATCATCATCAACACCACCATCAAAATCCTCATCAGAAGGACCAAAAAGGATGAGAAATCTAGAAGAGCTGTATGATACCACTCAAGTCATGGAAGATACAACTCTATTTTGTTTCTTTGTGGATAGTGACCCACTAAGCTTCAATGAAGCTATCATGTAAGAGAAATGGATAAAAGCAATGGATGAAGAAATACATGCTATTGAGAAGAATGATACCTGGAAGCTGCCTAATCTACTAGAAAATAAGAAAGCAATAGGTGTCAAATGGGTCTATAAGACAAAGAAGAATGCAAAAGGAGAAGTACAAAGATACAAAGCCAGGTTAGTGGCTAAAGGCTACAAACAGAGAGAAGGCATTGACTATGGAGAAGTATTTGTTCCAGTAGCCCGGTTAGAGACAATCAGACTAATGATCTCACTAGTTGCACAACATAGATGAAAGATCTATCAACACGATGTGAAGTCAACATTTCTAAATGGCTTCCTAGAAGAAGAGATCTATGTTGAACAACCACTTGGATACATTGAAGCTGAAAATAAAGGCAAAGTATACAAGTTGAAGAAAGCCCTCTACGGTTTGAAGCAAGCTCCGCGTGCTTGGAATACCAGAATTGATAGGTATTTTCAAGATAATGAATTTAAAAAATGTCCATATGAACACGCAATATATGTGAAGAAAGAAGCAGATGGCAGCATATTATTTACGTGCCTATATGTTGATGACTTGATATTCACCGACAACAGCCCTACCATGTTTGAAGATTTCAAACAAAGCATGGTACAGGAGTTTGAGATGACAGAAATTGGTCTAATGTCACATTTTCTTAGCTTAGAAGTAACGCAGAAAGAAGAAGGGATTTTTGTATCCCAAAGCGGTTATGCCAAAGATATTCTTAAAAGGTTTAAGATGGAAAACTGCAATCCGGTATCAACTCCAGTTGAGATTGGAGTGGAATTGAGTAAGAGTAAAGTTGGAAATGTTGATCCAACTTATTTCAAAAGCTTAGTAGGAAGCTTAAGGTATTTGACATGTACCAGACTGGATATACTCTACAGAGTCGGACTTATTAGCAAATATATGGAGACACTAGACCAGTCTCACTTGAATGCAGCGAAGAGAATTCTTCGCTACATTAAAGGCACAATAAATGAAGGTATGTTTTATACTTCAAGTAAAGACTTCAATCTTGCAGGCTACTCGGATAGTGATTGGGGTAGAGATCTGGATGAAAGGAAAAGCACAACAAGGTTTGTCTTTTTCATGGAAGATACATCTTTCACATGGTCATCCAAGAAGCAATTGATTGTAACGTTTTTCAAGCTGTGAAGCTGAGTATGTTGCTGCCAACTCAGCCGTATGCCATTCAATATGGCTAAGGAATATGCTGAAGTTTTTGGGATTTTCTCAAGAAAATCCTACAAAGATTTATATTGACAATCGATCAGCGATTGCATAGGCAAAGAACCTAATGTATCATAAAAGAAGTAAACACATTGATACATGTCACCATTTTATCCGAGAGCATGTGAAGAATAAAGAAGTCGAACTGATATCTTGCAAAACAAATGAACAAGTTGCAGATATATTTACAAACCCATTGAAGGGAGAAATATTTATCAGATTAAAGTTCATGCTTGACATGACATCCCTCGATTGAGTTTAAAGGGGAGATTTGTTGTATTAAACTTAAACTCAATCTAGAAGGTCAAGGAAGGCAACCACCGCTCCGCCAGCCACCAGCCGCCAGCCGCCAGCCACCTTCACACCTGAAACATTGATTTTTTGTATTCTCAATTTGTGTATAAATAGGTTGCTAAGTTTATGTTATTATATGTGGAGAGTTTAGAGAGAAACACTAGAAAGAGAGAGAGAGAGAGGGTGTGTATTAAGCTTTTGTGTTATTGTAAGCTTCTTATTTTTTTGAAATAAAACTTTGTGTTTTATCCCCCTTGAGTGTGAAAAGCCACCACCAACGGTTTCTCCCACCAACACAGAGAACCACACTGGCCATACCTTTAGACCCCACTATCAGTATCCATATCAGTAGAGCTTTATTGAACTAAAAAGGTTTTCCACAGAAATACTACGCTCTTATCTTTCTCTCTCACACATTATGACTAGGGTTTTTCAATCCATTGTTACAGATGAAAGACTAACCTAACGTAGGAACACACACACACAGACACACAAACACACTTTTGAACCGATTAAGAAAGTAGCCAACATTGATTCGGATTCGGCTAGGGCCAACTTTGTACCCTTTCTTTCCAAAAAAATATCCTACTAAAAATCTGAATCCTTGTTAAATTAGGAATTGAAGAATAAAATAAATGCAGTTGCCTTTTAATTTCTGAGTTTTTTTTTTTGTTTTTTTTTGAAAATTAGGTATTTTTGAAATTCTTTTTCATAAAATAGGGTAAATTTTCATCATCATTTCTTTTTGAATAAAAAAACAAGTCATGTGAGATATTCATTGTAGATTTATCTCCAGGAGTAGGACAGGCCAACTCATGAATCGAGTCCTTGTAGTTCCACTGGTAAAAAAATAAAAATAAAAATAAAAATAAAAGATTGAAACAATAAAATAATTATCAAATTTCTTCTTCTTTCACCTATTCATCTGTTATAATTAATAGGAATGAAGGTGCAGATTTTCTTTCACCTATTCAGATGTGTAAAAAACAAACACATGTTAATGAAAATAAACATGACAAGATATAAATAAGTTGAGATGACATATCTAGACAACAATAATGAAGATGAGAAGCGTTATAGCCTAAAAACACACATGAAAAGGAATGAAAATCTAATTTATGAGCCTTAAATGGATGAAGAAATAGAAAGCAAAGACACCTAAATGTATGTAAAAAATCTATAATCAGGAGCATGATGAAAAAGACATTCAAATGATGATTTATTTTGTAAGATAAAAATAGGAATATGATTGATAAGATACACCAAAGTTTCAAACACATAATTCCAAAATCATAACAATGCTTTACATTGTCGTAAAAGAGTAAGACCATTTTCGATAATATGCGAATGATGACATTCAATAATTTCATTTTATTCATGAATATACGGACATATTAGACAACGATGAATACTGATAGTTTGAAATAAGGTATTTAACTTGCAATATTCACCATCTCAATCAGTCTGAATATATCAATTAACACTTAACGAAAGCTTGGGAACTATGGAAGATAGAAAAGATAATAGATTTTATTATTAGACATAAAAAATTGAAACACACGAGAAGTAGGATGACTTAATCGACTATGCTAGATATTAGTAGAGGCAAATACACAATGAAACCAGTAAACTTGATGAATTGACGCAGCAGAAGACTCAGATATAACATAAAGACCATCTTTAATTTGATTAGAAAGGATCACTGCCTTGGTGGTGAGATCATTAATATAGAAATGAGTGAAATTAAAAAACACTTGATTGTCAAGATAAAATTTTAGAAACAAAAATCAAATGTTTTTTTTTTTAATATGAGGCACATGAAAAACATAAGATAAAGTAAATGTGCATTTAGGTATAAATAACATAGTATGCCCAATATTGGATATGGAAAGTCCCTTACCATCAACAACATACAAGTGATCATTTCCAAGATATGGTTGAAACCCTACCAGATTCGCAAGATCATGTGTGATATGTTGATTCATACCAGTGTCTGGAAATTAATCTATAAAGCTAGTTGAGGAGACATTACTAAGAGTAAGATTGACGTTAGTTTGTTGTTTATGACCTGCAAGTAAAGATCATTATGGCACAGAGTGACCAAAGGAATTGTAAAGGTGACACCTGACATTATGCCTAAAAAAGTGTGGATTTAACCACTATTAGGGGTCGTGTAAACACCTACTATGCTGCCAATTTCCCTGCTATCAATTGTTGCTATGAGAGCTATTTAATCCACAATATCTAGAACCTGTGTTTTTGCTATCTTGATTGTTGTTATTGTGTTATCCATCATAGAATCACCCCTTGCCACGATGAGAGTTGAAATTGTTATGAGATGAACTTGAAGGTTGTCGTTGTGCAACAATAGCTGATAGAGGTTGGGTTGGCATTAACAATGAAGGAGTGTTGGTAGTAGAAGAGCAGTAACATCACTTATAGATTGAAGGGAACTCTTGTAAAGAAACTCATGAGTAAAAAGATGACTGTAAAGATCTGCATGTGAAAGAGGGTTAGCCTTAGTGGAAAGACTAGTCATTAGGACTTTAAACTCACCCTGAAGTCCACAAAACATGTATAAATTGAAATCATCAAGTGAAAAAGGTCGGTTAGCTGCTGCTAATTCATCAAATAAAGCCTTCACTTTATGCAGATAAATGGTGCCTAAATTACCACCCTGACGAAGATCTTGAAATGAATCATCAAGTTGCACAATGCAAAAATTGAACGAAGAAGTAAGAGCTTGCTCGATCTTGAAATGAATCATCAAGTTGCACAATGCAAAAATTGAACGAAGAAGTAAGAGCTTGCTCTAGAATATGCCAAACACAGTGTGAAGTTTCACAATCGATAACAAGATGCAGCATATCCGTTGAAAGAAAAGAAAGGAACGCACTCGGAATAAGTTGATCTTGTTATTTCCAATGAAGAAAAAAAAAAGGATTAATCTGAAGAGAGGAGCCATCAGTAATAGCCATATGAGAAGGGGGACACAACAAAGAGCCATCAATAAATTTAAAAACACCTTATTCAAAAAGATACGGCTTCATCTGCATTTGTCAATAAAGATAATTTGTATTTGTAAGCTTCAATGAGCTAGCTTGGTAAGTGTTGGAGAGAGGAACAATCACTGCAATGAAAGAATCTATGGTAGCAGAAGTAATGACGATAATATGGGGAGAAGAGTTACCGATCAAAGCAAAGGAGGAGAGTGACATCTGCATTAGTGGTTGAGATGTAGCATTGAGTTTGCAACAACTGTAGTAGCTTGAATGAAGTCCATTGAAGAGAAAGAAGAGAGAGTTTTAATGTGTTTGACTCTGATACTAAGTTGAGAATAATATGAGGCATAACCAATTAGCTAGCTAAATTTTCCTATTTCTATATTTAATGCAATATACAATAGTTAATGTAGAGATTACAATATAAGATTAGCCTATACACATGGTAAGTAGAATTACTATAATATATACCTTATAACTACACTTAACTTCTTCTTGCCACCATCCGTTTCAAGGGAAAGCTAGTACATTTCTCTATAATGACATATCAGATTTTGTTCCTGACTCTTTCAAAAACACATCTCAAAAAGAAAACGGCTCCATGGATACAAAGACCAGTGATACACAAGCTCATCTACCAACCCTTTTGAACTCTTAGTGCAGCCAAGAGGCCTCTTCAGAAGCGATCAACAAAAACAACAGGAATGTTAGAAGCAAATCCAGGAAACTAAAACTGTTGCAAGCTAGTGGTAGTGTAGCTAACACTACTGAGAAATGTGTCTCTTCTGATTCCCTCACGTCAGGAATTAAGCAAGGCAATGTCCGATTCCAGACAGCCTGTGAGAATAATCAAGCTGATGGTTTTGATATCGATAAGGAAACCCAGGAAATGTTACATGATGCAGCAGCTCTAGGCTTGGGAACATTCCAAGATCTTATAGGGTATGAAGAGGGAGTTCGGGGGAACATTGACAGAGAAGTATACGAGTGGACATCAATCAATCAGTTGTATGTTTCTTAACTTGCTAAGTTTTGTTCTGTCATGGTTTTGATCTACCTATGAATATTTTTTCTTGGAATAGTTGTGGGTTGGGTATGTTGAACAAATGACATTCCATCCGGAATAGGTTGCTCAACAGTAATGTTGATATCTGCTTTATATTAGAAACAAAAAAAGATAATTGTTGCGATTCATACATCATAAATTTATGGAATGTGATAACTGTTAAATGGGCTTTGATAGAGTCTGTAGGCAAATCAGGAGGGATAATTGTGATGTGGGATAGTTCTATCTTTGAGGTTAATTCCATAGAATTTGGGAGGCAATGGATCAGCCTATGCGGTAAACATGTTCATTCTTCCTTTAACTGCATGGTAGTTGGTGTATATGCTGCATCTTCTGTGCAAGATCGTGCTAAGCTGTGGGAAGACATCATTACTCTGAAGTTTGCCTTTGAATTACCAATGGTGGTGATAGGTGATTTCAATGAAACTCTTCAAGCTAATGAGAGAAGTAGCGGCTACATTATTCATTCAGGGTCAGCTGCTCTCCGTAATTTCCTGTCCGATTGTGCTCTGATTGAATTCAAACTACAGGGCAACCGTTTCACTTGGTTTAGGGGGGGCTCTATAAGCTGTATTGATAGGGCTTTCGCATCTCCAAAGATCCACCTCCAGTTTCCATTCTTATCACTCTACCGCTATCCTAGGGGGATGTCTGATCACTGTCAATTGCTTCTTCAGGCACCAAAGGTAGATTGGGGATGGAAGCCTTTCTGCTTCATAAATAGTTGGCTGTCACACCCTACATTCTCAGCTGATTTTGAGATCTTCTGGTCTGATAGCTGCAAGGAATTTCCCGGTGACTATAGATTGGTAAAGAAACTAGGAACTTTGGGGAAAAGATTGAGACAATGGAAAAAATCCACCTTCGATAATCAAAATTCAAAACTTGCAGACATTCAGAACTCCATCACAACCATCGAAGATTTAAGTGAGGTACGCCTCTTGTTTGAGACTGAAAAAACAAAGCTCAAGAATCTGAACTCTAAGCTTTGGGAGGTTAGTAGGAATGTCGAGGGCATTTGGACCAGTTTTGTGAAGCCAAAGAATAGCAAGAACAGTGGCGGTGTGTCTTCCCACGTGCCACAGCCATTGGCTGCGTGTGGTTTCACGCGCCACCGCGAACAAGGCCGGAAAACGAGTGGATCTGTTCCTTTCCTTTTCCCTTCTCTGCTAGTGGTGACACCCACCGTCACCTGTAAACGAAGAAAAGAACACAGGCAATCGATTTTATTTGGTTATTTTTTAGATCTGTTCAAAGCCTTCTATTCTCTCTCGGTTTGCCAATTTCTCCTTCTTCTTCAAGTGGTCGGTTTGTTCCCGGTCTTCTCTTTCTTCTGATCTGGCGGCTGTCGTCCGTGGCTGCTGAAGCTGCGGTGGAGATGGGCTTGCTATCGATGTTGAGGTGGAGGAACAGACAGATCGGGTTCTGTGGGCGTGCCGCTGGCTGGTCTTCCCCCTGTTGGTGGTAGTGGCGGTTGGGCTCACTGCTGTCTTCTGTGAGGCCTGTGGATCTCCGGTGAGGAACGGCGCTGCTGGAGGCAGTGAGCTGGGTCTGCTGCTGATCGGAGGAGATGACGAAGAGAATGGTTCTGTCTTGGCTAGCGGCTGGGGGAGAAGAAAAGAAAAATCACCCGATGAGGGGGGCGGCTGCGTTTTAAGAGGATGAGGGTGGTTCAACTGTCTTGGTGTTGATGAGAGGGAGAGGGGACAATGTGTGGTGGTGCTTCAGGTGCAGGGGCGAGGAATGGAAAAGTGAAGGGGACATGAGATAAAGAGGGCTGTGTGGGGAAGATGAGGTCGTGGTTGAGGGCCTGAAAATGGCAGGGACGGTGTCTCTGGGTTTTTTTGTAAAGAAAGGGGCGGTCGATGTGGAGAAGAAAATCAAAGGCAAAGGTGGGGGCGCGGCTTGTCTTGGCTTCAAGAGAAGAAGACTCGGGAGAAAAATTCAAACCAGTAGAGGGGAGCGGGGCAGCAGGCTTGGTAGAGATAGGTTTAGGGTTAGGTTGTTTCCCCTTTTTTTTTTGTATTTTTTTTTTAAATTACCCCCCTTTCTACAAGTGTTGGAAGCTACTATTTATAGACAAATATGTTGCTAGGTCTCCCAACTTGGTCCCTTAACTTTTTTTTTTTTGTAAATTTTGATTTTTCTTATTTTTTTTTATTTTTTGAAAACGAGCAATATCAACGTCGACTCAATGAGGAAAATCAATGATTTTAAAAATAATGCATGAAAAGTTACACGCGTTCAAAAGACCTTTGGAAATTTAAATTCTTTTTAGACGACGCTGAAAATGCTAAAAACAACGCAAATATATTAAAAAAATATTTTTTTTGGATTTTCGATGTTTTTCTTTATTTTTGGATTTTTTTGAAAAATTATCAAAACATGGGTCAAAAATTGGGTAGCAACACCTTCATTGGAGGAAGTGAAGCAAGCCGTATGGGATTGTGATGGTTCAAAAGCCCCCGGTCCTGACAGGTTCACCTTCTCCTTCTATAAAAAGGAATGGAATCTTATCAACCCCGACATCTTTGTGATGGTCATAGAATTTTTCAGAACAGGTAAATTACCAAAGGGGATCGGCTCGTCCTTCGTGACTTTGATCCCAAAGACCAAGAGGCCGAGCACATTCTCCCAATTTCGACCGATTAGTTTGATTCATGGGTTATATAAAATAGTGGCAAAGCTCTTGTCCACTAGGCTTCGAAGCATTCTACCAGATGTGATAAGTGTAAACCAGTCTGCTTTCATTGCCGCGTGTCAGATTCTAGATGGGTTCATGATAGCAAACGAGGTTGTCCATAGTATTCGTAGCAAGAAGGACCACGAGTTTTTGCTAAAGGTAGATTTTCATGAAGCCTTCGACTCAATTTTATGGGAGCATATCGATTCTACCATGGGTTATATGGGTTTTGGATCTCACTGGAGGAAACTGATCTTATATCCACGTCTAAATTGGCCATCCTGATTAACGACTCACCAAGCAGAGAATTCAGTATGGAGAGGGGTCTCAAGCAAGGGGACCCCCTCTCTCCTTTCCTTTTTGACATAGTAGTTCGGGGGCTAACAGTTCTATTCAACAGGGCATCGGATTCAGGTTACTTTAAAGGTTTGCAGACTTCTTAAGGACATCACATAACCCATTTGCAATATGCAGATGACACTCTGATTTTCCTGCCAAATGATTATACCTCTCTACTGCATGTCAAGAGGATCCTTCGCTGGTTTGAGATCATTTCAGGACTGAAAGTTAATTTCTATAAAAGCTCACTTATAGGAATTAATTTGGATAATGAATACACTTCAGATCTGGCTAACACAATTTTCTGTTGCAGTGACTCCTTCCCAGTCAGATACCTTGGGTTGCCTCTTGGTGCTAACCCAAATAGGCTCTCCACTTGGAAACCGGTATTGTCCACAATCAGAGCAAAGTTAAGCAATTGGAAAGGGAAGTTTTTGAGCATGGCTGGAAGGATATGTCTTATTAAATCTATCTTAAACTCTCTACCTCTATACTATATATCGGTCTTTACTATGCCAAAGGGCATTGCAAAAGCAATATCCTCAATCAACCACTGTTTTCTCTGGAAGGGCTCCTCAAATGCACATGGTATTTGTAAGGTTGCTTGGCATAAGGTAATTAAGAGTAAGCCACTTGGAGGTCTCGGGCTTGGTTCTATTCACAGTAAAAATCTGGCTCTGATGTTTAAATGGCTTTGGAACCTTGACAAAGGAGTGGCAGGAGGTTGGCAAGAACTCATCTTACGAAAGTACCGGCCACATTTTACAAATGGCCTTTCTGTGTTCGCAGGTTCTTTATCTCCAACTTGGCATGGCATGGTATCTGCAATTTCCTTAAATCACAGCTTAGCCGCTCCCATCCAATCCAATGTTGGGTTCAAGGTGGGTGATGGGAGAAACATCAGGTTCTGGTTTGATTCTTGGCTAGGCTATGCAGCCCCTCTCCAGTTCATGTTTCCTAGGCTCTACAACCTCTCCGTGCAGCAATCTTTAAGCGTTACAGAAGTTCATAACCCAACATATAACTCAATCAATCTTTCTTGGAGAAGACCCCTTCGATCCCGAGAACTCTGCATGTGTGAAAGCTTGATAGCAGAAGTGGAACGTGGCCTAGTCTTCTCTGATGGTGAAGACAACAAGATTTGGAAACACCATAGCTCCAACAATTACACAGTCTCCTTTGGGTGCCATCTCTTTGATAGTTTTAATGTTTCAGGACATCTTCACTCCCCTGGTTTGCTTTGGAAAGGGTTTGCACCTCCAAAAATAGATGTGTTCATATGGCTTCTTTTCAATGGCAATGTTTGCACAAAGGGTTTTTTAGCTAAGAGGAGAATCATCAATTATGAGGAAGCTCTTTGTCCTTTCTGTTGCAAGGAGATTGAGACTATACATCATCTCTTCCATCTTTGTCCAAAATCATGGTCTCTTTGGGGCAGACTATTTAATTGGTTTGGGTGTGTAGGTTGTCTGCCAAAAGACCCATATCATAACCTTCAGGAATGGCCCAATATGGTAAAAGGAAAATTTCAGCGTTAGGCAATTACCCTTCTATGTAAAGGATTATACTAGTCAATTTGGATAACGCGCAACCACATGATCTTTGATAACAAAACTCCAGACTGGGATGTGATTTTTAACCTCACCTTTCATTGCTTGACCTTTTGGTTGAAGTCCTTTGTTAAAAATTTCAGCTATATAGGCTCTGATCTTTATAGGAATCCTGAATGTATCATGAACTGGACTAACTAGTCAGGTCTATAGATTCCTTGTTTTCTTAATGTTTTTTAATTTCCCATGTAATCTTCCTTAGCAGCCCTCATCTCCTTAATGGGGGCGTATTATTTATAATATTCTCGATTATTATAAAAAAAAGAGTATATTTCTTTAATACATTTTCCAATCTCAAAACCACACTCCAATGACAAATAATAACATTGGCTCTCGAGAATGGCTGCTCACCCATGGGTGGTACTGTCCAGTATTGTGTCCACGATATTAAAAAAAAAAAAAAGCAAGGAAATCATTGAAGGGAGTATCCACTTTCCTATATTACAGTTTAACACAGGAACACCAAGTTTTCAAGTTTGGACAGAAACATATTAACTTTGACAATGTCATCGACAATGTATCAGAGCTTTCACAATATCAACCTAAAATTACTATTATTGAGACATTTATTGTTTTTAAAAAAGAAAGTGAATTTCCATTTGTTAATTAAAAATTCAAATTTCCAATGTGCAATTTGTGATACTAAAACGTTAGTACAAGCACAAAAAAAAGAAGAAGAAGAGAAACAGTGAGGCAAGAAACTCTAACGATAGGTTTGGATTGATATAAGATAAAGTAACAAGAAAGGCTTATTGCTTTTCTACTTCCCTGTACTCTGGAAATCCTCTTTTCCTGGATGTGCTCCTTTTCCTCTCGTTATTTTCTTTTATTTATCTCCTCTTTATTTGCTGTTGCTTTCTATATGCAGATTATTCTGCTATGTACACCATTTTCAACTTTATAACTTCACTAAATAGCAAACAAAGACAGATTGTTAAATCACAACATTGTTATATCTCACTTTTCCTGTTTGTTCAGTTTTTGTTTCAAATTAATGGGCTGAAAGATAAGTTGGTGTAGCTGAGGTTGTAATGCATATGCTAGAGAGTAATGCATCCAATGAAACAATAGCTTTTGTTTCAAGAATATAGCTATAGAAAACAGGTAATTTCGTAGTATCTTTGGCAACAACCGTTAGACTTATTTATTCATTTGGACAAGCTAACATGGAAGAGTTGAAATTTTGACATTTGAACCCTTGTCGGATGTTCCTACCCATGCAATTTTTACACCATATTCGAGTAACCAAAAAGAATACTATATAAGATGTAAGACTTGCAGGTGAGACTTCTCGTGAATTGTAGTTTAGAATGATAGGTTGTGCAATCAGGGGATAATCATTAATTAGTTGGGTTAACAATACATAGAGCTGCAAGTACTTCCTCCCGCTGAATTGATCGAAAATATATATTTCTTTTTATTGAAATGAGGCACTTTCTTTGTCTAAGTACATTGAGATCCTAAACTTTGATTCAAACAACATGTAAGAAATTAAATATTTTTCTTTTAAAAATGTGTAAATTTCAATTAGTAAAAAGGACAAAAAAGAAAGAAAAAGAAAACGATATCGAATGGTCAATTAGGGCGGCAATGGTTTATCAAAATAATGATTATAGCTTTGTAAAATAATAAAGAACGTAAGAAAGACACAAATACATATATTTTTTTAAAAATTAAAAATAACAAGAACAACAATATTATTGTTACAATAAACTCTTGTGTAGATTAAAATACAATCTTTAGTTTTCAGTTTATTTTCCACAATACTTTATAAAGAGAACATAGCATTTCTAACTCGTTATTAAATTAGTTATAGTATATAGTTTTTTTTTCATAGTATAACATTCTTGAAATCTTTCAACATATAGCTTGTTAAATAACCATTTTAACCCAATAACTTAAGTTAAGTTAGGTGAGATTCTAATATATGATTTATATTATTTTCTAACACACCCCCTTAAGTGAAAACCTTTTGTGCTTGAAACTTGCATAGTCTCACAGTATTTTGTGCTTAATTTTTATCAAATAAATAAGGATGGTGAGATTCAAATTTGTGATCGCTTGGTCATCAAGATTCTGAAACCATATCAAAGAACCATTTTAACCTAATAGCTTAAGCTGTTAGATAAAGTCTCAAGATATAATTTATATTATTATCTAAATAAACTCCCTTCAAGTAAAAGTCATTTGAGCTTGAAACTTGCACAAACTCATACTACCTCGTCTTTAAATTTTATCAAATAAATGAGAATGATGAGATCGAACTCGTAATCACTTAGTTATCAAGGTTTTGATACCATGTCAAAGAATTATCTCAATCTAAAAGCTTAAGATATAATTTATATTATTTTTTAACATAGCTCTTAGTTTTTTTTAGTCCATGAAAGGTCATTTAAATGTGTTGTCCAAATAATTTAGCCACTTATATTTGAAATCTCTTGTATTGATCTTGAAGAAATTAGTTATAAACTTTTTTTTTTCCAGTACACATTATCTAATTAATACCATACACACTCCTCCTATAGCTAATTAAACAAGTGAATTTTCTTTAAGCAAATTGATTTGATAAGAAATCTTCAATTTACTCCATTCTATTACATAGTATGGATCGAACTTCCCAATAATGTTATCCCAAATTATTAATCTACTCAATTTATTATTCAAGATGTTAAGGAAGATGATCACATTAAGACAATATCAGACGTAATTTGCTTGTGATTATTTTATTAAGTTGACCATATGAAAGCAACTTTTAGGCATGGGTGTATATGGAGTACTCTTAGAATATGTTCCATGGACGCAAACAAAATGAGGCATGGATGGTGACAACTTTTTTAATTAAGACGATCTCATCGGAAGCTAAAAGAGGTGACAATGTCTTGAAAAGTTAAAATACTTGATCAAATTTATAATTTTATATTCAGGGGGTTATCTGGTGAATATCGATGACTAAGACAAATCATGCAGCAGCCGTGGGTGTCTGGTCCAGCTTGCACGTACCTCGACTAATCTCACGGGCTCTGAAGTTAACAACCATGTAAGCCTCCAGTAGCCATCATATGAGCAACCTAGGGCTCGAACCTGAAACCACAGAGGAAGCAAACCCTTGATCCCAAGCTTTTATTATTGGACCACCACCTAGATGGTTAGCCGTGGCATATTTACATGGCGTAGATGAAGCCAAACTGGTCCGAGCACCGTGGAATTTTGACTGCAATCGGCTCATTCAACTAGCTAGGTAGCCTTTCCGCTTCCATGGATTTTTTTATCAGTTGCCTGCAAACGAATCTCTCCTTTTTATGCTACAGTAACCAGCTTCTGGCATCTGGAAACTTGATTTCAGATTATAAGTTTCTGCTTGAAGACCATGTTGCCCAATAGTGCTTACCTAGCTAGGCAGCCTAACCCATAATAACCAATTATAATTAAATAAATTAATCAAGGGCGAGCCTCATATATATTAGTCCCCTGGTCCATAATGGTCTTTCACGTTAGATTTATAACATAGCAACGATGAATAAATGTCAATTACTACATCATAAATTTCTTCAAGCAGAATTTGAAATTGTCCAAATGTACACTATTGTTTCTTTCTTGACAATTACAACTGGTTAAGAATCTATGTTTTTGTTACTATTCTTCAAAGGTTAAATAAATGACTAGACAGGATGAGAAAGAAGAGCAATATGTATAGTACAGATATTTCAAAAAAACAAACAAACATGAATCAAACACTTAAGAATTTCCATATTAACGTACAAAACAAGAGTATAATAAAAACTATGAAATTAAAAAAACTAAACCCATGCAACTTAATCCACTTTTCTATGAACTCTTTGTTTTAGCTAAATAATCCGCTACTTGATTCCTCTCTCTAATAATGTGTAAAGTTCATAGAAAAAAATAATAATATTTGAATCAAACTCCACAATCCAACCTTTATAAGATGCATAAGAACAATCAATACTTAATTAAAGAGTTTTTTGAATTGCTAAAGCCTTAATCACATTACATTTCTTTATACCTATAGAAAAAGAGAAGACACAAAAAATGTCCTTCATAACCTCTTAAAAATCCATCAACGCTGCCTGTTGAGAAGATAAGCTGAAGTTGATCTGCTGTGGATAAGAAGATGTTGATCTGCTGTTGAGGTTATGTTGATCTGCTGTTGAGGTTATCTGCTACAACTCCAGCTGGTATAGATGAACTGATTGAGTTGGACTCAATCACTTGTGGCTCCTACTTTCTAGGCATACGTTTGTATATATATACTTGATGTAAACACCTCTGTTTCAATATGAAATTAATAAAACAGTTCTACATTCTTCTTCATCATCTAGTTTTCATGGTATCATAGCATATGAAACTCTAAAACCAAACTTCCGCAAAATTCTCCAATGGAGGACAGTGTTGATTCAACAAGTATCAACAAAAATACTACCCTTCCAAACATGACCCTTTTAACCATTGATCCTTCTGATCCTTTTTTTATCCATGCATCAGATCATCCAAGCATGACTCTTGTTCCGAAAGTTCTTGATGGAACCAACTACTCCATGTGGAGACGCTCCATTTTAATAAGTCTCAGCGCCAAAAACAAGTTGGGATTCATCAATGGAACCATATCCATACCAGATGAATCTGATCCTAAATACATGTTATGGCAACGATGCAATGATATGGTTCTTTCTTGGATTCTCAACTCCTTAAATCAAGAGCTTGCCAACAGTGTTCTCTATGTTGAAACCCCCTCTGAAATCTGGTTGGATCTGCAAGAACGATTCTCACAAGGTGTTTTTTCTCATCATTATCAACTTCAGCGTTCCATAGTAGAATTGCAGCAAAATCAGGATTCTATCTTCGGTTATTACACCAAAATAAAAACGTTGTGGGATGAATTAAAAATGAGCAGTCCAGCTATTCAGTGCACTTGTGGTGGAATGAAACAATTGTCAAACAATGACGAAAAGACGAGACTTGGTCAGTTTCTTATGGGATTAAATGAGAGCTATTCAGCTATTAGAGGGCAAATCATGCTCATGCAACCTTTACCAACTGTTAAGAAAGCATACTCACTCTTATGTGAGGAAGAAAAACAATGTGGACTGGTTGAGCACAAGGTTACTGAACAGGTTCACGCCATAAATGTCAAAAGACCAGGTTATACTTCACAACGACCAGGCTATACTTCAAAAGATTTCTCTCAAAATTGGATGCCTGGCTCATCAACAATGCAAGGATCCAAGAAACGACTTCACTGCTCCTACTGTGATGGAACAACACATACAGTGGAGAGATGTTTCTATTTGATTGGGTTTCCTGTTGGTCATGCTCTTCATGGCAGGAATGTCCAACCTAGGAATCGAGCTCAAAAGGTGGCTGCAAATCAAACAGGGACTGAATCATCTCACACCAACATCAAGTCTGTTCAAATCTCTGATCAGCCTCTTCAATTCACTCCTGAAGAATTTTCACAAATCAAAGCTTTCTTCCAAACCGAGAAATCCACAGTCTCTGCAAACTATACAGGTAACTCCACTCCATTTTGTTCATCATCTACAACTCACAATTCCAAGTTTATTCAATGGATCATTGATAGTGGAGCTACTAACCATATAGCTACTTCAGTTGTTGATAAAGTCATTGATCCCATGTTCTCTCAAGTCACCTTACCAAACGGTTCCCATGCAAAAATTACCAATGCTGGCTCTGCATATATTACCAAAAATATACATGTTCATGATGTTCTTTGTGCACCCTCATTCCATGTGAATCTGCTTTCCGTTAGTCAGCTCACATCTGCTTTAAATTGTTCTGTCCACTTCCTTCCCACTTTCTGTATATTGCAGGACCTTGCTACGAAGAGGATGATTGGCCTTGGGAAGCAGAGTAAGGGACTATACTACCTTATGCCACAATCAGAATCACATTCAACAACACCAATCTCATATCAAGTCTCTTTCCCATCAGGAGTTGTTTGGCATAACAGATTAGGACATCCATCAAAATTACCCTCTCAGTTTCTGTCAAAATTAATCCCATCCTTTGTTTATGATTCGCAACATTCATGCGAAGTTTGTCCTTTGGCAAAACAAACCAGGTTATCTTTTCCCATTAGCTCAATTCAAAGTACCAAAATTTTTGATCTTATACATTGTGATATTTGGGGTCCACAAAAGATTGAAACACACTCTGGTGCACATTATTTTTTAACTATTGTGGATGACTACTCTCGTTTTACCTGGATTTTCCTTATGAAATTCAAATCTGAAACACAAGGGTTGTTAAAATCATTCATCACTTTTGTTCACACTCAATTTAACTGTCAAGTTAAAATTATACGAAGTGATAATGGGCTGGAATTTATCTCTCTAAAGCCATTTCTTTCTACCCATGGCATTTTGCTTCAAAATTCATGTCCATACACACCTCAACAAAATGGTGTTGTTGAACGAAAACATAGACACCTGCTAAATGTTGGTCGTGCCTTGCGATTCCAAGCAAATTTACCATTAAAATTTTGGGGAGAGAGTTTGCTTACTGCCACCTATCTTATAAATCGTCTTCCCACTCCAGTTCTGAGTCACAAATCACCGTATGAACTCTTGTACGGAAAAACACCTGCATATACACATCTACGTGCTTTTGGTTGTTTATGTTATGCCACCAACTTACAACCTTTAACCAAATTTTCACCAAGAGCTCGTCGATGTATTTTTGTTGGATATCCTTCTAATCAAAAAGCATATTGCGTTTATGATCTCACCACTCGGCAGTTTTTTACTAGTCGAGATGTTATTTTTCATGAAAACACATTTCCTTTTTTTAACCACACTTCAGAAAATCCTCCTCCACAATCATCTCTGCCACCCATATTTCCTGAGTCCAATAGCAGTCTACTTCCACAAACACTACCTTCTTCTCCTTTACCTCCCAAAACCCCTGCCACTCCATTATCTCCTTTTTCCTCAAAATCCCCATTGCCACCATCATCAAATCCCACACAGTCTCCTTTTCTCCAAACAAACACACCTGCTCCTATACTACGTCGCAGCGATCGGCCTCGACAATCCTCTGTTCTTCTCCGTGATTTTCATTGTGGCCAGGTTGGTATGTCATCACTCTCTGCATCCACAACCAAGTCATCCTCTTCACGGTCAGGTACTCAATATCCGTTATCCAGTTTTATTTCCTATCAGTCATTATCTCCTTCTCATCAACTATTTGTTAACACCATCACTAGCACTCTTGAACCTACAACATATGAGCATGCACTAAATGATCCTAAATGGTGTGAAGCAATGAGAATTGAGCTCACTGCACTTGAAAATCAGAAGACATGGTCTCTGGTTCCATTACCACCAAACTGTCGTCCCATTGGCAGCAAATGGGTGTTCAGAATCAAATACCAGTCTGATGGCTCAATAGAAAGGTATAAAGCACGCTTGGTAGCCAAAGGATTCACTCAAACAGAAGGCTTGGATTATCATGAAACTTTCACTCCAGTTGCTAAGTTGACCACCGTTCGCTGCCTTCTGGCCTTGGCAGCAGTCCGCAATTGGCCACTTTTTCAGATGGATGTTAACAATGCCTTCCTTCATGGTGACTTACATGAGGAAGTTTATATGACTCCACCACCAGGACTTGCCGACAAGGGGAGAAGATAGTCTGTCGGCTTCACAAGTCTTTGTATGGACTCAAACAAGCACCCAGAAACTGGTTCTTTAAATTCTCAGAAGCTATCAAAACTGCTGGATTCTCTCAGTCACATTCAGATCATTCTCTCTTTGTGCAAGAAAAAGGGTCTACTCTAACCATGGTCCTTATCTACGTAGATGATATCATAATTACTGGGAACAATGACAAGGCTATTCAAGATCTCAAGCTCTTTCTTCAACAACAATTCCACATAAAAGATCTTGGTAAGCTGAAATATTTTCTCGGTCTGGAAGTGGCAAGATCAAAGGCTGGAATAGTTATATCTCAAAGAAAATATACATTGGAAATTCTTGACGATGTTGGATTTCTTGGAGCTAAACCTGTTGATTTTCCTATGGAGCAGAATCTGAAACTCACTAATGACCAAGGCGAGATATTGAATGATGCTTCACACTATAGAAGATTGGTGGGGCGATTAATCTACCTTACAATTACTAGACCTGACATCATGTATTCTGTAAACATTCTAAGCCAATTTATGCATGCACCAAGAAAACCTCATTGGGATGCTGCTCTTCGTGTAGTGAGATACTTAAAGAACAACCCAGGTCTCGGCTTATTATTTTCTTCCAGCAGCTCTTTGCAACTGAGAGCTTATTGTGATGCTAATTGGGCAAACTGTCCTATGACAAGAAGATCAACATCTGGTTATTGTGTATTTCTTGGAGACTCTCTCATCTCGTGGAAGACAAGAAAACAGAAAACAGTCTCCAGGTCATCTGCCGAAGCTGAGTACAGGTCCATGGTTGCTGCAACATGTGAACTCACATGGCTTAGATGTTTGTTTAAAGATCTACAGGTATGTTTAAAACCAATTACCCTATTCTGTGACAATCAAGCTGCACTTCATATTGCTGCAAATCCAGTATATCATGAACGTACAAAACATATTGAAATAGATTGCCATGTTGTGAGAGAAAAGATCCAAGCCGGTCAAATTGTTACACAATTCGTTCCCTCTCATCTTCAACTAGCAGATATATTCACTAAGGCCTTAGGAGGAGACAACTTTAAGAAATTAACAAGCAAGTTGAACATTCTCAACATTCATGCTCCAACTTGAAGGGGAGTGTTGAGAAGATAAGCTGAAGTTGATCTGCTGTGGATAAGAAGATGTTGATCTGCTGTTGAGGTTATGTTGATCTGCTGTTGAGGTTATCTGCTACAACTCCAGCTGGTATAGATGAACTGATTGAGTTGGACTCAATCACTTGTGGCTCCTACTTTCTAGGCATACGTTTGTATATATATACTTGATGTAAACACCTCTGTTTCAATATGAAATTAATAAAACAGTTCTACATTCTTCTTCATCATCTAGTTTTCACTGCCCGAAGGTGGTTTCCATGCTGAATTCTTCAAAGGTTATTCATTCTAGTTCTATCTTAAGCCCAGTTTATGTTTGTGAACCGGAGTCCTTTTTTTATATATAAGAACAGGAGTCGTTAATTCCTTATAATTATCGCTTGCCATTCATCCCATAACTCAGTTTCTAATTACTTATTCAACCAAATGAGTGCACAGAAGAAAAACTTATTGGTCATAGGAAGACCCTCAATTTGGAGATAATATAACTTGTTCAAAATCTCAAGAACAGTAGTTGCATTAATTTAATTTGTTCCATCTGAAAACCTACCATTCTCATGTTATTGCCATCCTTCAATTCCCTTGGACCCAATTTTATGTGGTCCAACTAGGAGTACCGTGTCAGCTAAGAACTCTGTAGTGATAAGAATACAAAATTTCTATCAATTAAAAACTTATTTCCCATCCAAGAAACTTCAAGCAGGTCCCTTTTGGGTGAGTAAAACCCTGGGAATTTATTCAATATCATCTCGACTCAAAAACAGGCTATTAGGTTTTATATATATATATATATATATATATATATAACTGAAGTATTGCATTAAAACGCAAAAAGATGGCAGGAAGGAGAAGATACAAATTTGCATAACACTCAGGTTAAGCAAATGAAACAAACGAAGAGGAAAAATACCAAGAAAACCACAAAAACAGAGCAACAACCATATATAGGATGCAGCTTTGCCTCCACACAAACAGAACTGCCGAGCTAAACTACCAAGCTAAAAATCCAAGGGAAAACTCCATAAAACCAAAAAACCTATCTCAAATCTGATTTAAATTATTACTAAATCTTTCCATCTATCATCGAATTTTCCATATCAAAAGAGAACTTCAGACCAAGCTACTGACATCAAGATACATCAGCTCCTCCTAAGGCCAACTCTGATATGCCGAGAAAAAAATGGAAGAGAATGAAATGTATATGGTTAAGAACCAGACCACTTAAGGTTTCAAAATATTATATATATTATTTTATAACACATTTTTTTATATAAAAAATGATTTAAGTTTGAAATTTATATAGATTTACATTACTTTGTGCTATTAATTCATGAATTCATGAGCTTTTGGTTAGCAATGCTTTATAACCATATAAAAAATTATCTTAGCTAAAAAATTTAAATTATTAAATGAAATTTCAAGATATAATTTATATTATTTTTTAGTAATTAAAAATCTAGAATTCATAAAGGAAAGAAGTCTATAAATACCTCCACATCTCCTTTGGAGACTGCAAGTTTCAACACTTAACTAGATTTCAGTTCTAGCTAATTGACCTCCCAAACTCTTAGAAAGATTAAGCTAAATTACTTCTCTAATAACTCTTCCATTTCTAGGTCCCTTAATATTCTTATTATATTTTCAGCATTTCTTTCTCAAGATTGCTCATATGGAAACTCCAAGATCACTCATTCAACCTCCAACTTATGGAAGCCAAATCACTATTCTTAGCATTGATGGAGGTGGAATAAGAGGCATTATTCCAGGAACCATCCTTTCCTTTTTGGAGTCCGAGCTTCAGGTACGTAGATCATAAGAAACCGGGCTCATGATCACATGTATAAATCATACAACAGAATAAGAAATTAAGTTTACTGCATGAACTAAATTAAATACTTACTAGTTTTGGCGTATCGATGTGTGTATATAAATATCACTAAGCAGTTGTTTTGCTATTTTTAGAAGCTGGATGGCGCAGATGCAAGACTTGCAGACTACTTTGATGTGATTTCAGGGACAAGCACTGGTGGACTCGTGACTGCTATGCTAGCTGCCCCAAACAAGCAAAACCGCCCTTTGTTTGCTGCCAAAGACATTAATGACTTCTATCTTGAGAACAGCCCTAAAATCTTTCCTCAAGACCGGTAATAATCCCGGCAATGAATCGTTGCATTAAACTTGTTTTTCTCCTTCAAACTGTCAAGATACAACTTAAGAGCTCTTCGGCAATATATCTCCATTTGATTCAAATTGTCAATTAGTAATTTAAGTTTTCTTTGGCAATAGATCTCCATTTGCCTCAGCTGAAAATCTGATCAAGACTTTGAAAGGACCAAAATATGATGGGAAATTCTTACATAGCATTGTCAAGGAAAAGTTGGGAGACACAAGGTTGCACCAGACCTTGACAAATATTGTGATCCCTACTTTTGATATCAAGAACCTCCAGCCAACAATCTTCTCTAGCTATCGGGTGAGCAGACACACATCTCTTAAAATTTTCTTTCGACGTTTTGAAATATTTTCCTTACAATGTCTTTATGCATGGATCAGGTGAAGAACAACCCATCCACGGATGCCCTTTTATCTGATATATGCATTGGAACTTCAGCTGCCCCAACTTATCTCCCTGCTCATTATTTCCAAACCAAAGATCCATCAGGCAATGTTAGAGAATTCAATCTTATTGATGGTGGTGTGGCAGCAAATAATCCAGTATGTTCATGAATAATTTTGTCTACATTCAGCCTCTTGAACTTGTGTAGCTGCAGAATCTTCATTATCATTTGTTTATTTTTTGGATTTTGATCAGACTTTAGTTGCCATAAGTGAAGTTTCAAAAGAAATCAATCGGGATAATCCTGACTTCTTCCCCATTAAAACAATGGAATATGACCGATTTGTAGTCCTGTCTTTGGGAACTGGTACAGCAAAATCAGAAGGAAAGTATGATGCAGACGAAGCAGCTAAGTGGGGTATCTTGGGATGGTTGACTAGTGGCCATTCTACTCCATTAGTGGATATTTTTACCCAAGCTAGTGGGGACATGGTTGACTTTCACCTTCACACTGTTTTTCACGCCCTTAAATCGGAAGAAAATTATCTTCGAATTCAGGTGCATCTCATGCCCATCTTTGTTTTCTATACAACATAATTACATCAACAGTTTGTTTAGGAAAGAGGTGAATGGAGGGAGGGCAGGGGGTTTAATAACATAAATATATATTATTTTCACTCCTAAATTGAGAGGTGATAAATGGGGAAGGAAATAACATGATTTATTTGTTTTTATATTCACTTAATATAAATTGTTTTAAAAAAACTCAACTTCATTTTTTTAGTAAATAAACCTTTCCAATCTTATTTGTCACCATTTAACCTATTATCAATATTTAATATATATCATCTTCCAATCACTTTTATATCCAAATTTATTTTTACCATCGTTTCCTTTATTCTCTCCCTTCCTTTTTCTATAAGTGATTATTTTCAATTCAGTTCGGTTTTTATAAAAAAAAGTAACCAAATTAATTTTTTCTTAACAAAATGAAACTGAATTGGAACCGATTCAAATCGACTAGTTTCAGTTCAATTTGGTTCAACTATTTTAGAACAAAAACTGGTTCAAACTAGTATGACTCAATTTTTTCATTTCGGTTTGGTTTTTATAAAAAAAAGTTACCAAACAAGGTTTTTTCTTAAAAAAAAAAAAAATGAACCAGAACCGGTTCAAATCGTCCAGTTTTAGTTTAGTTTGTTTATGTTATTTTAGAATAAAACCCGGTTTAAACCGGTTTGACTCGGTTTTTTAGTTTGGTTAGGTTTTTCTCTAGTCTGGCTTGGTTTTTTTCCAGTTTGGCTCAGTTTTTTTTGTTTTGGGTTTGGTTCGGTTCGGTTCGGTTTTTTTGGTTTTAGATTTATAAAACTGAACC
The DNA here is from genome assembly GCA_018804465.1 of Populus tomentosa. Taxonomy (NCBI): domain Eukaryota; kingdom Viridiplantae; phylum Streptophyta; class Magnoliopsida; order Malpighiales; family Salicaceae; genus Populus; species Populus tomentosa. The sequence goes on from CM031975.1 coordinate 6,733,928, forward strand.
GGTAAGTTTTTTAAAAATTTATATTGGTTTAATTGGTTTTTTTTCACGGTTCAGTTTTTCAGTTATTTGTTTTTATTCTCTCAGTTTAATTGGTTTTTCAATTTTTTTGCTCACCCTTCTTCACCTTCCCCTCCTCTCCTTCCACAAAATTTTCCCAAATAACCATAAAAAAATATATTATCTAACATTAATATATACAGGATAATTCATTGACTGGAACACTCTCATCTGTGGATGTTGCCACCAAAGAGAATTTGCAGAATCTTGTGAAAGTGGGTGAAGCATTGTTGAAGAAATTAGTATCAAGAGTTAATTTAGGCACTGGACTCTTCGAACCAATTAATAAGATGACAAATGAAGAGGCTCTCATAAAGTAAATATATCTCCTGATCTTGTTTATATATATTAATAGTTAAAATCATCTCTAATTTTCATCTTCCTATTTTTAATTTGCTTATTTACTTCGATATTTTGGATTTTGTTGGATTTGTGTAGGTTGGCTAAATTACTCTCAAGGGAGAAGCATCTTCGTGAGGCCAGGTCACCACGTGGAAATTAAATCTACCACTTTAAAATAATTTGGCAATTTGGTTCTTTGTTTCTAGAAAATTAGTTAGATGCTAATAAATTTGGAAGTAATAATTGTACTTAATTGTTTAGATTGTAACAAGCTTTTCTTCGAATAAAGATGCCATGCACATGGTATCGCATATGATTTTATTTTATTTTAATGAATTTTAATCTATAAAACTAGTATAAATAGTTTTTTTTTTAGTTTGTATTTTAACATATTATTAGAAAAAAAAAATTCAATTATAAAGATTTAAATTAGAGTTTTTATATAGTAATTGTATTAAACATATTATATTGAACATAAATAATTCCTTACCTGAATTTCTGTTAAGATATTTATCAATAAAATTCCTTATTTCCTCTCATAACTAGGTGCAAAATTCAATTTTGCATGATACGTTTTTTGGCCCTTGGCATTAAAATTTGAAACTACAACGAAAAATAAATCCAACTTGATCTTAATCATCGAGTGGGCAATGAAATCCACGGGCTATACATCCCCAAAACTTGAAAGCTTTATTACTGGACAATTACAAGATATCGATCATGCTCAATTTTTGGAAAACTTTTATTACATTTGGTCAAGAATAACTTCGTCTATATTTTCTTAAATAGTGTTTTAAGATTGTAAGGCTTCACTATATCGGCTCTTCCACTCCACATTAGCTTTGCATATTGGTAGTTGGCCTTTTCTGTTGGATGAACCCCATCGAAAAACAAGTAGTCGTTGGCATGATCACATACTGTTTTAGGGCAGCAACCAGTAAGGTTTCCTTTGTATGGACCCGTACCACAACATGCCACTTTACCCTCCTTGAAACCTTCACAGAATTTAAATTACATGTTAGAAATTGGAATAGACATCGGATTATAACAATCTTTTCGAATAACAAGTAGATAGGCGTACCGTATTTCGAGGGGTTGTCAATTCTTTCCTTTGAAGCAGCATAGAGATCAAAACTGGAATATTTAAATCCTTCTAGCTTTGTCTGAAGTTTTCTGAGGGCTTTAGTTAGTGCTTTATTATGGAGTTCTGCAAGAATCGTAACTTCATCCATGCATCCTGATCCGTTGTTTTTGGCATTATTAAGTGCTCTAAGGAACGGAGAACAACCCACATCACCTATATTCGAAAATCCAAATTTCCTTCCTCCCATGTTATGAATTTCCTGATGCACCAAAGTACAATCGTTACATATAGTCAAATTTGAAAGAAATCAAATTTGAACCGGTTTACAGACAATTGACCACCCACATCGCTGGTCAATTTGTTTCCAGCCGATTTGCCGGTTCAATTAATTTCTAGAAATCAATTTACTTTCAACATAGAAGAGGTGCCTGCGGTATGTTACCATGACATGTTAATTACCTGGATCGCATCTGTCAGGTTGCCGATAACCGCCTTGACATACTCTTCCCTTGTGTAGGACGGGTGCTCGGTGGTCTTGTGGGTGGCAAATGTTATGTAATCACTGCTTCCTATGCTAAACATATAAAGAGCTCTAGACAACAACGTCTTCGTTTTTGCTTCACCAAGTTTGACGTCCAAGTGCTTCTTCGTATACTTGAAAAAACTTAGCTGAGTTTTAAGGCCTATGGTCTTCAGAAGGGAAATAAAAAACAATCTTGTTAAGAAGAAATTCAAATTAAAAATATCATGAATAATAATCAATAATAGGAGAGACAAGCCTAAGCCGTCCCACGAAGAAAAAGAAAATACATCACACGAGGCTAGATCACATACCTTTCCTACATTAGTTTCAGTCAGAGCACCAGCTCCGGCTGATGCATAGTTCAATCCATTTGTGAACTCATTGTTATCAGGACTTAGATATGGTGGAATTAATGGTAACTTGGCAAACCCGGCTACAAAAAAATTTGGAAGAATCATATTCTAATAATTCATTTTATAAAATAATAATAAAAACAAAGAAAAATGTTGCTAAGGATTTTATTTCTTCTTACCAATAAAATCTGGGACTAATCGACCGTTAGAAGCCCTTCCTGTTGCGTTCTTAAAGAAGGTTTCCCCGTATGGCAAAAAGTTTGCTTTGATTGCAGTTTCCATATAGTTGTTATTTCCAACATCATTCCATGAACCACCAAAAATAAATAAAGCATTACGAGAGTGACCACGGCAGCTTGTTGCAACAAGAAGGCTTGCAAATGACACCAAAAAGAAAGAAAAATTATTGAATCTCAGGTCTGCCATATTTCACTTGGAATAAAAGGTGGTGGTTGTTTGACAATACTATTCTGCTTCCTTCTGAATTTATAGAGGAAAGAGGTGCGATTTTTTTTACATCTCCCATTCAATTCTCCTCATTTCTAGGAAAAAGAAGAGGAAATGAGCTAATTACAAGTTGGGACACACTGGCAAAAGGATAGACCGATGGGATTGCTTTGGGTGGCAACAACGAGCTGTTCATATTTTGGAAAACAAATCCAAGTGTTTTGGGTTGTAATCATTTATATAATTTTTGTGTTTACTGCTGCGATGGGTGGATTTACAAGTGTTTATTTTATTTTATTTTATTTTATATATAAACCCTTTAAAAAGTTATTATGTTTTAAGTGGTTAACTTACAGTTATTCCTTCCTTTCCCCTTGCATATCATAGGCAAGATTAGAAAAAAGAAGAAAGAAGCAGAGTGATGCTAATTCTTACCTTGCACATAAAGACTATATATATGTTATTGACTGCTCATTTCACTACCAAAATTTTACATTTTATCGATGGGATATTCCATTGGTAGTTAGACAATGATTCCGTCCGCATGACTTTTATCGACAGGCTCACGAACGAATACTATTCGTCGAAAAAACTTTCCTTGATGATTTACAGAAAGAAAAAACAAACATCAAACAAATAAAATTTACCTATTTTATAATTTCAGTATTTTCATCAGGGAATATGACATTTCACAGACAAAAAAGACCATTTGTAATTCCATCAGTGAAATTTTTAATATTACCAACGGTTTAATTTCGTTGGTGATTAAATAGTAACAATGACATTTGCAGTCATCCTTTTCCAACTTTCTGAAATATACTGACGGACTTAATTCATCAGTAAGGCTATCATTAATTTGACTAATTATTTTTTAAAAAATCTAATAGAATAACTAGAAAACAATGAAAAGAAAATTAATTAAAATAAAAATTAAATTTTTATTACACATTTAAAAATTTATTAGTTCAAATACAATAGAGGGGCTAAAGAAAGAGGAAGCGACTCTTTGTCAGGACCATGGGGCCAATAAAGAGGAGCACATGTACCACTCATCTGTGATTTCAGCTCCATGTACACTCGCTAGAGTTCGGCCATCTTTGCACTAAGTCGTTCTATCGGTGTGCATGGTAAAGGAATCATGATCTTCATGTTACGGTTCTCCATATCGGATTGTGACTATCGCTTGAAATGCTCGAACATCACGTGTTAAATATATTCTGCACACACTACTTCTAAGATGTACAGAGGTCTAAAATTCTTCCAAATTGCCATATCTTTCAAGTCTAGAAGATCGCTTTCTTTACCATATTGTTTTGGATTTTTTTCTAAGCTTCGTATAAAAAATCATGCTACCTGGTAGAAATGAATTATCGGTTAATAAATGAAAAATAAAATTTTAACATTTAAATTAAAGATATTTATTTTGATATTAATCTTACCTAGGTAAGCTGTGATTATCCCAAACCTTCCTAGCAACAACATTGTTAGCCCTATCCCAATAAAAACTTTTCTTGCACTTTAAATTTATAAAAAGAATTAGTTTATTAATATTAATAAACTAACCAAATTAAAATAATATTTTTTTTAAGTATATACTAACCCTGAACTTTCCAAACCATGCATCAATCATGGGTTTCCATTTAGGATTTTTGAAAACCTGACTCCATTAAAATAATGAAATTTCATCGACGATTTCATCGTCGATGTTATCGTTCAGGCAGCCTTAACTTTTGTAAACCTAAAATTTCATTCGTTAATTGAAATTAATTTTTCAAAAATTATTAATCGTGTTTTATTTTTTAGGAGTGCATGAAAGGAAAACAAACATACATTAAGTGGCCAGGCTTCCACGAGGCAAGGTAGTTCCTAGTAAATGGATCCCACTCTAAATGGAAACCCTCCCGGCATGGTGGCATCGCACTCAACGAGCCCAGGTCAAGAGTGGTTGCATATGACTCAGGTGCTTGTTCATGGTTAGCACCTAGCAACTAATGACCATCAGAAGAGCTGTTAGAAGAACTAGCAATGATCTTGTTCATGTGACACATTATACAAACCCCATTTTATATGTATTTCTACCCTGACCATATTTTTCAGTATGAAAAAAATTTTCATTTATGAAATACTCATGACAACAATTCACCTTTCTTTTAGGACCCAGATATAGTAAATTCAATGTAACACTAGCATGCATTCCCTCTTAAGTGATAAACTTGGTATAAGAATTACAACCATTAACAATTAATGAGAAATATGTAATGAAATTAAGTATTATAAGGGATAATAATAACTAAACATTCATTACATGTGTTCCGAACTATGTGGAAAATTATTCATCTTCTAATTAAAAGATTTGAGATATAGTCAGCTGTGAGTTTTGGGATAATAAAAATTAACGATGTTGCATACGAGGAATTATTCAATATATCAGTTTATAATAGTATAAAAGATAAATTATTTGAAAGTAATGGCATGTTAATTATTATTCTTACTAAAAAAGAGGTTTCAATTTATCATAGTTAAATAGTATATAATTATGTGGATATCTGAATTCAATTTCTTATAGTATCTTCCACTAACATCATTTTTTGGTATAGGTCATCCAAGATGGAAAAAATATTGACAAGTTTTCATTCTTCCCTATCTTCGTCATGCCTTGGAATGTAGTTGATTCTTGTTCTCAAATGAGGCTTGAAATAGTACAATATAAATGTAGAGATCTCTTTTACATTATAAGTGTTGTATATTAAAGCCTCAACACGTGCCTTGTATTTGCAAGGAATTAAATGAATGTTTTAAATTTTTAAAAAGAAGACAATAAAAATTTAATTACAAGCACGTGTAATCCCTAACCTCTCAAACGGATACATCCATCTATATTGGACTAGGCCTCAAACTTTTGTCTCAAATGGTAAATTTAATATGTAGATGCTCCATTGAGTTGAAGAACGATGGAGGGAATATCATCTTAAGTTTACAGATCGTGTACACGATATTCCTTTCAAGCATCTTTATATGTTGTGTATGCAACTTGTTGGAGAATATATCTTTAAAGAAGTGAATGATCTCCATAATCTGATCACATATCCCCTTTGATAATAAATCCAGGTAAGCTAGTGGAATAAGTGTTTGCATAAATATGTGGCTATCATGACTCTTCATTCCATACAAACTGCAATCTAGATATATTCAAAACAAGTCCATAAGGAAAGCGCAGACTCTTAAGCAATTGATAGATAAGTAATTATGCATTTTTGTCTAAGCCAAAGTTGGCTTTAAGCTTTGTGATCCATGACCCATCATATACCGACTCTGTATTTTTACGGTGATAAAATAAAGGTATATTCATTCTAGCTTTCATGTTGTATGTTGTCTTCCCTTTCTCTTCTGTAATTGAGTTAAAAATATTTTCAAACACGTTCTTTTTAATGTGCATGACATCAAGGATATGGTGAAGGAGATTGGTCTTTCAATAATGAAGTTCCAAGAAAATACTTTACTTTGCCTAATTATGGGTCACACCAAAACCAATAAACTTATGCTTACCAAATTGAAAATCAAACATGATGTCATCATACCATGACACCATGTCATACAATTATTCACCCGAATGTAACGATGATGCAACATCTCTTTCAACTCTACCAACAAATAAGACCTTTTTGTTCTTTCTATACTTGTGATCTGCTAGCAAGAACCGCCAGTGAAAAAAAAAAGATGTTTTACCACCATTTTCTAACGAGAAAGCCTTGTTATTTTTCCTACAGTATGAACATGCTGATTTTCCATGCATGCTCCAGCCAAAAACCATTTCATTAAGAATATTCCACTTCATCAGGAATGTATCTATCTGGCAAATATGGGGAGACAAGAAAATCTAGTATTTTATCGGTGGAAAATGGAATAGGAGTCCCCACCTAGTATTTTGGTTACTAGGAACCCTAACTGGTCTCAGAGATCGGGTACGGGGATTGTTTGCGTAAAGGGAAGGTATTAGCACCCCAAATACGTCCTGCCTAAAGTAAGTTGCATTGTTTTTTTGTTTGATAAAATATAAGATCTTGTCGTGTTTTCTAGTTGTCGGTATGGTTTAAGAAGAGTCATTCTCGGTAAGGAGATCCTTATCTTATTGGGTAATTCTGACGTCAACAAAAGAATTTAATATCCAGAATACATCTTACGTATGAGGTCGTAACCCTAGATTTTAAAAGAGAATAAAATTTTTTTTTGAAATTTTTAAAATATTGGCCTAGTTCTCATGGCTTGAATAAATTAGTTATTAAAGCCAAAATGCATGCTAAGACATATATATTTTTTGAAATTTCCTTTGTTGTATGAAAATACGATGTGATGATTTTTTTTTTGGAGAGACTAGGTGTATGCATGAAAACAAAATATTTTTTATTTTTTATTTTTTTTGATGTCTTGATGAAAACCGGGTATTTTCATACTGGATTTGTATCTTAACAGTATAAAAATACAAACCAATATTGATCAAAATACAGTAACAAAATTGCAAAAAAACACATATTTTTTTAAATAATTCTTTGAAGAATTTTTTTTTTCAAACGGGCTAGACCTGGCCCAAAAGAAAACTGGGCCGAAATTAGCCCAAAATAAATTGTGGCCTAGTTTCTACAAGGCTAGACTCAGCCCAGCCACATGGGCTGGGCTGATGTTCCAGCCCAAAACAAACATGGACTGGTTACTGTGCATGAGCAAAGTAACTAGTTAATTAATTAGTCGGATATTGTGCAACTGCATAGTAACCTATTAATTATTTTCTTGCTTACAGATGTGCACAATGAACATTCTGCATGCAAGAAGATGAACAGTAAAAGGAGATAAGGGGAAGATAGCCGACCTGCGGTTGCTTTGAAGGCAGTGTTGCCGGTGGTTGCTGACTGGAGGATGGCTGGACATTGGTTAGCTTTTCTTCTCTTTCTTCTATGTGCTTTTTTATTTCTACCTTGTTCTCCTCTGCTTTTCTCCTTCTGTTTCTCACGGTGTTGTTGTCAATTGGGAGAACAATGGCAGCTGGCAGTGGTGATGATCGCAGAGCGACGGTGGCTCTTCCTTGCAGTGGTGGGCAGTGTTTTGCTGCTGTTTTTCTCGTTTGTACCGTGGCGCAAGCTTCTGTGTTTTTTTCAATGGTGGTGCAGCGTGTGGGAAGAAGATGGTGAGGTGAGGAAAAATGACAATGGCGATGGCAGTGTTGGTGTGTTTGTGCTAGAGAATGGCAGCAGTTTGCAATTAGGGAGAAAAAAAACGATGGCCACCAACGGGTGCTCTTCCCCCCATTTCAAGCTTCTTTACGTTCTTTGTGTTTTTACCTTTTTTTTTTTTTTTCCTATCATCTCCTTTCCTTTCTTTTCTCTATGTTCTTTCTTCTCCTTCAAAACTCCCCCCCTTTTTTTTTTCCTGTTCCCCTCTGTTTTGAAACTTCCTCCCCCCTCATGTTCTGGTGTTGAGCGCAGTATTTATAGGGTAAAGAGAAGCGGCGGGACATCCCTACTATTGCGTATGGGGAGTAGGGGTGTCCCCCACCGTTGCGCATGGGGAGCATCGTTGAGCATGGGGAGCAAGGGGTGTCCCTGTCACGACACCGGGTGAGGTCTCCAACGGACGTGGCTTTGCAGCGCACGTCGTCACTGTTTCCTACTCATGAGGGGGTGTGGGGTTTTGGGTTTTGATAGCAGCATGTGGGTTGAGAGGAATAATGTCTCTCAAAACGACACTGTTTTGGTTTTTATTTTTATTTGTGGGGACCCAGAAATGGGTTACAACATCATACATGGAAAAATAATTGATATTCCACATCAAAACTGCCTTTATTTGATTTTTTTTTTCTGAAGACATCATAAGTGAAAGTCCTGATTGACCACAACTACTTTAACTCACCAATGAACGGTTGACGACAAACATTTATATTCCGACCTAGACTATTAGGATTGGATATGACTATAGATAAACATATAAACTTTAGCCTCATATACATGCCTAATGGTAAGTTTTAAACCATGAGTATCACCAGCCAACAAAAATAAGGAGCAATAAATGATTCAAATAGATTGAATCTATCAATACATAACTCAAGATGTACATTCTTTAATTTCATTAAAAACTAAAGATACACCCTATTCAAATGTTTTCAAGCTTCATCATCATATGAGTGCACCATGACTCCATCCACTTTATCATGTGAATGATGTCATGTAATGTGCTCAACAGTTTTGGAGAGATAAATAACCTTTCCAGTTTAGGAGTGATTGAGAAGTATGTAAGCTCTCTATGTGTGACAAAAGTCCTTCCCCTTCTGGTTTTGAGTTTATAATGAGCATACCCACATGTTCTGCACTTGGTCAACTTTATATTTTCATATTTGTGCTATGCATGTTGAGGTTGATTATCATTTTGTTTGTAATAGAGTTGCTAAGAAGGAGATTGAAGTTCGTTTTATCTCTTTTTAGGATTAATTAGCTGATGTTTTTACAAAACCTTTACTTTATGATTCCTTTGCCTATCTTATGTCCAAGCTTCGTGTGGAGTCCCAACCTTTGGCTTGAAGGGGTATATTATGGGAATTATCATGGGATTTTGGAATTACCTTTCTATATATATATTTACATTGTATAGGATTATGATTATGTGTTATGCATTGTATGTTTGTTATTGTATGCAACTATATATATATATAAATATAAGAGGATGAGTGATATCTTTTGTTAAAGCCTCCTATTATACTTAGAAACCTTATTTCTTATATTTTCTAGCTACTAAACTGAGCATTATTTCTCCAATTAAGACTTTTTAGGCAAATGGGAGTTCATTTTTGCATGCAGACAAATAATGAACTAATTTTGACATTCTTTTTACCTTGTCAATCCAGAGTTAATCAATATGTATTTGCCAAAAAAAAAAAAACTCGCATGCTACCTTATCTAAGATCTTTGACTTCCCTTTACTAAGGTTGGTTCCGAGCACTATGTATGAAGGATGGAAGCCTGGTAATTACAAAGTTCTTTTCCTTAATACCATATGTGGATGGTTCAAATAACATATGTTGATGGCTGAAATTAATTTCCTTGTGGTCGTGCTCTCTTTTTTTTCCAAGCACTAATATAAATTGTTGAAAACACTAAACACTCAAATATTTAATCATCTAAGCTCTTATTCATTGATATTCAACACAAAAATAAATTCTACATACAAGGCCCTTATATTTATAGCGAAATTACAACCTCAAACTATCCTATTCAAAGAAGGTTTCCAAATATACTAGTTCAATAAGGTTCTAATTAGCTAGCTAATTAAATAAAGATTTTAAACACAATTTTTTTCCTTTATCTAGGAACCTTTTCCTATCTCAACAACAACATTAAGTGGTTAACTTTATGATTTCCTTCCTCTCCCCTTATTAACTATAGGCAAGATTAGAAAAAAAAAGTGAGATTTTTGGATAATAATGTAGCGTGAATATAATTAGTTTAATGTGTGCACAACTTATAAATTTGTTAAAAAAATATATTTACTGTAGCAGCTTTCCTATACTGAGAAGGATGAATTTGTTAGGATTGTTCCATTAATATGCAGCAATCAGCATGTGCAACCTACCCTAAGAAGTAGGGTTGCCATTGTCAAAGAGAGTTGATGGTGTATCAACCAAAAATCACAAGTAGGTTATTGTTAGGTGGCCATCATTGTTGACAAATGAGAAGAGGAGCTGCCATTAAAGCCTATAAATAGCCACCAAGAGAGAGAGCAAAATGTGAGAGAGTGGTGAATGTGTGTAAGAGAGTAGGGAGAAAGAGAGAGCTGCAAGGGCAGCAACGTGAGCTGGGAGTCGAGTTTGAGTGAAGTGATCCTCCTCCTCCATGTATTTGTTTTGTATTCTTTCTCTATCTCTAATAATATTGACTCTCCCATGGATGTAGGCAAATTACCGAACCACCTTAAATATTGTGTCACGCTTAGCCTCCTATGAGCAAATATCAATTCATCACCGGTCGGATTCCCCAACAATTGGTATCAGAGCATATGGTTTAAAGTGATGTTTGATTTTTGCTCAAAAATAAAAGTTGTTAAAATTGTGTTTTGACCATACCACTGTGTAGAGGAGAAAGAGACGAAGCCACTGGTGAAAACAACGTCAAAATCAGACGTTGGACATGGCCGCACGCGCCGTCACGCTCCGGCAAGGAGTCTGCCCACGCGCACAGATGCGCCCCAAGCATGTCACCCGTCTTCTTCGCCCGGATGAGTTGACTCGACCCGAATACCAGATGACCCGACCCACTTGACTGACCTGGATAAGGATGATGTCAGCATGATGTAAATGTGACGTCAGCATGCACAGTAGGCATGCTAGGGATGATGTAAGCCTGATGTAAATGTGACGTCAGCATGCATAGTAGGCATGCCATGTCAGCGACTAGTCAGCAGGTAAGTCATCATAGTGGGACCCACCTGCCATGTCATCAGCCGCGAGCCGAGGGAAAGGATCCAGTGTAGCTAGTCCTACGTGCAACTGGATTTGTGATTGAATCTGAGCCACTCATCGGACCAGAAATGTTTTGATCAAATCTTAGCCATCTGAAATGTGATTTGGACGATTTCAAACTTGTTTTCAGCTATTTGATCGTTTCGAATGCAATGGTATGGTCTGATCGTTTAGATTTGAGATCGAAAATGGCGGCGGTGAATTATTAAAGAGAGATTGCCCGATCATGAGGCATCTAAAGGTCTTGATGGAGGTCGATGGAGATGAAGAAGAAGAAGAAGGCGCACACATGTGCCCAATTATGTGTGCCAAATTGTTTAGTGGAAAAATTTAATTACCTTGATGGAAGGCAAAATTAAGACACTCTGGACACCTGAGATGTGGACAATTTGAGATGGAGAGTGAAAAATTAATGAAGACCAATCTTGACGAATCTAAGCACTAGTAGTCTCGCTAGATGTTGAGAAATCATGCATAAAAACAACAATATTCCAGATCACTTGTAAGAAAAGGTGTGGTTGGGTAACTCTGGTGATTGAAAGGTGTGGCAAGTACCTATACACTTGGCCAAAAACGCTCTCAGAATGGTAAGCTTGGAAGAGCCGCAAGATGCAAGCTTGTGCTGAAGAAGTAAGAGGACAATTGCCCACACAAATGGCAAAGGGGGTGATTGTTAGGATTGTTGCCATTAATGTGCAGCAATCAACGTGTGCAACCTACCCTAAGAAGTAGGGTTGTCATTGTCAAAGAGAGTTGATGGTGTAGCAACCAAAAGTCACAAGTAGGTAACTGTTAGGTGGCCATCATTGATGACAAATGAGAAGAGGAGATGCCATTGAAGCTTAGAATGGGCACCAAGAGAGAGAGAGAGAGCAAAATTTGAGAGAGTGGTGAATGTGTGTAAGAGAGTAGAGGGAAAGAGAGAGCTGCAAGGGCACCAATATGAGCTGAGAGTCGAGTTTGAGTGAAGTAATCCTCCTCGTCCATGTATTTGTTTTGTATTCTTTCTCTATCTCTAATAATATTGACACTGCTGTGAATGTAGGCAATGTGTCGAACCACGTTAAATATTGTGTCAGTGTGCTTAGCCTCCTATGATCAAATATCAGTACATCACCGGTTGGATTTCCCAACAGAATTTCCAAAGTGCGTAAATAATCTGGTTACTGAGATGAACCATCATCTGTCACGGAAAGAATGTTGTCATCTTCAATCACATTAGAGACCATAAAGTCAAGTCTATGATGTCATTACTAGTGTTAAGGTTATTTGAGAATGGCTAGTTCAATCTTGATCTTAATCATCGAGCGGGCAATGAAATCCACGGGCTATACATCCCCAAAACTTGAAAGCTTTATTACTGGACAATTACAAGATATCGATCATGCTCCTTAATTTTTGGAAAACTTTTATTACATTTGGTCAAGAATAACTTTGTCTATATTTTCTTAAGTAGTGTTTTAAGATTGTAAGGCTTCACTATATCGGCTCTTCCACTCCACATTAGCTTTGCATATTGGTAGTTGGCCTTTTCTGTTGGATGAACCCCATCGAAAAACAAGTAGTCGTTGGCATGATCACATACTGTTTTAGGGCAGCAACCAGTAAGGTTTCCTTTGTATGGACCCGTACCACAACATGCCACCTTACCCTCCTTGAAACCTTCACAGAATTTAAATTACATGTTAGAAATTGGAATAGACATCGGATTATAACAATCTTTTCGAATAACAAGTAGATAGGCGTACCGTATTTCGAGGGGTTGTCAATTCTTTCCTTTGAAGCAGCATAGAGATCAAAACTGGAATATTTAAATCCTTCTAGCTTTGTCTGAAGTTTTCTGAGGGCTTTAGTTAGTGCTTTATTATGGAGTTCTGCAAGAATCGTAACTTCATCCATGCATCCTGATCCGTTGTTTTTGGCATTATTAAGTGCTCTAAGGAACGGAGAACAACCCACATCACCTATATTCGAAAATCCAAATTTCCTTCCTCCCATGTTATGAATTTCCTGATGCACCAAAGTACAATCGTTACATATAGTCAAATTTGATAGAAATCAAATTTGAACCGGTTTACAGACAATTGACCACCCACATCACTGGTCAATTTGTTTCCAGCCGATTTGCCGGTTCAATTAATTTCTAGAAATCAATTTACTTTCAACATAGAAGAGGTGCCTGCGGTATGTTACCATGACATGTTAATTACCTGGATCGCATCTGTCAGGTTGCCGATAACCGCCTTGACATACTCTTCCCTTGTGTAGGACGGGTGCTCGGTGGTCTTGTGGGTGGCAAATGTTATGTAATCACTGCTTCCTATGCTAAACATATAAAGAGCTCTAGACAACAACGTCTTCGTTTTTGCTTCACCAAGTTTGACGTCCAAGTGCTTCTTCGTATACTTGAAAAAACTTAGCTGAGTTTTAAGGCCTATGGTCTTCAGAAGGGAAATAAAAAACAATCTTGTTAAGAAGAAATTCAAATTAAAAATATCATGAATAATAATCAATAATAGGAGAGACAAGCCTAAGCCGTCCCACGAAGAAAAAGAAAATACATCACACGAGGCTAGATCACATACCTTTCCTACATTAGTTTCAGTCAGAGCACCAGCTCCGGCTGATGCATAGTTCAATCCATTTGTGAACTCATTGTTATCAGGACTTAGATATGGTGGAATTAATGGTAACTTGGCAAACCCGGCTACAAAAAAATTTGGAAGAATCATATTCTAATAATTCATTTCATAAAATAATAATAAAAACAAAGAAAAATGTTGCTAAGGATTTTATTTCTTCTTACCAATAAAATCTGGGACTAATCGACCGTTAGAAGCCCTTCCTGTTGCGTTCTTAAAGAAGGTTTCCCCGTATGGCAAAAAGTTTGCTTTGATTGCAGTTTCCATATAGTTGTTATTTCCAACATCATTCCATGAACCACCAAAAATAAATAAAGCATTACGAGAGTGACCACGGCAGCTTGTTGCAACAAGAAGGCTTGCAAATGACACCAAAAAGAAAGAAAAATTATTGAATCTCAGGTCTGCCATATTTCACTTGGAATAAAAGGTGGTGGTTGTTTGACAATACTATTCTGCTTCCTTCTGAATTTATAGAGGAAAGAGGTGCGATTTTTTTTACATCTCCCATTCAATTCTCCTCATTTCTAGGAAAAAGAAGAGGAAATGAGCTAATTACAAGTTGGGACACACTGGCAAAAGGATAGACCGATGGGATTGCTTTGGGTGGCAACAACGAGCTGTTCATATTTTGGAAAACAAATCCAAGTGTTTTGGGTTGTAATCATTTATATAATTTTTGTGTTTACTGCTGCGATGGGTGGATTTACAAGTGTTTATTTTATTTTATTTTATTTTATATATAAACCCTTTAAAAAGTTATTATGTTTTAAGTGGTTAACTTACAGTTATTCCTTCCTTTCCCCTTGCATATCATAGGCAAGATTAGAAAAAAGAAGAAAGAAAAAGAGTGATGCTAATTCTTACCTTGCACATAAAGACTATATATATATATATGTTATTGACTGCTCATTTCACTACCAAAATTTTACATTTTATAGATGGGATATTCCATCGGTAGTTAGACAATGATTCCATCGGCATGACTTTTATCAACAGGCTCACGAACGAATACTGTTCGTCGAAAAAACTTTCCTTGATGATTTACAGACAGAAAAAACACACCAAACAAATAAAATTTACCTATTTTATAATTTCGGTATTTTCATCGGGGAATATGACATTTCACAGACAAAAAAGACCATTTGTAATTCCATCAGTGAAATTTTTAATATTACCAATGGTTTAATCGCGTTGGTGATTAAATAGTGACAATGACATTTCCAGTCATTCTTTTTCAACTTTCTAAAATATACTAACAGACTTAATTCATCAATAAGGCTATCATTAATTTGACTAATTATTTTTTAAAAAATCTAATAGAATAACTAGAAAACAATGAAAAGAAAATTAATTAAAATAAAAATTAAATATTTATTACACATTTACAAATTTATTAGTTCAAATACAATAGAGGGGCTAAATAAGGGGGAAGCGACTCTTTGTCAGGACCATGGGGCCAATAAAGAGGAGCACATGTACTACTCATCTATGATTTCAGCTCCATGTACACTCGCTAGAGTTCGGCCATCTTTGCACTAAGTCGTTCTATCGGTGTGCATGATAAAGAAATCATGATCTCCATGTTACGGTTCTCCATATCGGATTGTGACCAACGCTCAAAATGCTCGAACATCACGTGTTAAATATATTTTGCACATACTACTTCTAATATGTACGGAGGTCTAAAATTCTTCCAAATTGCCATATCTTTCAAGTCTGGAAGATCGCTTTCTTTACCATATTGTTTTGGATTTTTTTCTAAGCTTCGTATAAAAAATCACGTAACCTAAATGGTAGAAATGAATTATCGGTTAATAAATGAAAAATAAAATTTTAAGATTTAAATTAAAGATATTTATTTTGATATTAATCTTACCTAGCTAAGCTGTGATTATCCCAAACCTTCCTAGCAACAACATTGTTAGCCCTATCCCAATAAAAACTTTTCTTGCACTTTAAATTTATAAAAAGAATTAATTTATTAATATTAATAAACCAACCAAATTAAAATAATATTTTTTTAAGTATATACTATCCCTGAACTTTCCAAACCATGCATCAATCATGGGTTTCCATTTAGGATTTTTGGAAACCTGACCCCATTAAAATAATGAAATTTCATCTACGATTTCATCGTCGATATTATCGTTCAGGCAGCCTTAACTTTTGTAATCCTAAAATTTCATCCGTTAGTTGAAATTAATTTTTCAATAATTATTAATCATGTTTTATTTTTTAGGAGTGCATGAAAGGAAAACAAACATACATTAAGTGGCGAGGCTTCCACTAGGCAAGGTAGTTCCTAGTAAATGGATCCCACTCTAAATGGAACCCCCCTCAGCATGGTGGCATCGCACTCAACGAGCCCAGGTCAAGTGTGGTTGCATATGACTTAGGTGCTTGTTCATGGTCGGCACCTAACAACTAATGACCATCAGAAGAGCTACTAGAAGAACTAGCAATGATCTTGTTCGTGCGACACATTATACAAACCCCATTGTTATATGTATTTCTACCCTAACCATATTTTTCAGTATGAAAAAAATTTTCATTTATGAAATACTCGTGACAACAATTCACCATTCTTTTAGGACCCAGATATAGTAAATTCAATGTAACACTAGCATGCATTCCCTCTTAAGTGATAAACTTGGTATAAGAATTACAACCATTAACAATTAACGAGAAATATGTAATGAAATTAAGTATTATAAGAGATAATAATAATTAAACATTCATTACATGTGTTCCGAACTATGTGGAAAATTATTCATCTTTTAATTAAAAGATTTGAGATAAAGTGAGCTGTGAGTTTTGGGATAATAAAAATTAACGATGTTGCATACGATGAATTATTCAATATATCAGTTTATAATAGTATAAAAGATAAATTATTTGAAAGTAATGGCATGTTAATTATTATTCTTACTAAAAGAAAGGTTTCAATTTATCATAGTTAAATAGTATATAATTATGTGGATATCTGAATTCAATTTCTTATAGTATCTTCAACTAACATCATTTTTTGGTATAGGTTATCCAAGATGGAAAAAATATTGACAAGTTTTCATTCGAAGGCACTTCCCTATCTTCGTCATGCCTTGGAACGTAGTTGATTCTTGTTCTCCAATGAGGCTTGAAATAGTACGAGATAAATGTAGAGATCTCTTCGACATTATAAGTCTTGTATATTAAAGCCTCAACACATGCCTTGTTTTTTCACTTTTCTCTTAAGGTTGAACAGGTATTTGCATGGAATTAAATAAATGTTTTAAATTTTTAAAAAGAAGACAATAAAAATTTAATTACAATGCACGTGTAATCCCTAACCTCTCAAACAGATACATCCATCTATATTGGACTAGGCCTCATACTTTTGCCTCAAACGGTAAATATATAAGTAGATGCTCCATTGAGTTGAAGAACGATGAAGGGAATATCATCTTAAGTTTACAGATCGTGTACATGATATTCCTCTCAAGCATCTTTAGATGTTGTGTGTTGCTACCCAATTTTTGACCCATGTTTTTGATATATTTTCAAAAAAATCCAAAAATAGAGAAAAACAATGAAAATCCAAAAAAATATGTTTTTTTAATATATTCTCGTCATTTTAGCATTTTCAGCGTCGTCTAAAAAAGAATTTAAATTTTCAAAAGATTTTCAAACGCGTTCGACTTTTCACGCGTCATTTTTAAAATCATTGATTTTTCTCATTGAGTCGACGTTGATATTGCTCGTTTTCAAAAAATATAAAAAAATAAGAAAAATCAAAATTTGCAAAAAGAAAGAAGTTGAGGGACCAAGTTGAAAAACCTAGCAATATTTCACCTATAAATACCAGTCTTCTCAATACATTTAGGGGGGGCAATTTTGAGATTGGGAGAGAGACAACACAAGAACAAAAAAGCCCTAAACCTAAAAGATTTTTTTTCCCCTGCAGCCGCTCAACCAAGCCAGCCCCCTCACCTTTTGAATTTTTTTTTCTTCTCCCTCAATCGGCGCAGCCCCCTTCCCCGGCTGATATTTTTCTTTCTTCCTCTCCCTAGCCTCAACCACTCCAGCCGCCGGCCCCCCTTTAGTTTTGGATTTTTCCTCTCCTCTCTCAGCCAAGACAGCACCCTCACTTTCCCCTCTCCTCTCTCAGCCAGCATTTCCCCATCTCCCCGTCATCTTCCCTTTCGGCCTGCATACAGAGCCGCCGCTCCTTCTCCCCTCAGCCACGATCTCCCAGCTTCTCCACACCGTAACCCCTCACCTTTTGATTTGTTTTTGCTTCTCCCTCAACTGACCAAACAGCAGCCCCCCAGCTTGAATTTCTTTCCCCCGATCTGTTCTTCTTTCTCTCCACCGGCCGCAGGCCACGGTCTCCCACACCAGCAGCAGCCTCGCCGCCACCGATCTCCAACCAACCGGCCAGCAGCAGCGTTTTCCTTCCCCATCAGCGACCAAAACAGAGCCGTTCCCCCATCTCCTCAGACCCACGGCTCCCGCTTTAGCCAGCAGGTCTTTCCTTCCTTAGCCGCCGAACATCCTCCAGCGACAGCAATAACCCAGCGGCGCCCACAGACCGGCAGTCCTTGGTCATGCCACCGGCCACCTGAAACAGAAGAAGAGGAAACAAAAAAAAAACTTGTAGAGATGCAGCGGGTGTGAAAAGGAGAGGGGGAGAAGTAGATCCGAAAACAAATGAAGGAAAAATCAAATGTTGTTGCGCTTGTGGTTGTTTTTGCAGGTTGCCACCGGCAAGGAAAGTGAAGAGGGGAAGAAGCTACAACAGATCCCCCCCCCCCCCGTCGGTTGTTTTGCGGCGGCGCATGAGCCCACGCGCCGCCAGTGACGGTGGCGCGTGGGGAGACGCGCCACCACTGTTGTTGAGATGGCAGAAGGTCTTCAATGCAATTTCTGGAGTTTAGGGACTATTTTGTAATTTTTAAATTATGTAATGTATTTTTGTTTATTGTTTAGTTTTTTTTTTATGATTTTGTAATGTGATGTACAAAAAGAAAAGGAAAGGAAAAGAAAAGAAAGAGAAAATAATAATAATAAAAAAGGGGGATGTGTGTGTTGGTGTATTTTTTTTTATGTATGTTATTGAGTTAAAAAAAAAGGGAATTTAATATTTTAATTTTATATGCAGAAATATAAAAGAAAAAAAAAGGAAAGAAAAAAAGAAAAGTACAGTGAAAATGAAATGTGTGTTTTATATTTTGTTTATGAATGTTTATTTTCTTATTTATGGTAAAATTGTAAAAAAATTAAAGAAGAATTTAATATTTTGATTGGATCACGGATAAGAATTATTAACTTATATGTAAGTGATATTTCTAATTTCCGATGAAAAGACAATTATTAAAACTTTTTTAATACATCAAACTCGCGAAGCAGCTTACCTCAGGTAAGGTGCGTTAGGGGTGCTAATACCTTCCCTAACTACAACCAGTCCCTTACCCGCGAGTCTCTGACAAGACCAGTACATCCGGTTTCCTAGTAGCCTTCAATAAATTACTAGGTGGCGACTCCAACGAACCAATCAAAGCAAACGCAATAACAAGGAGAAAAGTCGCCAGCCCGATGTCGTGCTGGATTTTCTAACGTGCGACAGAATGGTGACTCCACTAGGGAAGGTACTGTTTCTGACATTATTGGACTAAGCTTTGTGTATTTGATGTGTTTAAGTTTTTTGCATTTTTATCTTTTTGTTTATATTTTTTTTCCATGCGTTTTATAGAATTGTTTCATGCATCACCTGTATTTATTTTTGAAAGCACACACAAGCTTCTAGGTTAGGTGGGGAACTAGCGATCTGCCCTAAGACTATTGGTCAGGGTTTAGATGCGTGAAACACCCAACTCATATCTGAGTGCTTGCTTGGTAATGGTGGGTATACGTGCCTTAACTATTCCTTGCAACGCCCCCACACTGTCTTTACGAAGAACGTCACTGGGCAGATATGAGACCCTTTTGAGACCAGATAGAAAACCTACCCATGTTCACATAATGAATAGAACCTGTCCTTAAGTTGTATGTGCTATCGTTATTTGCATCCGAGCAAACCCTTCTTGAAGCATCTTGAACTCAAGACTTGTGGGTGACACATTGGTCGTCACTCCAAAAATTTTCATTGTAGAGTTTGAGCAAAAATCACGATTCTTGTTCCATCATACAAGAGTTACGACCATATTGTCACCCCTCGAAGGGCGAGTTCATCATATAGATTACATGTTCATACATTTATCATGCATGTATCGGGTTGAAAAGTAGGTCCCCTGTACAAGCTGTGCTGCACATGATTGAAGAAAGATGATGGAAGTGAAGAAAGGTGTCAGATAGAGACTCATTATCAAGATTAAGGTTGAGAGCATCAAAGGTGAAGTAGCTGGACTCAGATTTGCTCAAACAAGTGTTGCACTGTTAAGTGTTCATCGCCTCCACATCATCTAATGGAACCAAACGACTACTAGCCTCCTGTACATGGTGCATTAGTCTGCTTTGAAGTTACCCCAATTATGAGCTCAATTCCAGTTCAGCAGCACAAGATGTTGGTCTGAAAAACCATGATCAGACACTCAACTTCTACGTGGTAGAGCTCTCTCTGTAGAGATTTATTTGTGGATCTGCCAATGGAAAATGCAAAAGGGGATGTATTAATTTCATATGCTTTGATCTCTCGGCATGAATCTGTTTGTGGATATGTAAGTGGGAAATCCAAGAAGTGATGCAGTGGTTTCAAATTGTCCACAATTTTCTCCTTCCAGTATCAGCATTAAAACGTAAAAGTGGTTGTTTGCTGCACCGTCAGTGAGGAATCAAAGAGGAAATGGAAGATGTTGTAGATTCATCGGGTTCTCTTCCAATTTTGATAATGTGTGATTCCACACGCTTTTGTTTTTTGTGCGCTGCCAGGATTACCTAGATATTGAGAGGTTTCCCACAATCCTACAACAATAACAACAATATCAAGAAATCAACGGGAAGTTATGTGGATTGCCAAAAATTTGAACAAGCTATCAAGATGGGAAAGATTGAAGGTTCTGCCAAAGATTCCAGAGAAACGATGAGAGATGAATCAAAAGAAGACTCTGACGGTAGGAAACCTTAATTAGGTTGGTCTAGCCAAGTCTCTCTGTACCATTGACTACTCTAATGTCTTTGCCAAAGATAGACATTCATTTGCCATGTGGTATAATCCAAACAAGAGATGTGATGTGATGGTGGGGTCCTTGACCATTTCAATGGAATAGTTGCAAGAATTTCAATTGAACAGTTGCCATGTGAGTTTATTTACTAGCATCTACCAGATTCCAGACTTTTACTTGACTGCGATAAATCCCATACAACCACCGTTTTCTAGGTGGTATAATCCATACAAGAGATGTGATGTCATGGTAGGGTCCTCAACCATTTCAATTCAACAGTTGCAAGAATTTCAAGAAGCAAGTCCTGAAGTTAGAGAGCAAAAAACAAGTAGCGTTTGTGAAGGAGGGTGTCATTGGCTATATTGTCCCCCAAACATCTTCAGAATGACATGTGATCGAAAGTGCTTGGCAAAACACAGATATTGCCAGAAAAGCTGATTCAAGAATGGTGATGAACTTTCAATCATATTGTTATGGAATTCTGCATTTTGTTTTGGGATCACATCTCATCCTTTACCGAAACATGTCTTGCTTTTGTCTCTTTGTTGTTTTGAAATCAACAGATGTTTAACATTTTATTCTAACAAAATATTTTGATCAAACTCCAACATGCGATAAAGGTTAATCAATCCGAAAGATTAAAAGTGTTTTGATTACAGAAATGACTCGATGTTTGAAAATGACATGAGGTGACTAAACAATTTTGAACTCATACCTCCTGAAACTGAACCACACATCATATAGCTAAGTTTTAGCAGTATGCATAATGACATGTAGTGGTTTCGGTAGCTATGGACTCGTGAATCATTGACTCTTACAAGTTCAAATCATTACACTACATGGGGTCAAAATTTATCGGTTCTAACCGACCTTGCTTGAAATGAGAAAAGGTCATCTTTGATATCCCTTCACTTTCTAAAAATTATATCCCTTGTAGTCATATTTTGAGTTGGATAGAATATTTTTTCGTAAAAACCCTGACTAGGATCACACCCCACACTGGGGGCAAATGAGAGATATTTTGAAGGCATCGATATGATTAATGGATAAAGGGGAAGGCTTAGAACAAAAGTCCAATGATTGAGAGAGAGCTAGAAGAAGACACATAGACTGGGGGCATATAAGAAAGTTTTGAGGAAGGCTATGAAAAAAAAAAAGAGAGAGAAAACGCCAAAAAAAAAAAGAGAACGAAAAAAAAAAGGAAGTTGAAATTGCCTTCACTTAAATACAAGTCAAAGGTAAAGGAAGGAAAACGCCTATCAAGTCTATGAAGAGCAAAAGAAATTTCAATCAAAGAATGGCACAACAAAAGTCAATATCAGAAAAAAGACTAAGCTATAAACGTTGACTTTTGGTATCCATTATAAAGCCTACGATGTTATCAGATGATTAGATTAGTTATTCATCGAAGAAAAAGTTGGATTTGCATTATGACCTATGTTAAGAGAATTCTGATATTTGAGATTAACAAGGTTATATGTCACTTTCTCTACAATGACAACAAGAGAAAGAGAATCGATGAATAGTTAATGTTGGTCCTAGGTCGTTGAAACCCTCAAACACCTTTTGAGCCTATGAAATTCCTTTCTTTTATAGCCATGAACCATAGCCTACATTACGTGCTTTTAAAAGCCCTTTTTAATCAAGCAAGCAATTTGAACCGATAAATGGCGCTCTCAAAACTTGAAGAGCTTTTCCATAAGGGTCGTGACTTCATGAATTAAGCTATTGGTTATTATGCATGCTGATAAAACAAGTTATAAGAAGAGAAACAACCTTTCTTGATAAAGCCTGAGTTTTGACTTGAGCATTTTGTTTTTTGAAATTCAAAAAAAAAAAGGTCACCTCATCACAGACCATCAAAAAATATACCCAAAATCCGAGTTTAAAATGGATACAAAGAACCAAGAAGAAGAAGAAAGCCATTTTAGTCTTACAACAGGTCAATTTCTATTTTTAAAATGCATGACAATCAAAGGACTGTATATTTCGAATAACGTGTGTTGGGTCTTTGATCAAAAAGCTTGATTTTCAAAAGGCCTTTTCAAAAAGGAAATCTCTGATTTCATTTCAACAAATTAGACTTTGAACAAACATGATCTTTGAAATATGAGAATTGATTCCAAAACAAAGAAGATTATCGGATATAAAAGAACATCGATTCAGTCTCCGAAATCCTTGATAGAGATGACATTGAAGTCCTCGACACTCCTTGAGAAGTTGAGCAGCTGAGGGCAATACAGTGGACCCTGAAAAGGAAAAACAAGCAGTATTCAAATCAGCTATGAGGCAATGAAAGATGATTGAATGATGAATCAGTGAACTGAAGACAATGATGTTCAAAGAAAGATAATCAATGAACGAGCACATTCAGATCATACTGGGGGCAATGTCGTTCCAAAATAGTCCATGCTTTAGTGAACCCTGTCGGCAATGGAGAAACAAGGATGTACTTGAAGGACACTTTCATATCATCATCTTTTGAAACATGGCTAGCGATCGATGAAGATACACAGATGAATGTAATTGAATGGTGAAAAGATGCACACCACCAAGACTAACTGTGGAACAATGCTGCACTTGAAGGACAATCTCATATTGTCATCATTTAAAACATGGTTATCGACAGATGTTATCACACAACTGCATTGAATGAATGTCGGAAAGGCACCCACCTCGAAGACTGACTGTGGGACAACTTGTTTTGAAGCCAGATGAGCGCTTCACCGCATGAGTATGAGTGATAAAAGCAACATCATTAATGAGGCCGAGACATTTCTTTTCACAAATCTGATTAGAAAAGTTGAAGGGAATCTATTGAGAAGAACACTGAGAATACAACCATGAGCCTTTATACTGCAAGCTATGAGATGCATGTCTGGATGACTGGATGAGTTTCAAGAAGGTTGATGATAACATGTACTTGAAGAGTACTGTTTCAACTGGAGGCAAGATCATGACTGATTGACAATTTTAATGGGCGTTGGCATGCACAACCAATCAAAGGACAATTCTTGAGAGAATATGGAAGATGAATGATTTGTTCCACTTCTTTAGGATGAATCGAGCAACACCACACTTGGAAGCACGGTCAAGCTTGAGAACAACCGAGAGCAGTAATCGTCATGGACAACCCACTCTAGGCACTGCACTTACATCTTAGTGAAAGGCTAGCACATGAAGAAACCAGTGCATTGAAAGAATAAAGAAAGCTTTGAATAACAAACAAAGGTGCTGTGATGATGGAACATCGAAAAGGAGGGACCTAGATTTCAAATCAAGTAAGGATGCATACATGTCATCTAACGTCAAAGCATTGCATATATTTTTGATTTGTTGAAGAAAAAAAATCCTCAATGTAGTCCAGCAAGATTGGGGACAAAGAAAGGATTGTTGATTTGGAAGAACAACAAAGAATCATGGTTTTGACCCTGGAACGGGAGGAAGATGAGTAAACCCTAACATTAGGGAAATCTCAAAGAAATAGGAAGATCAATGAAGAAGAGTCTTCAATCCAAACCCTATCATCTTGAAGAAGGAACATATTTTTGGTTAAAGGAGATTGCCAGAAGGAATCTCAGGTTAACCACAACATGAAGATTTTAGCTATGGTTGAAGGAAGTCGCCAGATGGGATTTCAGTTTGACCTAGCTACACAGACCTTGGTTATGGTTAAAGGGGATCGGCGAAGGGATCTCAGTTTAACCTAATTGGAAAGGATTTTGGTTCTGGTTGAAGGGGATCGGCGAAGGGATCTTAGTTCAGTCTAACCACACAGACCTTGGTTATGGTTAAAGGGGATCGGTGAAGGGATCTCAGTTTAACCTAATTGGAAAGGATTTTGGTTCTGGTTGAAGGGGATCGACGAAGGGATCTCAGTTCAGTCTAACCACACAGACCTTGGTTATGGTTAAAGGGGATCGGCGAAGGGATCTCAGTTTAACCTAATTGGAAAGGATTTTGGTTCTGGTTAAAGGGGATCGGCGAAGGGATCTCAGTTCAGCCCAACCACACAGATGTTGGTTCTGATTGAAGGGGATCGGCGAAGTGATCTCAGTTCAGCCCAACCACACAGAATATGGTTCTGGTTAAAGGGGATCGGCGAAGGGATCTCAGTTCAGCCCAACCACACAGATGTTGGTTCTGGTTGAAGGGGATCAGCGAAGGGATCTCAATTTAGCCCAACCACACAGATATTGGTTCTGGTTGAAGGGGAACCATGAAGGGGTCTCAGTTCAGCCCAACCACACAGATTTTGGTTCTGGTTGAAGGGGATCGGCGAAGGGATCTCAGTTCAGCCCAACCACAAAGATTTTGGCTCTGGTTAAAGGGGATCGGCGAAGAAATCTCAGTTTAGCCTAGCCACGAAGAATTTAGCTTTGGTTAAAGGGAATCACTAGATGGGATTTCAGGTTAACCGAGCTACACACCAACTTTTGTTCTTGTTAGATCGCCAGATGGGATCTCAGGTAAACCCAATTAAAAGGGTAGGTCGCCCGTGAAAATAGACCAGTGTGAGAGTGTGGGCCGGTCGCCCCTGAAAATAGACCAGAGTGAGTATGTGTGGGCAGGTCGCCCGTGAAAATAGACCAGAGTGAATGTGTGGGCAGGTCGCCCCTGAAAATAGACCACTTTGAGTATGTGTGGGCAGGTCGCCCGTGAAAATAGACCAGAGTGAGTGTGTGGGCAGGTCACCCCTGAAAATAGACCACTTTGAGTATGTGTGGGCAGGTCGCCCGTGAAAATAGATCAGTGTGAGTGTGTGGACAAGTCACCCAAGATAATGAAATCATTTTCCTTTTGTTTTCTTTACAAAGCTTACTATGCAAAATTTTGAGAAGTTTTGCTTCGTAAGCATTGTAAAGAGGGGGCATCTGTTGCTACCCAAATTTTGATCCATGTTTTTGATATATTTTCAAAAAAATCTAAAAATAGAGAGAAACAATGAAAATCCAAAAAAATATGTTTTTTTAATATATTCTCGTCATTTTAGCATTTTCAGCGTCGTCTAAAAAAGAATTTAAATTTTCAAAAGATTTTCAAACGCGTTCGACTTTTCACGCGTCTTTTTTAAAATCATTTATTTTCCTCATTGAGTCGACGTTGATATTGCTCGTTTTCAAAAAATACAAAAAAATAAGAAAAATCAAAATTTGCAAAAAGAAAGAAGTTGAGGGACCAAGTTGAAAAACCTAGCAATATTTCACCTATAAATACCAGTCTTCTCAACACATTTAGGGGGGGCAATTTTGAGATTGGGAGAGAGACAGCACAAGAACAAAAAAACCCTAAACCTAAAAGATTTTTTTTTCCCCTACAACCGCTCAACCAAGCCAGCCCCCTCACCTTTTGAATTTTTTTTTCTTCTCCCTCAATCGGTGCAACCCCCTTCCCCGGCTGATATTTTTCTTTCTACCTCTCCCTAGCCTCAACCACTCCAGCCGTCGGCCCCCCTTTAGTTTTGGATTTTTCCTCTCCTCTCTCAGCCAAGACAGCACCCTCACTTTCCCCTCTCCTCTCTCAGCCAGCCATTTCCCCATCTCCCCGTCATCTTCCCTTTCGGCCTGCATACAGAGCCGCCGCTCCTTCTCCCCTCAGCCACGATCTCCCAGCTTCTCCACACCGTAACCCCTCACCTTTTGATTTGTTTTTGCTTCTCCCTCAACTGACCAAACAGCAGCCCCCCAGCTTGAATTTCTTTCCCCCGATCTGTTCTTCTTTCTCTCCACCGGCCGCAGGCCACGGTCTCCCACACCAACAGCAGCCTCGCCGCCACCGATCTCCAACCAACCGGCCAGCAGCAGCGTTTTCCTTCCCCATCAGCGACCAAAACAGAGCCGTTCCCCCATCTCCTCAGACCCACGGCTCCCGCTTTAGCCAGCAGGTCTTTCCTTCCTTAGCCGCCAAACATCCTCCAACGACAGCAATAACCCAGCGGCGCCCATAGACCGGCAGTCCTTGGTCATGCCACCGGCCACCTGAAACAGAAGAAGAGGAAACAAAAAAAAAAAAACTTGCAGAGATGCAGCGGGTGTGAAAAGGAGAGGGGGGAGAAGTAGATCCGAAAACAAATGAAGGAAAAATCAAATGTTGTTGCGCTTGTGGTTGTTTTTGCAGGTCGCCACCGGCAAGGAAAGTGAAGAGGGGAAGAAGCTACAACAGTTCCCCCCCCCCCGTCGGTTGTTTTGCTGCGGCGCGTGAGCCCACGCGCCGCCAGTGATGGGGCGCGTGGGGAGACGCGCCACCACTGTTGTTGAGATTGCAGAAGGTCTTCAATGCAATTTCTGGAGTTTAGGGACTATTTTGTAATTTTTAAATTATGTAATGTATTTTTGTTTATTGTTTAGTTTTTTTTTATGATTTTGTAATGTGATGTACAAAAAGAAAAGGAAAGGAAAAGAAAAGAAAGAGAAAATAATAATAATAAAAAAGGGGGATGTGTGTGTTGGTGTATTTTTTTTTTATGTATGTTATTGAGTAAAAAAAAAAAAGGGAATTTAATATTTTAATTTTATATGCAGAAATATAAAAGAAAAAAAAAGGAAAGAAAAAAAGAAAAGTACAGTGAAAATGAAATGTGTGTTTTATATTTTGTTTATGAATGTTTATTTTCTTATTTATGGTAAAATTGTAAAAAAATTAAAGAAGAATTTAATATTTTGATTGGATCACGGATAAGAATTATTAACTTATACGTAAGTGATATTTCTAATTTCCGATGAAAAGACAATTATTAAAACTTTTTTAATACATCAAATTCGCCAAGCAGCTTACCTCAGGTAGGGTGCATTAGGAGTGCTAATACCTTCCCTAACTACAACCAGTCCCTTACCCGCGAGTCTCTGACAAGACCAGTACATCCGGTTTCCTAGTAGCCTTCAATAAATTACTAGGTGGCGACTCCAACGAACCAATCAAAGCAAACGCAATAACTAGAAAAGATCGCCAGCCCGATGCCGCGCTGGATTTTCTGACGTGCGACATTGTGTATGCAACTTGTTGGAGAATATATCTTTAAAGAAGTGAATGATCTCCATAATTTCATCACATATCCCCTTTGGTAATAAATCCCGATAAGCAAGTGGAATAAGTGTTTGCATAAATATGTGGCTATCATGACTCTTCATTCCATACAAACTACAATCTAGATATATTCAAAACAAGTCCACAAGGAAAGCGCAGACTCTTAAGCAATTGATAGATAAGTAATTATGCATTTTTGTCTAAGGCAAAGCTGGCTTTAAGCTTTGTGGCCCATGACCCATCATATACCGACTCCGTATTTTTACGGTGACAAAATAAAGGTATATCCATTCTAGCTTTCATGTTGTCCGTTGTCTTCCCTTTCTCTTTCGTAATTGAGTTAAAAATATTTTCAAACACGTTCTTTTTAATGTGCATGACATCAAGGATATGGTGAAGGAGATTGGACATTCAATAACGAAGTTCCAAAAAAATACTTCACTTGACCTAATTATGGGTCATACCAAAACCAAGAAACTTATGCTTACCAAATTGAAAATCAAACACGATGTCATCATACCATGACACCATGTCATATAATTATTCACCCGAATGTAACGGTGATGCAACATCTCTTTCAACTCTACCAACAAATAAGACCTTTTTGTTCTTTCTATACTTGTGATCTGCTAGCAAGAACTGCCAGTGAAAATAAATAATAAAAAAAAAGATGTTTTACCACCATTTTCTAACGAGAAGGCCTTGTTATTTTTCCTATAGTATGAACATGCTAATTTTCCATGCATGCTCCAACCAAAAACCATTTCATCAAGAATATCCCACTTCATCAGGAATGTATCTATCTGACAAATATGGGGAGACAAGAAAATCTAGTATTTTATTGGTAGAAAATGGAATAGGAGTCGCCACCTAGTATTTTGGTTATTAGGAACCCTAACTGGTCTTAGAGATTGAGTACGGGGATTGTTTGCGTAAAGGAAAAGTATTAGCACCCCAAATACGTCCTGCCTAAAGTAAGTTGCATTGTTTTATTATTTGATAAAATATAAGGTCTTGTCGTGTTTTCTAGTTGTCGGTATGGTTTAAGAAGAGTCATTCTCGGTAAGGAGATCCTTATCTTATTGGGTAATTCTGACGTCAACAAAAGAATTTAATATCCAGAATACATCTTACGTATAAGGTCGTAACCCTAGATATTAAAAGAAAATAATTTTTTTTTTAGAATTTTTGAAATATTGGCCTAGTTCTCATGGCTTGAATAAACTGGTTATTAAAGCCAAAATGCATGCTAATACATTTTTTTTTTGAAAGTTCCTTTGTTGTATGAAAATACGATGTGATGATTTTTTTTTTTTTGGAGAGACTAGGCCATATGCATGAAAACAAAACATTTTTTATTTTATATTTTTTTTATACCTTGACGAAAACCGGGTATTTTCATACTGGTTTTGTATCTTTATAGTATAAAAATACAAACCGATATTGATCAAAATACAGTAACAAACTTGCAAAAAAAACACATATTTTTTAAAATAATTCTTTGAAGAAATTTTTTCAAACAGGCCAGACCCGGCCCAAAAGGAAACTGGGTCGGAATCAGCCCAAAATAAATTGTGGCCTAGTTTCTACAGGGCTAGACTCAGCCCAGCCACATGGGCTGGGCTGATGTTCCAACCCAAAACAAACATGGACTGGTTACTATGCATGAGCATAGTAACTAGTTAATTAATTAGTCGGATATTGTGCAACTGCTTAGAAACCAATTAATTATTTTCTTGCTTACAAAATGTGCACAATGAATGTTCTGCTTGCAAGAAGATGAACAATAAAAGGAGATAAGGGGAAGATAGCCGACCTGCGGTTGCTTTGAAGGCAGTGTTGCCGGTGGTTGCTGACTTGAGGATGGTTGGACGGTGGTTAGCTTTTCTTCTCTTTCTTCTGTGTTTTTTTATTTCTACTCTATTCTCATTTGCTTTTGTTTTCTCCTTCTGTTTCTCACGGTGTTGTTGTCAATTGGGAGAACAGTGGCAGCTGGCAGTGGTGATGATGGCAGAGCGACGGTGGCTCTTCCTTGCAGTGGCGGGCAATGTTTTGCTGCTGTTTTTCTCGTTTATACCGTGGCGCAGGCTTCTGTGTTTTTCTCAATGGTGGTGCAGCGTGTGGGAAGAAGATGGTGAGGTGAGGAAAAATGACAATGACGATGGCAGTGTTGGTGTGTTTGTGCTAGAGAATGGAAGCAGTTCGTAATTATGGAGGAAAAAAACGATGGCCACCAACGGGTGCTCTTCCCCCTATTTCAAGCTTCTTTACGTTCTTTGTGTTTTTACCTTTTTTTTTTCCTATCATCTCCTTTCCTTTCTTTTCTCTATGTTCTTTCTTCTCCTTCAAAACTCCCCCCCTTTTTTTTTCTTGTTCCTCTCTGTGTTGAAACTTCCTCCCCCCCCCCCCTCATGTTCTGGTGTTGAGCGCAGTATTTATAGGGTAAAGAGGAGCGGGGCGACATCCCTACTGTTGCGTATAAGGAGTAGGGGTGTCCCCCACCGTTGTGCATGGGGAGCATCGTTGAGCATGGGGAGCAAGGGGTGTCCCTGTCACGACACCGGGTGAGGTCTCCAACGGGCGTGGCTTTGCAGGGCACGCCTTCACTATTTCCTAGTCATGAGAGGCGGTGAGGTTTTGGGTTTTGGCAGCAGCATGTGGGGAGAGAGGAACAGTGTCTCTCAGAACGACACTGTTTTGGTTTTTATTATTTTTTTTATTATTTTTATTTGTGGGGACCCAGAAATGGGTTACAACATCATACATGGAAAAATCTTTGATATTCCATATCAAAACTGCCTTTATTTGATTTTTTTTTCCTAAGACATCATAAGTGAAGGTCCTGATTGACCACAACAACTTTAACTCACCAATGAACGGTCGAAGACAAACATTTATATTCCGACCTAGACTATTAGGATTGAATATGACTATAGATAAATATATAAACTTTAGCCTCATATACATCCCTAATGGTAAGTTTTAAACCATGAGTATCACCAACCAACAAAAATAAGGAGCAATAAATGATCCAAATGGATTGAATCTGTCTGTACATAACTCAAGATGTACATTCTTTAATTTCATTAAAAACTAAAGATACACCCTATTCAAATGTTTTCAAGCTTCATCATCATATGAGTGCACCATGACTCCATCCACTTTATCATGTGAATGATGTCATGTAATGTGCTCAACAGTTTTGGAGAGATAAATAACCTTTCCAGTTTAGTAGTGATTGAGAAGTATGTAAGCTCTCTATGTGTGACAAAAGTCCTTCCCCTTCTGGTTTTGAGTTTATAATGAGCATACTCACATGTTCTGCACTTGGTCAACTTTATATTTTCATGTTTGTGCTATGCATGTTGAGGTTGATTATCATTTTGTTTGTAATAGAGTTGCTAAGAAGGAGATTGAAGTTCGTTTTTATCTCTTTTTAGGATTAATTAGCTGATGTTCTTACAAAACCTTTACTTTATGATTCCTTTTCCTATCTTATGTCCAAGCTTTGTGTGGAGTCCCAACCTTTGGCTTGAAGGGGTATATTATGGGAATTATCATTGGATTTTGGAATTACCTTTCTATATACATATTTACCTTGTATAGGATTATGATTATGTGTTGTGCATTGTATGTTTGTTATTGTATACAACTCTACATATATAAATATAAGAGGATGAGTGATATCTTTTGTTAAAGCCTCCTATTATACTTAGAAACCTTATTTCTTATATTTTCTAGCTACTAAACTGAGCATTATTTCTCCAATTAAGATATTTTAGGCAAATGGGAGTTCATTTTTGCATGCAGACAAATAATGAACTAATTTTGACATTCTTTTTACCTTGTCAATCCAGAGTTAATGAATATGTATTTGCCCAAAAAAAAAAAACTCGCATGCTACCTTATCTAAGATCTTTGACTTCCCTTTACTAAGGTTGGTTCCGAGCACTATGTATGAAGGATGGAAGCCTGGTAATTACAAAGTTCTTTTCCTTAATACCATATGTGGATGGTTCAAATAACATATGTTGATGGCTGAAATTAATTTTCTTGTGGTCGTGCTCTCCTTTTTTTCCAAGCACTAATATAAATTGTTGAAAACACTAAACACTCAAGTATTTAATCATCTAAGCTCTTATTCATTGATATTCAACACAAAAATAAATTCTACATACAAGGCCCTTATATTTATAGGGAAATTACAACCTCAAACTATCCTAATCAAATAAGGTTTCCAAATATACTAGTTCAATAAGGTTCTAATTAGCTAGCTAATTAAATAAAGATTTTAACCACAATTTTTTTCCTTCATCTAGGAACCTTTTCCTATCTCAACATCAACATTAAGTGGTTAACTTTATGATTTCCTTCATCTCCCCTTATTAACTAGAGGCAAGATTACAAAAGAAAAAGTGAGATTTTTGGATAATAATGTAGCGTGAATATAATTAGTTTAATGTGTGCACAACTTACAAATTTGTTAAAAAAAAATGTATTTACTGTAGCAGCTTTCCTATATTGAGAAGGATGAATATGTTAGGATTGTTCCATTAATATGCAGCAATCAGCATGTGCAACCTACCCTAAGAAGTAGGGTTGCCATTGTCAAAGAGAGTTGATGGTATAGCAACCAAAAGTCACAAGTAGGTAATTGTTAGGTGGCCATCATTGTTGACAAATGAGAAGACGAGCTGTAATTGAAGCCTATAAATAGGCACCAAGAGAGAGAGAGCAAAATATGAGAGAGTGGTGAATGTGTGTAAGAGAGTAGGGAGAAAGAGAGACCTGTAAGGGCAGCAATGTGAGCTGAGAGTCGAGTTTGAGTAAAGTAATCCTCCTTCTCTATGTATTTGTTTTGTATTCTTTCTCTATTTCTAATAATATTGACACTCCTGTGAATGCAGGCAATGTGCCGAACCACGTTAAATATTGTGTCAGTGTGCTTAGCCTCCTATGATCAAATATCAGTACATCACCGGTCGGATTTCCCAACAGAATTTCCAAAGTGCGTAAATAATCTGGTTACTCAGATGAACCATCATCTGTCACGGAAAGAATGTTGTCATCTTCAATCACATTAGAGACCATAAAGTCAAGTCTATGATGTCATTACTAGTGTTAAGGTTATTTGAGATTGGCTAGTTCAATCTTGATCTTAATCATCGAGCGGGCAATGAAATCCACAGGCTATACATCCCCAAAACTTGAAAGCTTTATTACTGGACAATTACAAGATATCGATCATGCTCCTTAATTTTTGGAAAACTTTTATTACATTTGGTCAAGAATAACTTTGTCTATATTTTCTTAAGTAGTGTTTTAAGATTGTAAGGCTTCACTATATCGGCTCTTCCACTCCACATTAGCTTTGCATATTGGTAGTTGGCCTTTTCTGTTGGATGAACCCCATCGAAAAACAAGTAGTCGTTGGCATGATCACATACTGTTTTAGGGCAGCAACCAGTAAGGTTTCCTTTGTATGGACCCGTACCACAACATGCCACCTTACCCTCCTTGAAACCTTCACAGAATTTAAATTACATGTTAGAAATTGGAATAGACATCGGATTATAACAATCTTTTCGAATAACAAGTAGATAGGCGTACCGTATTTCGAGGGGTTGTCAATTCTTTCCTTTGAAGCAGCATAGAGATCAAAACTGGAATATTTAAATCCTTCTAGCTTTGTCTGAAGTTTTCTGAGGGCTTTAGTTAGTGCTTTATTATGGAGTTCTGCAAGAATCGTAACTTCATCCATGCATCCTGATCCGTTGTTTTTGGCATTATTAAGTGCTCTAAGGAACGGAGAACAACCCACATCACCTATATTCGAAAATCCAAATTTCCTTCCTCCCATGTTATGAATTTCCTGATGCACCAAAGTACAATCGTTACATATAGTCAAATTTGATAGAAATCAAATTTGAACCGGTTTACAGACAATTGACCACCCACATCACTGGTCAATTTGTTTCCAGCCGATTTGCCGGTTCAATTAATTTCTAGAAATCAATTTACTTTCAACATAGAAGAGGTGCCTGCGGTATGTTACCATGACATGTTAATTACCTGGATCGCATCTGTCAGGTTGCCGATAACCGCCTTGACATACTCTTCCCTTGTGTAGGACGGGTGCTCGGTGGTCTTGTGGGTGGCAAATGTTATGTAATCACTGCTTCCTATGCTAAACATATAAAGAGCTCTAGACAACAACGTCTTCGTTTTTGCTTCACCAAGTTTGACGTCCAAGTGCTTCTTCGTATACTTGAAAAAACTTAGCTGAGTTTTAAGGCCTATGGTCTTCAGAAGGGAAATAAAAAACAATCTTGTTAAGAAGAAATTCAAATTAAAAATATCATGAATAATAATCAATAATAGGAGAGACAAGCCTAAGCCGTCCCACGAAGAAAAAGAAAATACATCACACGAGGCTAGATCACATACCTTTCCTACATTAGTTTCAGTCAGAGCACCAGCTCCGGCTGATGCATAGTTCAATCCATTTGTGAACTCATTGTTATCAGGACTTAGATATGGTGGAATTAATGGTAACTTGGCAAACCCGGCTACAAAAAAATTTGGAAGAATCATATTCTAATAATTCATTTCATAAAATAATAATAAAAACAAAGAAAAATGTTGCTAAGGATTTTATTTCTTCTTACCAATAAAATCTGGGACTAATCGACCGTTAGAAGCCCTTCCTGTTGCGTTCTTAAAGAAGGTTTCCCCGTATGGCAAAAAGTTTGCTTTGATTGCAGTTTCCATATAGTTGTTATTTCCAACATCATTCCATGAACCACCAAAAATAAATAAAGCATTACGAGAGTGACCACGGCAGCTTGTTGCAACAAGAAGGCTTGCAAATGACACCAAAAAGAAAGAAAAATTATTGAATCTCAGGTCTGCCATATTTCACTTGGAATAAAAGGTGGTGGTTGTTTGACAATACTATTCTGCTTCCTTCTGAATTTATAGAGGAAAGTGGTGCGATTTTTTTTACTTCTCCCATTCAATTCTCCTCGTTTCTAGGAAAAAGAAGAGGAAATGAGCTAATTACACGTTGGGACACACTGGCAATAGCAGACCAACTAATGGGATCGCTTTGGGTGCCAACAAAGAGTTGATGATATTTTGAAAAGAACCCAAGTGTTTTGGGTTGTAATCTTTTATAATTTTGTCTACAATTTTCTTGTTTCAAGGCTGTTATTGTGATGCGGAAGATTTCTTTATAATATTCAATTTAATCTAATCACAGAATCCCAATTGAATACACTTTCTTCAAAAGTCTTAAGTCTGCGGGGCATGCAATGCCCTGTAGCCCTTGATGAATCTTCGATAGTCGCCAAAAGATTTAAGATTTTAGATGTTGTCAATTTGAAACCATTTCAAATTTCATGAGATAAGGACATAAAACTTAATTCATTAAGCCTTCTACATTATATGTGTGTGCGCGCGCGCTATTAAGGCTAATTTCACTGTCAAAATCTTACATTTTTCCAATGGAATATTCCATCAATAATTAGACAATGATTCCGTCAGCATAATTTTTACCGACGAACTCATCGAAGGTTACTGTTTGTTGAAAAAACTTTCCTCAATGATTCCTATTCTGTCAGTCATTTCATCGGTATTGTAATCATCAATGGATTTACAAACAGAAAAAGCACACCTGACAAAAAACATTAACTCGCTTTATTTCATCGGTATCTCCATCAATGAATATAACATTTGAATGATATGAAGTTTGAGTGCTCAGAACCAATTGCGAGAATCCAACGGTTGAAACATTCTAAGTCGTCCACAAGTCCTCGGCTATATAGTGTTTGAGATATTTTAAACCTGATTTCTATCGGGTTCACGAGACAATCTTGCCTCCAACCATAGTTCCAGATGGGTTAAAGGATTGTCCCTGTATCTCTCCTGTAACCCGGTGTTATATATTTCCTATAAAAAAGTTAGCAAACTCAAAAAAAAAAAAAAAACTCAAGATAAGAAATTGTTGAAATCCAACATACCACGAACTTCTGAGCTCAACTATCCATAAGTTGTTGCACCTTTTTTTGATAATCATCATTCCACATGTGCGTTTTTTACAAAAAAAAACTCCATAGGTATTTGTTCATGGCCAAGAACCATTGCCTGCAATAGAAAATTGTTATTAGTTAAAAATATTCATATAAAACAACATTTAGATAAAAACATTTGATGTAATAAAAAATAATTTTATCATCTACTTCGCATGCAAAACAATGGAACGAATCTGCTGGTGTGCGTGGTAATGGAATCGAGAATCTCCTTGCTATGGTTCTCCATATCATATTGTGACCATTGCACGAATCGCTCAGACATTATGTATTGAATATATTTTGCTTATACAACCTTTGATATGTATGAAGGTATGAAATCTTTCCAAACCGTCACATCTTTCCAGCATGGAAAATCTCTTACTTTACCATATTGTTTTGGTGCCGACCATGAATAGACACCTAAGTCATAGGTAGCCACTCTCAACATGGGCTCGTTGAGTGCAATGCTGCCATGCAACAGGGGGGTCGCTTTTGAGTTGGATCCATTTACTGGGAAGTACTTTTCCTAGTGGAAGCCCGACCAATCAATGTAAGTTTGCTTTCCTTTCATGCACTACTAAAAAATAAAACACAATTAATAATGTTTGAAAAAATAATTTCAATTAACGAATGCAATTTCAAGTTTACAAATGTTGAGGCTGCTTGAAAGATAACATCAACTATGAAATCGTTAATGACATTGCTATTGTTTCAATGGAGTCAAGTTCCCAAAAATTCTAAATGAAAACCCATGATTGAGTCGACCCAATCGGGTTAGCCCAACCAAGTTAACCTAGGCGAGTCAACTACTTCTAGGTTGACCCAGGCAGGTCAATCTATCTAGATCGATCCAACTAGGTCAATTTTATTATTATTTTTTGTCTCTAGGCTTTGTATGGATTTTTTTTTCGTGTTTGCGAATATGTTTGGTAAGACCTCTTTAAATTTGTTGAGTATTTTTTTATTATTATTTCAAGAAGTCTACAAAATATACAAAAAAATCATAGCATCTAGTATTTCCATATGGAAAATCAAAATACATGTTTGCATGCATTTTGGGATTTAATAACCAATTTACTAAATCCATGAGAATTTGACCACTATTTCAATAACCAATATTTTTATTTATGAGAATTAATGGTTAATATTATGTTATAGAACGCTAAACCTATAAATGTGGTTGGTATTTGAATGTCAAAAGTTGACAAGAAAAAGTCTCAAAGTTATTTTAAATATTCACCAATTTTAATTCTAAAAACTCTCAAAGTTATTCTAAATATTTGAAAGAGAGCAGTATACTAGAGTATATGTTTTACTAAAATTACTGATAGTTTTACTGACGGAATAAGTTCGTCAATATATTCTAAAGAGTTGGAAAAAAAATATTAAAAATTTTGTTGCCACTATTTAATCATTAATGAAATTCAACCATTGTCAATTCACAGATGGAAATACTGAAAAAATAAAACGAGTAAATGTTTTTTGTTTGGTGCACTTTTCTGTTTGTAAATCCATCAAGGATTACATTATTGATGAACAACTGAAAAAACAGGAATCACCGAAGAAAGTTTTTTCGACCAATAGTAACTGTCTGTGAGCTTGTCAACAAATTAATCATGCCGATGGAATCATTGTCTAACTACCTATGGAATATCCTATCTGTAAAATGTAAAATTTTGGTAGTGAAATGAGCAATCAATAACATATATATAGTCTTTATGTGCAAGGTAAGGAATTAGCATCACTCTTTTTCTTTCTTCTTTTTTCTAAATGTGCCTATGATACGCAAGGGGAAAGGAAGGAATAACTGTAAGTTAACTGACGGAATTAAATTGTTGGTAATATTAAAAATTTCACTGATGGAATTACAAACGGTTTTTTTTTCTATGAAATGTTATATTCACCAATGGAAATACGAACATTATAAAACATGTAATTTTTTTTTGTTTGGTGCGCTTTTTATGTCTATAAATCATTGAGGAAAGTTTTTTCAATGAACAGTAATTGTCTGTGAGCCTATCGGTAAAAGTCATGCCGACAAAATCATTGTCTAAATACCAATAGAATATCCTGTCAGTAAAATGTAAAATTTTGGTAGTGAAATGAACCATCAATAACATATATATATATATATATATATAGTCTTTATGTGCAAGGTAAGAATTAGCATCACTCTTTTTCTTTCTTCTTTTTTCTAATCTTGCCTATGATATGCAAGGGGAAAGGAAGGAATAACTGTAAGTTAACCACTTAAAACATAATAACTTTTTAAAGGGTTTATATATAAAATAAAATAAAATAAACACTTGTAAATCCACCCATCGCAGCAGTAAACACAAAAATTATATAAATGATTACAACCCAAAACACTTGGATTTGTTTTCCAAAATATGAACAGCTCGTTGTTGCCACCCAAAGCAATCCCATCGGTCTATCCTTTTGCCAGTGTGTCCCAACTTGTAATTAGCTCATTTCCTCTTCTTTTTCCTAGAAACGAGGAGAATTGAATGGGAGATGTAAAAAAAATCGCACCTCTTTCCTCTATAAATTCAGAAGGAAGCAGAATAGTATTGTCAAACAACCACCACCTTTTATTCCAAGTGAAATATGGCAGACCTGAGATTCAATAATTTTTCTTTCTTTTTGGTGTCATTTGCAAGCCTTCTTGTTGCAACAAGCTGCCGTGGTCACTCTCGTAATGCTTTATTTATTTTTGGTGGTTCATGGAATGATGTTGGAAATAACAACTATATGGAAACTGCAATCAAAGCAAACTTTTTGCCATACGGGGAAACCTTCTTTAAGAACGCAACAGGAAGGGCTTCTAACGGTCGATTAGTCCCAGATTTTATTGGTAAGAAGAAATAAAATCCTTAGCAACATTTTTCTTTGTTTTTATTATTATTTTATGAAATGAATTATTAGAATATGATTCTTCCAAATTTTTTTGTAGCCGGGTTTGCCAAGTTACCATTAATTCCACCATATCTAAGTCCTGATAACAATGAGTTCACAAATGGATTGAACTATGCATCAGCCGGAGCTGGTGCTCTGACTGAAACTAATGTAGGAAAGGTATGTGATCTAGCCTCGTGTGATGTATTTTCTTTTTCTTCGTGGGACGGCTTAGGCTTGTCTCTCCTATTATTGATTATTATTCATGATATTTTTAATTTGAATTTCTTCTTAACAAGATTGTTTTTTATTTCCCTTCTGAAGACCATAGGCCTTAAAACTCAGCTAAGTTTTTTCAAGTATACGAAGAAGCACTTGGACGTCAAACTTGGTGAAGCAAAAACGAAGACGTTGTTGTCTAGAGCTCTTTATATGTTTAGCATAGGAAGCAGTGATTACATAACATTTGCCACCCACAAGACCACCGAGCACCCGTCCTACACAAGGGAAGAGTATGTCAAGGCGGTTATCGGCAACCTGACAGATGCGATCCAGGTAATTAACATGTCATGGTAACATACCGCAGGCACCTCTTCTATGTTGAAAGTAAATTGATTTCTAGAAATTAATTGAACCGGCAAATCGGCTGGAAACAAATTGACCAGTGATGTGGGTGGTCAATTGTCTGTAAACCGGTTCAAATTTGATTTCTATCAAATTTGACTATATGTAACGATTGTACTTTGGTGCATCAGGAAATTCATAACATGGGAGGAAGGAAATTTGGATTTTCGAATATAGGTGATGTGGGTTGTTCTCCGTTCCTTAGAGCACTTAATAATGCCAAAAACAACGGATCAGGATGCATGGATGAAGTTACGATTCTTGCAGAACTCCATAATAAAGCACTAACTAAAGCCCTCAGAAAACTTCAGACAAAGCTAGAAGGATTTAAATATTCCAGTTTTGATCTCTATGCTGCTTCAAAGGAAATAATTGACAACCCCTCGAAATACGGTACGCCTATCTACTTGTTATTCGAAAAGATTGTTATAATCCGATGTCTATTCCAATTTCTAACATGTAATTTAAATTCTGTGAAGGTTTCAAGGAGGGTAAGGTGGCATGTTGTGGTACGGGTCCATACAAAGGAAACCTTACTGGTTGCTGCCCTAAAACAGTATGTGATCATGCCAACGACTACTTGTTTTTCGATGGGGTTCATCCAACAGAAAAGGCCAACTACCAATATGCAAAGCTAATGTGGAGTGGAAGAGCCGATATAGTGAAGCCTTACAATCTTAAAACACTACTTAAGAAAATATAGACAAAGTTATTCTTGACCAAATGTAATAAAAGTTTTCCAAAAATTAAGGAGCATGATCGATATCTTGTAATTGTCCAGTAATAAAGCTTTCAAGTTTTGGGGATGTATAGCCCGTGGATTTCATTGCCCGCTCGATGATTAAGATCAAGATTGAACTAGCCATTCTCAAATAACCTTAACACTAGTAATGACATCATAGACTTGACTTTATGGTCTCTAATGTGATTGAAGATGACAACATTCTTTCCGTGACAGATGATGGTTCATCTCAGTAACCAGATTATTTACGCACTTTGGAAATTCTGTTGGGAAATCCAACCGGTGATGTACTGATATTTGATCATAGGAGGCTAAGCACACTGACACAATATTTAACGTGGTTCGACACATTGCCTACATTCACAGCAGTGTCAATATTATTAGAGATAGAGAAAGAATACAAAACAAATACATGGACGAGGAGGATTACTTCACTCAAACTCGACTCTCAGCTCATATTGGTGCCCTTGCAGCTCTCTCTTTCCCTCTACTCTCTTACACACATTCACCACTCTCTCAAATTTTGCTCTCTCTCTCTCTCTTGGTGCCCATTCTAAGCTTCAATGGCATCTCCTCTTCTCATTTGTCATCAATGATGGCCACCTAACAGTTACCTACTTGTGACTTTTGGTTGCTACACCATCAACTCTCTTTGACAATGACAACCCTACTTCTTAGGGTAGGTTGCACACGTTGATTGCTGCACATTAATGGCAACAATCCTAACAATCACCCCCTTTGCCATTTGTGTGGGCAATTGTCCTCTTGCTTCTTCAGCACAAG
Source organism: Populus tomentosa (assembly GCA_018804465.1). Classification (NCBI taxonomy): domain Eukaryota; kingdom Viridiplantae; phylum Streptophyta; class Magnoliopsida; order Malpighiales; family Salicaceae; genus Populus; species Populus tomentosa. The sequence goes on from CM031975.1 coordinate 6,775,157, forward strand.
CTTGCATCTTGCGGCTCTTCCAAGCTTACCATTCTGAGAGCGTTTTTGGCCAAGTGTATAGGTACTTGCCACACCTTTCAATCACCAGAGTTACCCAACCACACCTTTTCTTACAAGTGATCTGGAATATTGTTGTTTTTATACATGATTTCTCAACATCTAGCGAGACTACTAGTGCTTAGATTCGTCAAGATTGGTCTTCATTAATTTTTCACTCTCCATCTCAAATTGTCCACATCTCAGGTGTCCAGAGTGTCTTAATTTTGCCTTCCATCAAGGTAATTAATTTTTTCCACTAAACAATTTGGCACACATAATTGGGCACATGTGTGCGACTTCTTCTTCTTCATCTCCATCGACCTCCATCAAGACCTTTAGATGCCTCCTGATCGGGCAATCTCTCTTGAATAATTCACCACTACCATTTTTGGTCTCAAATCTGAACGATCAGACTGTACCATTGCATTCGAAACGATCAAATTAGCTGAAAACAAGTTTGAAATCGTCCAAATCGCATTTCAGATGGCTAAGATTTGATCAAAACATTTCTGGTCTGATGAGCGGCTTAGATTCAATCACAAATCTGGTTGCACGTAGGACTAGCTACAGTAGATCCTTTTCCTCAGCTCCAGCTGATTAGTACTAAAAAGTGCAAGTTTATCAAGGTTCTATATCATCATTTTGCACTTGAAATATCAATAATTTGTTAAATGTTAATGGTTTCTATGATAATTTGTTGTCTTTTCTTGATCAAGCTGTGGAACAGAAATTTCTAACATCTTCGGCACGACGAATTATAATCTTTGCTGCTACTACTGAACAATTGATTGACCAACTACAATCTTTTATCCCTATCATTGATCCCTGCATGAGTCGCCTAGATTGGTTAACTATGAAAAGCTGTAAAAAGCTTAGATTAGATTTGAGCCTTCATTTGTGAAACCTTGTGTCTTTTGGTTTCATTAATAGCATATTATTTTGTTTGGTTACTTCTTATGTTTGTTTAAGTGTGTTTCAGGTTTGTCAGTGTTTGCTGTTTTAGGTGATGTCTTCTATACTCTATCTTTCTACCTTAGGACATTGAGGACAATGTCTCGTTTTGGTTGGGGGGAGAGCGTGTAGTAGTTAAAAAAAAAACTAACTTGCTAACTGTTTGTGCTATTTAACAAAATTGTTACTAGGATGGCAGAGTATGGAGTCAGTTTTATTAACTCTTGAGATGCATCTTAGTAAGTATCATTACCAAGGTCTATCATAATACTTCTTGAAATATTCAGATTTACAAACTCTCGCATTGTTATCACTTGATTCTACTTCATATACTCATTTAACAAGTATTCTTAAACCTTTATTTTCACACACACACTTTAACATATGATTGTGGGTTGCACGTTGGATTATTACATTATTTATGTTCTTTTGTTGAAGGTAACAACTAAGGGAAAGGGATAGTATATAATTTGCAAAAAAAAAAATGATAATATTGATGATAATAAAAACGTAGATGAGTTTGGTTTCGTAGCCTCCCTAACCTAAGCAATTAAACCTGAAGGGGTGTTTTAACACCTAATACCCTAAAGTCAACTGACTTGGGAGCTATTGGCCCAAAGCTTATTACATGGGTTGAGGAGAAAAGCTTAAGGGAATCAAACATTGCACTATCTACATATCAGTATCTGCAACCCGAGTTACTAAGCTCGTAGGGGTGTCTCAACACCTAATACCCTAAGACCAACTGATTTGGGAGTCATTAGCCAAAAACTCGTTACATAGGTTAAAGATACATTATGTTTTAAGTTCTATGTGCATATAAATTAAAAAAGAAGAAAAAAAGAAAAGAGAAAAAAGAGAAAAAGAAAAAGAAAAAATAATAATAATCCCAACCCAAGGAAGTTTACCTTAAACATTTGAACATAATATTGTTTTCTTCCAAAAAAAAGCCCCATCATCTATGTTTTCATATATTGAGCACATAAAAAGAAGGTTTATTAATATCTTGTTTAAGATATATGAAGCAGGAATATAAATTTAATGAGAGTTTGTTTATCTGGATAGATTAATGGAAGTTGAATGATGAATGCCTTGCTTTGTGGAACTTGCAAATTGTTTCTCTATTTTAACGCTTTTGATTACTAGGGACTAGTAATAAGCAGGTTGGGGGTGTGATTAGTACTTAAAAGTGCATGTTTATCAAGGTTCTATATCATCATTTTGCACTTGAAGTATCAATAACTCCTTAACTAAAGCATGTTTTATAATAATAAGTTTGATACTATAAGATACCTTAATTTATGGTAAATGCTCATCTTAAATGCAGGCCTATCACATAAATGAAAGTATTGATTGATGAGTTTAAGTATTGAAAGTGAAAGGACAAAGAGATGGTCAAACTTAGAAAAGAGATGCTGGTGCAGTCCAAACTGGAACATTGCTCGGTAATTGGATCATATCTGGAGCTCTAGATCTCGGATTTATATGCATTTTATATGGATGGAAAGGTAAGACATAGGCCTACAACTTTCATGGGAACCCAAGATTTAAAAAGGCCATTTTGAAGTCCAAATTGTAGGAACAACAAAGAAGTCCGAAGTTGTCCTGCAGCCCAGACACTATTCAGTGTTCAGCCCATATCTTGAGTTCTAGAAGTCCAAATGACCTCATCCTTTTTTTTTTGGAAAGCTAACATTCCTGAGGATTCTGGATAAATTATGATGTTAGCAATGACATCTTGTTCAGACAAGAAGATAAGGATTGTCACCAAAGTCAAGATGTGGCCACCCACTCATCAATTAATCAACAAATCAATAGTTCCAAATTTTGGCCTATAAAAGGAGGCATTTACCATGTATTGAGGCATCTTGGTTTTTAGATCAAGATCATGCTCTTGCTTTCTCTCTTTGTATTGCTTATGTCTTGCTTTCATTAAGATCAAGTTTATGCACTTCATTTCCTTTCCTTTACTTAGTTAACTTCTTTCTCATTTATGTTCTTATCTTGTTCATTTATGTTTCCTTCTTTCATTATGTTTAGCTAAGTTAATTATATCAAGGTGAAAAAGGTACACTAATGGTGTAAGAATAAGTATAATATAAACTTAACGTGGACCTTAATGTTGAATACTAACATGTTTTATATTTGTTATCTTGTTCACTTTTAATACTTTGCTTGTTAAATGGTTAATCTAGATTTATATTGTGTAACACTTGGTACAACAAATACTTAGTACTTTCATAGCCCATACTGTATGGTATAACCGTCACCTGAGCTATGAAAGGAACTTGATTTGTTGTTAACATAAGTTATAATCATGAATGCCTGACAACATTTACAAGTATTAGCATTATTCAAATAAGATAACTAATGTAATCATGTTAATAATTTATAATCTGATTGGAACCTCCTTTATGTGTGGTTTCCAATTGAGTAATAAGAGTTTATACTATACTTATTTGAAGTACCATTAGTGGATCCTCTAACCTTGATATTTGTTCTTATCATTGTTTAATCCTTGCATAAATCTTCCATCTCAAAGTTCTTATTAATTTCTTCCTCTTCTTGTTATATTTTATGTACATTAAGTATGCTCTGTGTTTGATCAAGGATCCTGACATTGTTGGTCTTGCCTTGTTCATTCGCATCAGAAACCTGCTTATATTATATAATATATCTCTTTGATTTTTTTTATAAAATCAGTATATAGGCTGGAAACCTGTGACCCGATCTTTGAGATCATTCTCAGGTATAACAACGTCACGTACTGAGTATTATTAATATTATTATTACTATTACTATTATTGTTGTTATTATTTTTGTTGTTGTTGTTGTGTTGTTATTTATAATTTATACAATTAATCTCTCTATGGTTTGACCCTGGTCTTGTCGGGTTATTTATTACTTCGACACTCTTGCACTTGGAAAAAGACATCAAGCTTTTGGTCGTGTCACCAGCTCGGCTCGCGGCTGATGACATGGCAGGTAGGTCCCACTATGATGACATGCCTGCTGACTAGTTGCTAACATGGCATGCCTACTGTGCATGCTGATGTCACATTTACATCAGGCTTACGTCATCCTTAGCATGCCTACTGTGCATGCTGACGTCATATTTACGTCATGCTGCCATCATCCTTATCCGAGTCAGTCAAGTGGGTCGGGTCGTCTGGTATTCTGGTTGGGTCAACTCATCCGGGTGAAGAAGACGAGTGAAATGCGTGGGGCGCATCTATGCGCGTGGGCAGACGCCTTGCTGGAGCATGACGGTGCGTGCGACAATGTCCGACATCTGATTTTGACGTTGTTTTCACCAGTGGCTTCGTCTCTTTCTCCTCTACATAGTGGTATGGTCAAAACATAATTTTGATAACTTTTATTTCTTAGCAAAAATCAAACATCACTTTAAACCATATGCTCTGATACCAATTGTTGGGGAATCCGACCGATGATGTACTGATATTTGCTTATAGGAGGCTAAGCGTGACACAATATTTAAGGTGGTCCGGCAAATTACCTACATCCACGGGAGAGTTAATATTATTAGAGATAGAGAAAGAATACAAAACAAATACATGGAGGAGGAGGATCACTTCACTCAAACTCGACTCCCAGCTCACATTGCTGCCCTTGCAGCTCTCTCTTTCTCCCTACTCTCTTGCACACATTCACCACTCTCTCACATTTTGCTCTCTCACTCTCTGTGCCTATTTATAGGCTTCAATGACAGCTCCTCTTCTCATTTGTCAACAATGATGGCCACCTAACAATTACCTACTTTTGACTTTTGGTTGCTACACCATCAACACTCTTTAACAATGGCAACCCTACTTCTTAGGGTAGGTTGCACATGCTGATTGCTGCATATTAATGGAACAACCCTAACATATTCATCCTTCTCAGTATAGGAAAGCTCCTACAGTAAATACATTTTTTCTTAACAAATTTATAAGTTGTGCACACATTAAACTAATTATATTCACGCTACATTTTTATCCAAAAATCTCACTTTTTTTTTTTCTAATCTTGCCTATAGTTAATAAGGGGACAGGAAGGAAATCATAAAGTTAACCACTTAATGTTGATGTTAAGATAGGAAAAGGTTCCTAGATGAAGGGAAAAAATTGTGTTTAAAATCTTTATTTAATTAGCTAGGTAATTAGAACCTTATTGAACTAGTATATTTGGAAACCTTATTTGATTAGGATAGTTTGAGGTTGTAATTTCCCTATAAATATAAGGGCCTTGTATGTAGAATTTATTTTTGTGTTGAATATTAATGAATAAGAGCTTAGATGATTAAATATTTGAGTGTTTAGTGTTTTCAACAATTTATATTAGTGCTTGGAAAAAAATGGAGAGCACGACCACAAGAAAATTAATTTCAGCCATCAACATATGTTATGTGAACCATCCACATATGGTATTAAGGAAAAGAACTTTGTAATTACCAAGCTTCCATCCTTCATACATAGTGCTCGGAACCAACCTTAGTAAACGGAAGTCAAAGATCTTAGATAAGGTAGCATGTGAGTTTTTTTTTTTTGGGCAAATACATATTGATTAACTCTGGATTGACAAGGTAAAAAGAATGTCAAAATTAGTTCATTATTTGTCTGCATGCAAAAATGAACTCCCATTTGCCTAAAATATCTTAATTGGAGAAATAATGCTCAGTTTAGTAGATAGAAAATATAAGAAATAAGGTTTCTAAGTATAATAGGAGGCTTTAACAAAAGATATCAGTCATCCTCTTATATTTATATATGTAGAGTTGTATACAATAACAAACATACAATGCACAACACATAATCATACTCCTATACAAGGTAAATATGTATATAGAAAGGTAATTCCAAAATCCCATGATAATTCCCATAATATACCCCTTCAAGCCAAAGGTTGGGACTCCACACGAAGCTTGGACATAAGATAGGAAAAGGAATCATAAAGTAAAGGTTTTGTAAGAACATTAGCTAATTAATCCTAAAAAGAGATAAAACGAACTTCAATCTCCTTCTTAGCAACTCTATTACAAACAAAATGATAATCAACCTCAACATGCATAGCACAAACATGAAAATATAAAGTTGACCAAGTGCAGAACATGTGGGTATGCTCATTATAAACTCAAAACCAGAAGGGGAAGGACTTTTGTCACACATAGAGAGCTTACATACTTCTCAATCACTCCTAAACTGGAGATGTTATTTATCTCTCCAAAACTGTAGAGCAAATTACATGACATCATTCACATGATAAAGTGGATGGAGTCATGGTGCACTCATATGATGATGAAGCTTGAAAACATTTGAATAGGGTGTATCTTTAGTTTTTAATGAAATTAAAGAATGTACATCTTGAGTTATGTACAGACAGATTCAATCCTTTTGGATCATTTATTGCTCCTTATTTTTGTTGGCTGGTGATACTCATGGTTTAAAACTTACCATTAGGGATGTGTATGAGGCTAAAGTTTATATGTTTATCTATAGTCATATCCAATCCTAATAGTCTAGGTCGGAATATAAATGTTTGTCTTCGACCGTTCATTGGTGAGTTAAAGTAGTTGTGGTCAATCAGAACTTTCACTTATGATGTCTTAGGAAAAAAAAATCAAATAAAGGCAGTTTTGACATGGAATAACAATGATTTTTCCATGTATGATGTTGTAACCTATTTTTGGATCCCCACAAATAAAAATAAAAATAATAATAATAAAAACCAAAACAGTGTCGTTCTGAGAGACACTGTTCTTCTCTCCCCACATGCTGCTGCCAAAACCCAAAACCCCACGCCCCCTCATGACTAGAAAATAGTGAAGGCGTGCCCTGCAAAGCCATGCCTGTTGGAGACCTCACCCGGTGTCGTGACAGGGACACCCCTTGCTCCTCATGCTCAACGATGCTCCCTATGCGCAACGGTGGGGGACACCCCTACTCCCCATACGCAACAGTAGGGATGTCGCCCTGCTCCTCTATACCTATAAATACTACGCTCAACACCAGAACATGAGGGGGGGAGGAAGTTTCGAAACAGAGAGGAACAGGAAAAAAAAAAAAAGATGTTTTGAAGGAGAAGAAAGAACATAGAGAAAAGAAAGGAAAGGAGATGATAGGAAAAAAAAAAGGTAAAAACACAAAGAACGTAAAGAAGCTTGAAATAGGGGGAAGAGCACCCGTTGGTGGCCATCGTTTTTTTTCTCCCTAATTGCGAACTGCTGCCATTCTCTAGCACAAACACACCAACACTGCCATCGCCATTGTCATTTTTCCTCAGCTCTCCATCTTCTTCCCACACGCTGCACCATCATTGAAAAAAATGCAGAAGCCTGCGCCACGGTACAAACGAGAAAAATAGCAGCAAAACACTGCCTGCCACTGCAAGGAAGAGCCACCGTCGCTCTGCCATCATCACCACTGCCAGCTGCCACTGTTCTCCCAATTGACAACAACACCGTGAGAAACAAAAGGAGAAAATAAAAGCAGAGGAGAATAGAGTAGAAATAAAAAAAACACATAGAAGAAAGAAAAGAAAAGCTAACCACCATCCAGCCATCCTCCAGTCAGCAACCACCGGCAACACTGCCTTCAAAGCAACCGCAGGTCGGCTATCTTCCACTTATCTCCTTTTACTGTTCATCTTCTTGCATGCAGAACATTCATTGTGCACATTCTATAAGCAAGAAAAAAATTAATCGGTTACTCTGCAGTTACACAATAACCGACTAATTAATTAACTAGTTGCTCTGCTCATGCACAGTAACCAGTCCATGTTTGTTTTGGGCTGGAACATCAGCCCAGCCCATGTGGCTGGGCTGAGTCTAGCCCTGTAGAAACTAGGCCACAATTTATTTTGGGCTGATTTCGGCCCAGTTTCTTTTTGGGCCGGGTCTAGCCCGTTTGAAAAAATTTCTTCAAAGAATTATTTAAAAAAATATGTGTTTTTTTGCAAGTTTGTTACTGCATTTTGATTAATATCGGTTTGTATTTTTATACTATGAAGATACAAATCCAGTATGAAAATACCCGGATTTTTTTTTCGTGTTTGCGAATATGTTTGGTAAGACCTCTTTAAATTTGTTGAGTATTTTTTTATTATTATTTCAAGAAGTCTACAAAATATACAAAAAAATCATAGCATCTAGTATTTCCATATGGAAAATCAAAATACATGTTTGCATGCATTTTGGGATTTAATAACCAATTTACTAAATCCATGAGAATTTGACCACTATTTCAATAACCAATATTTTTATTTATGAGAATTAATGGTTAATATTATGTTATAGAACGCTAAACCTATAAATGTGGTTGGTATTTGAATGTCAAAAGTTGACAAGAAAAAGTCTCAAAGTTATTTTAAATATTCACCAATTTTAATTCTAAAAACTCTCAAAGTTATTCTAAATATTTGAAAGAGAGCAGTATACTAGAGTATATGTTTTACTAAAATTACTGATAGTTTTACTGACGGAATAAGTTCGTCAATATATTCTAAAGAGTTGGAAAAAAAATATTAAAAATTTTGTTGCCACTATTTAATCATTAATGAAATTCAACCATTGTCAATTCACAGATGGAAATACTGAAAAAATAAAACGAGTAAATGTTTTTTGTTTGGTGCACTTTTCTGTTTGTAAATCCATCAAGGATTACATTATTGATGAACAACTGAAAAAACAGGAATCACCGAAGAAAGTTTTTTCGACCAATAGTAACTGTCTGTGAGCTTGTCAACAAATTAATCATGCCGATGGAATCATTGTCTAACTACCTATGGAATATCCTCTGTAAAATGTAAAATTTTGGTAGTGAAATGAGCAATCAATAACATATATATAGTCTTTATGTGCAAGGTAAGGAATTAGCATCACTCTTTTTCTTTCTTCTTTTTTCTAAATGTGCCTATGATACGCAAGGGGAAAGGAAGGAATAACTGTAAGTTAACTGACGGAATTAAATTGTTGGTAATATTAAAAATTTCACTGATGGAATTACAAACGGTTTTTTTTTCTATGAAATGTTATATTCACCAATGAAAATACGAACATTATAAAACATGTAATTTTTTTTTGTTTGGTGCGCTTTTTATGTCTATAAATCATTGAGGAAAGTTTTTTCAATGAACAGTAATTGTCTGTGAGCCTATCGGTAAAAGTCATGCCGACAAAATCATTGTCTAAATACCAATAGAATATCCTGTCAGTAAAATGTAAAATTTTGGTAGTGAAATGAACCATCAATAACATATATATATATATATATATATATAGTCTTTATGTGCAAGGTAAGAATTAGCATCACTCTTTTTCTTTCTTCTTTTTTCTAATCTTGCCTATGATATGCAAGGGGAAAGGAAGGAATAACTGTAAGTTAACCACTTAAAACATAATAACTTTTTAAAGGGTTTATATATAAAATAAAATAAAATAAACACTTGTAAATCCACCCATCGCAGCAGTAAACACAAAAATTATATAAATGATTACAACCCAAAACACTTGGATTTGTTTTCCAAAATATGAACAGCTCGTTGTTGCCACCCAAAGCAATCCCATCGGTCTATCCTTTTGCCAGTGTGTCCCAACTTGTAATTAGCTCATTTCCTCTTCTTTTTCCTAGAAATGAGGAGAATTGAATGGGAGATGTAAAAAAAATCGCACCTCTTTCCTCTATAAATTCAGAAGGAAGCAGAATAGTATTGTCAAACAACCACCACCTTTTATTCCAAGTGAAATATGGCAGACCTGAGATTCAATAATTTTTCTTTCTTTTTGGTGTCATTTGCAAGCCTTCTTGTTGCAACAAGCTGCCGTGGTCACTCTCGTAATGCTTTATTTATTTTTGGTGGTTCATGGAATGATGTTGGAAATAACAACTATATGGAAACTGCAATCAAAGCAAACTTTTTGCCATACGGGGAAACCTTCTTTAAGAACGCAACAGGAAGGGCTTCTAACGGTCGATTAGTCCCAGATTTTATTGGTAAGAAGAAATAAAATCCTTAGCAACATTTTTCTTTGTTTTTATTATTATTTTATGAAATGAATTATTAGAATATGATTCTTCCAAATTTTTTTGTAGCCGGGTTTGCCAAGTTACCATTAATTCCACCATATCTAAGTCCTGATAACAATGAGTTCACAAATGGATTGAACTATGCATCAGCCGGAGCTGGTGCTCTGACTGAAACTAATGTAGGAAAGGTATGTGATCTAGCCTCGTGTGATGTATTTTCTTTTTCTTCGTGGGACGGCTTAGGCTTGTCTCTCCTATTATTGATTATTATTCATGATATTTTTAATTTGAATTTCTTCTTAACAAGATTGTTTTTTATTTCCCTTCTGAAGACCATAGGCCTTAAAACTCAGCTAAGTTTTTTCAAGTATACGAAGAAGCACTTGGACGTCAAACTTGGTGAAGCAAAAACGAAGACGTTGTTGTCTAGAGCTCTTTATATGTTTAGCATAGGAAGCAGTGATTACATAACATTTGCCACCCACAAGACCACCGAGCACCCGTCCTACACAAGGGAAGAGTATGTCAAGGCGGTTATCGGCAACCTGACAGATGCGATCCAGGTAATTAACATGTCATGGTAACATACCGCAGGCACCTCTTCTATGTTGAAAGTAAATTGATTTCTAGAAATTAATTGAACCGGCAAATCGGCTGGAAACAAATTGACCAGTGATGTGGGTGGTCAATTGTCTGTAAACCGGTTCAAATTTGATTTCTATCAAATTTGACTATATGTAACGATTGTACTTTGGTGCATCAGGAAATTCATAACATGGGAGGAAGGAAATTTGGATTTTCGAATATAGGTGATGTGGGTTGTTCTCCGTTCCTTAGAGCACTTAATAATGCCAAAAACAACGGATCAGGATGCATGGATGAAGTTACGATTCTTGCAGAACTCCATAATAAAGCACTAACTAAAGCCCTCAGAAAACTTCAGACAAAGCTAGAAGGATTTAAATATTCCAGTTTTGATCTCTATGCTGCTTCAAAGGAAAGAATTGACAACCCCTCGAAATACGGTACGCCTATCTACTTGTTATTCGAAAAGATTGTTATAATCCGATGTCTATTCCAATTTCTAACATGTAATTTAAATTCTGTGAAGGTTTCAAGGAGGGTAAGGTGGCATGTTGTGGTACGGGTCCATACAAAGGAAACCTTACTGGTTGCTGCCCTAAAACAGTATGTGATCATGCCAACGACTACTTGTTTTTCGATGGGGTTCATCCAACAGAAAAGGCCAACTACCAATATGCAAAGCTAATGTGGAGTGGAAGAGCCGATATAGTGAAGCCTTACAATCTTAAAACACTACTTAAGAAAATATAGACAAAGTTATTCTTGACCAAATGTAATAAAAGTTTTCCAAAAATTAAGGAGCATGATCGATATCTTGTAATTGTCCAGTAATAAAGCTTTCAAGTTTTGGGGATGCATGGCTTGTGAATTTCTGTGTCCACTTTATTTTTATGATTAAGATCACGTTGGATTTAACCAAGATTGAAGTAGTCAGTCTCAAATAACCTTAACACAAATAGTTATCATCTTAGTGTTAACTAATAATACATAATGCTGAATCTTATCATCCAATTTACTTCTTTTTGCCTAAGGAATAATAGTATAGCATATACTGCCAAAAACTTTGAGATGCTTTGTTGAAAGCTTCCTTCCCGACCATATTTCAACTGGTGTTTTAACTACCACCACTTTTGTTGGACATCTATTTAGCATATATACAGCAATAGATATTGCCTATATATGCCCAAAACTTATTTGGAAGACCTTTTTCCTTCAGCATTGATCTTGCCATCTTCATTACTTTCTTATTCTTTCTTTCTGATACTCCATTTTACTTGGGAGCATATCTGATGGAAAAACATCGCTCAACGCCCTCTTCTTTGTAGAATTTTGCAAACTCTTTTGAGTTGTATTTTGTATCTCGATCACTCCTTAGCACTTTGATATATCAACCACTTTGCTTTTCAACATAATTTTTGAATTTTTTGAATATGTTAAAAACTTTTGATTTTTATCACATGAAATAGACCCATGTTATTTTAGTGTAGTCATCAATGAAGTACCTATTTTGATTTAGTGATAGTTTCCTCATCAGTTCACAAACATTCGCATGTACTAGCTCTAATAGTTTTTTGGCTCTTCAAGCTCCTCTAGAAGGAAAAAGGAAATGAAAGTTCATATACCTTTATAGAGAAAAGGTTTGACAAAACTATTAGGATTACAGTATGTCATTCAGTACAGGAAAGACATAGATAATTTGGTTGCAGATGCCTTGTCTAAGAAGGTTTAAATGTATAACAAATTAACAGAAAATATGGGAACGGACGAAGAAAAGTCTAGCAGCATTCATGCTATAACAACAATAGTACAAGCATGGTATGAGGAGATCAATAAGTCATAAGAAATTGATCCTAAGTTGAAGACTATTATGGCTGCAAAGTTAATCAGCACTAACAGTTAGCCTGAATTCACCTTGACTTATGGGGTATTAAGGTATAAAAACAAAATTGTAATTAGCAGTAATGGAAAATTAAAGAGAGGGTTAGTTGATGATAGTCATGATCCCTGTATTGGTAGGCATGCAAGATTTCAAAACTCATACAAAAGGCTTAAGGCATCTTTTTATTGGCCAACAATGAAGCAAGTACTAGTTAAGCAAGTGGTAAGAGAATGTGATACTTGTAAGAGAGCAAAAATGAAAAGAGTAACTTATCCAAGGCTGTATAACCTCTTCCATTATAAGAAGGTGCATGGAAGGATATTGCAATGAACTTTATTGAACGCTTCCTAAGTTTGAAGGTATGGATACACCATTGAGGTGGTAGTGGGCAGATTTACAAAATAAACCTATTTTATTGCTTTAACACATCCATTTTCAGCTCAAGATGTTACACACACATTTCTGAATCATTTTTATAAGTTTTGTGGTTTGTCTGCTTCAATTGTAACTAATAAAGACAAGAAATTTTCAAGTATTTTTTGGAGGAAACTATTTAGAAGGTTGAGGGTCAAGTTATTCATAAGCTCAACCTATATCACCCTCAAACAGATGGGTAATCTGAGAGGGTAAACCAATGCCTGGAGAATTACTTAATATATATGACAATGTATAATCCCAGGAAGTGGTATTCATGGTTTTCATTGGCACAATGGTGGTACAATGCCAATAGTCATTCAACCATTAAGATGTCATTTTTTCAAGCATTGTATGGTTATGTACCACCTAATAGAGAGATTATAATTCATGATGTTTCTCTAGTAGCTATTGTGGATGATATGTTGCAAGTTAGAATAAACATTGATAGCATTCTCTAGAGACAGTTGGAATAAGATGAAGTAAACATTAGATAAAGGGAGAACTAAGAGGGAATTCAATATGGGAGACTTTGTTTATCTGAGATTGCAGACCTATGAAAAAACAAGTATGGATTTAAGAAACAGTTTAAAGCTCAATCCTAGATTTTATGGACCTTATAAGATAGTGTAGAGGTAGGTGTTGTGGCATATAAGCTACTGCTTCTTGAGGGAACATTAATACATCTTGTTTTTCATGTCTCACTACTCGAGAAAGGTTGGAAACCAGGCAATAATATCTTTCATTCTACCAGCAGTTGATGAATATATAAAGGCTAAAGTGGCTCATGTAGCCATCATAGACAGAAGGATGATGAAAAGAGAGAACAAAGATGCTACGAAGGTATTAGTACAATGGTCTAATCTATTTGAGGAAGACTCTACCTGGAGGATCTTGATGAACTGAGTAAGCAGTTCCCAAACTTTTATGCTAATTCTTGAGGTCAAGAATTTGTTCAGTAGGGGAGTATTGTTACATCTTCAATTGTTCAAGCATGTGGAATAAAAGCTGATTGTTATAGCTCTAGTAGTTCAAGCATATGAAATAAATGTTGACGGTTAGGTGTAACAATTCTCACGTAAAACGGAAGAATAATCACTAGAGATATAGCTGACAATTAACATATTGTTAGAAGCAGTTAGACAATTACTCTTGAATGGAAAATTCAAGGTACAAATTAGCTTGTAGTCTTAGCATGTATTTCAAGTAATGAAACGACATGTTTTCTGTAACATCTTTCCTCTTCTTTTTTTCTCTTCTTTTCCTCTTTACTCTCAATTCTTCTGAGTTTCTTGGTTATTGAGGTTGAGGCCTTAACATTTCCTACACTAGAGAAGGTGTTAAAGTGCTGTTCTTTGCTAAGTGAGAAGGAAAGTTGGAGTCTTTCTGATATTGATAAAGAGTCAGTATTTTGATCTCTTACAAGCTCTATAGATAGATATTAAGCGATTGCAGGATTTGGGTTTTCATTGTTGATAGTGTTTAAGGTTTTGAGAGGAGGAGAAGGGTTGTTGGGAGAGATATAAAGGTAAAGGTGAGGTTTTAGAAAGATGGGACAAGGATAAAATGGAAAAAATAGAGTTGGTTATGCTGGTGGAGAGGAGATGTGGTAGTGGCGGAGAAGATGATAGAGATGGAGGGAGGTTAATGGTGGTATTTTTTAAAGGATCAGAGAGAAGTGGAGTGAAGGAGCTTATATCATAAACCTCGAAAAAATTAAACTTGGAAACCTACAAGTTGGTGGATATGGTAAGGGTTTGGGAGTTTTAAACCCAAGCCCAAAGTTTTATGGGGTAAAAGATTGGCCGAAGTTTCAAAACAGAGTTTTAATGGGTTTAAAAATGTTCAATAACTTGTAGAGTAAGAATCAGATAAGAAAAAAACAAAGACATAGTTGTTAAACTAATTAGTGAATTATAGAATCCATGGCGGAGAGGTTAATTCTAGTTGGGTTTTAATTTAAATTGGCTTTGATATTAGCTTTACCAAACTCAAAAGACACTTGGAAACTAGCCAAATTCAGTCTAGACTCGATAGGTTCAACATCCATTACTTAAAAAAACAATGAAGGAATTAGCTGCCTTAAAGAAATGGATCACATTTAAGCAGAGGAAACCAGGACGATGGCTGAATAACTTTTCTCTTGTATTAACACATGTACAAAAGGAAACAATGTACAAAGTGGCGACGAGTTTCTTTGTAGCATATGATTCTTACAATCGAACAATCCAACATTAACAACCACAGATTAAGCTCAACATTGGATCTGCATGCCATAGTGCCACTGTGGCCTTGGCCTGCCACAGGTTTTCTTTCCCAGTTGACGAGTGAATGCAGTATTACAATTCACCGGTCACATAGCAGCCGACTTCCGTGCAAGACAAATTTTATATTTTACAAAATAAAATGAGAACCTCAAAAGCATCACAAAATACAGTGTAGGAAACAGAAAATAGAAATCAGGCAAAACAAAGACTTGAAAATATTAGTTACAGAAACTGCCCCACAATTTGCCACTCAGCAGACTTACTGAACAGTGACTTCTTGGTCCTACTCTTGAGTATATTCTTGACCCAGAGAATTTTAATTTTAAGAATAGTTGAGTGGATCCCTTATGCTTGACATGAAAATGGATACAGCAATGTAAAATGTAAGCAATTCAGCCATCTTTTTACGTAGAGCTTTTGTAGGAGGAAGTACAGTGAAGTGCAATTGACAAACCTTTGTTCAGGGCGGAAAGACGACATTATTGAGATTGCATAGGAGAATAATTTTCCTGATCAAGGTTGGACAAGCTACAGATAATAAACATTACAAAATAATTGCAGTAGAAACATTTAAGCAATAAAGATAACAGCCAATTTTTGAAGTGAAAACCAATTCTGGTGGTGGTTAATTCAATGCAAGTCACTTTGGTTTCTCCATTAAGTTTGTCTTATGCATGTGAGCACTGGGTTTAAATAGAAGTACTCCTTCAAAGCAACTCCATTCAAACAAATTGGCCTCAAAAGTGAATTCTAACCAAAGAGAGACCATCATCCATGGCTGAGAAGGAAGGAGGAGTTGTTGCAAAGGGTCATCAGGAAGGGCTTAAAATGGCAATCTCTCTTCTTGAGGAGTTTGGACTTCCCCTGGGACTTCTCCCTCTTGCAGACGTGATAGAAGTTGGTTTTGTTAGGAGTACTGGATACATGTGGATCGTCCAAAAGAAGAAGGTTGAACACAACTTCAAGATAGCCAGCAACACTGTGAGCTATGACACTGATATAAAGGGTTATGTCAGCAAAAAGCAAACAAGGAAACTCAAGGGAGTGAAAG
This sequence comes from Populus tomentosa, assembly GCA_018804465.1. NCBI lineage: Eukaryota > Viridiplantae > Streptophyta > Magnoliopsida > Malpighiales > Salicaceae > Populus > Populus tomentosa. The sequence goes on from CM031975.1 coordinate 6,791,363, forward strand.
CTAAGGAACTCATGCTATGGCCACCAGTAAATGAGATAACCATTGATGACCCACCAACTGGCAAAATTCACTTCAAGAGTCTTGCTGGCATCACCAAAACATTCCCAGTCGAGGCATTTGCTGCTGGTCAGTAATGCACGTCAAGAGTTTTGTAGTTTCACCAGCTGCCTGCAAGAGTTCCTCAAGCTCTATGTCCTAAATATAGCTTCCTTTTGTTGCATTTTATTTCCTTAATTTTGCAATTCTCTCACCATGGATTGGTGAGCTATGCAAAAGAGTATTTCACAAGACAATAAAAGCAAATTATAATTCTGATAAAAAGAGATGCTCATGTTAGTTGTCAAAATTACCTTTAATGCGCTTGACGAATTCTAGTTGCAATTGCAAAATGCTTCTACTGCCTCTGGAACCAGTCTCAAGTTCTTAGCCTGTGCAAAGATTGACATTCAAAATGAATATGATCGGATTGAACCCATCAAAACATCTCATCTGAACTGCAGAAATTTGATGTGTTCCCTCAACAGTGTCAAGTTCTTAATCGAGCAAAGAAGGATTCTGCAATTATGAGGACTCTCTCTCTCTCTCTATCTCTCTCTATCTCAACCGGGAAACAAAAGACAGAACAAAATGGAACTTGAAACACAAAATTTGTTAAAAGAATGTTGTAACTCTAGACCCAAAATGTGCAGAAAGCTAACTACTTGCTAGAAGTCCTCTTTTCAGCTGACCAATACCCAATAAATAGGAAAGCAAAACAATTGAAACAGCAAACAAGAAAATGAACAGAAAAATTGTAAGACTGCGAGCAGTAAGCACTAGAAACAGGCTTCTCATTAGAAAATAAGCATTCCAATTCAGTTAAAGAAATTAGGGTAGGCATGAAATGCCATATCAATGCCAGAAATGAGATGGAAAAGGAAATAAATTAAGGATGCCATACTTGATTGCCGCTTTTCCTTTTCTCCTAGCATGGCTTAACAAGCAAGCATCAATCATAGATAAAATGAGGGTTTCCCTTGGCCAAAATTTCCTTCAGAGTCTGGGTGGATGAGTGAAACAAATCCTAACAATCCATTCTGCTGGTATGGAAACCTAGTATTTGAGCTGGTTCAAAACAGGTCCCCGCAACTGAGAACAATACAGGATAGTATATCACCGTACCTTTTTTGCCCTTCCTAATGTAAGGTTTCAAAGTTCTGCTGTACAAGACCAAAACAAATAGTTACACGGTTTTCACTCTGCTTCCTTTTCAGTTTGTATTAGCAAGCACCAAGTAGGCCAAAATACCAACACTTGATAATGATACAAGTTCTGCAAATCTGCATAAAATTACAAAGCAGGGAAGTGATCTGCTAATAGATCAGTGTCCAAAAACAAAAATGTCATTCAACAAAAGAAATTACAGAACGTAACCAGAAACACAGCAAGCAAAAGGAAAACAAAACTCTGCAGTTTGAACAGACTACAGCAATAGCATGTGAAACAGCCCGAGCCTCCATCAAACATGACCTAAAACTCTGCAGAAAACTAACACAATAGCATCCAAAACAGTATTGAAAAGCAAAAATAGCAGGAGCTATTGCTCCAACCTAAGAATGCAGCACTCCTAGCAGTTTGAAACAGCTCCAATGTGCTTGTTTAACTGATTCCAGGACACACCAGCTGAAGGATCAAAATTCAAATAGCAGTGTTAAGTAACAATTCCAATCATCAACAATTCAAAGCAACAACACCCAGTCACACAGTATAAAGAGGATAACTACTACTTTCTGTTGCTAGGACCAAGTCACACTTCAGCAGCATGTTGCAGGGGCATAAACAAAGCTGCAGTATGAACACAACATGCAAGAAAATAACATATTGCATATATCAAGAGCTCTAGCAGATCAAGAACAGAACAGCATACTCTATATCCATGCTGGGAATTCTAGCTGCCTCCTAACACCTTGTTTGGCCAAGGAGTCCACAAAAGAGTTGGCTTCCTGCAGTGTGTGTTTGAAGACCAACTTTTTTACTTTTGTTGCCAGAGAAAACATTCCATTACAGTCAGTCTGCATTTTCCAAGGGTGCTCGCCCTCCCAAGTGAGCCACTAGACCTTGAAAACAATTGCAGGGCCCCTTTGATAGCTTTCGGTTCAAAGTAATTGGAATCCATAGTGCCAGATTGTGATGAAAACATGCACAACACTCCCCCCCCCCATCACAGTTCCCAAGAACACCCTCAATTCCAGAAGGAATGGGCTTGCCCATCAAAGAGCTATCAGTCCTCCATTTCAACCAGCACTCCTCAGGTGGGCTCCACAGTTTGCAAAGCCTAATCTTGTGGATGCTGGGCCATTTTGCAATGCAATCTCAGTTAACAACAGATTGTTGGCATGTAAGTGAAATCTGCAATACCGCAGCAAACCAAGCACACAACCTGACTAAGATTACAAGAAATAGATTACAATTGTGCAGTCCATGTGTCAAATAACACATCATTAACCAGCTGCCATATCAACCATAAGATGGCAAAGAAAAGCATTACCCAAACTATCTGTTGGAAGGAACCTGATGGAAGAGACTCCCATTCAAGAACATTCAAAACTCACACTAGATCCTATTTCTTCATACTCCAGAAGCAAGGCAAGAAACAAATCCAGGAAATGCATCCTTCAAAACCTCACCTCCCCAGCTTAATATATAAGTAAAGGTCTGTGCAATCCATATGTATATACTTCCAAACAACTATTAATGAGAATTTTTTAAGCAGGCAACATCATAGACAGAAACAGCACAAATTAATTAAAGCACTTGAGCCATACTATAGGCAATTATGAAAGAAGAACCAACCATGCCACTGACACATGCAGACATAGCTTTCAATGATGCAAGGTGCAGCCAAAATATGTCTGGAACAGTCAGAAACCTTCTCCATCGAAAACTAAGCAAACAGACTTCTTTTCTACAAAAACATCTTTCAAATATCATTCTTAATAAGACCTTTTTTTTTCTTTTTACCATAAAACAGTAAGGATACTGAATATTACTGGAAAAAATTGAAGCTGTAAGAAATTGAAGCTGTAACCCAAAATGGTAAGGAATAAGCCAATCAGCAGTCAGAGGAACACACTATCCCATGAGGGCAATGGTGGTCCTTCATGCCAATTTGCAGAATTACTGTGTTAACATGTAAAGAACTATAAAGAACAAGAAAATGAAATCATTGATCATGACAAGTGGCAGAATTACTGTGTTAACACGTAACGAACTACAAAGAGCAAGAAAATGAAATCATTATATTCCATAATTTTGTATTGAACTTGTATAGATTTATAGGGGTTGCAACAAAGATGAAAAACAGACATTGAAGCACTAGTTCTGGCAGAAATATAAAACATATCTGCTCCCCAAAAATATCATGTGACAATTTTCTCCAAAAAAACTCTTCAATATTGCTTCCACAAAGAAAAAATTGTAACCTGACCTTTTTGCTTCCTGTGCTGTAAGCTCTCACGTAGTACCAGAATTGAAAACATGCAAGTCCATCAAGGTGTTGTAATACCCTTTCTCAATTTCCTCCTCTTTCACCTGATGAAGAAGGAGGGTCTCAATGACAAAATCCTCCCAATCAATATCTTTTACCAGTGATTTTCTTTTCCTCTTCCGATCATGTGCACCTTCAACAGTGCAAACTTTACCACTACCTGAATCAGTATTCCATGGATTCATAATCCTATCAATCCGCAGCTTTGCAGCATTTATCTTTGCTCTCCTCTTCTTAATTGTTGTACAACCTTTGACAAAAGATGGAGGCATAACACTAAATCCTATATCTTTCTCCAATAACTGTTTTAGCAAAAGCTTCTTGCTCAACTCTGATTTTCCATTCCACCATTCTGTTGCCTGAATCTCAAGCTCTCTCTCCCTTTTCCTCCCAAGAACCTTTCCACTTTCTTCCATATATCTACCACAACCACCATCCATCAGGAACTTGTCATAAACCATGGACAAGCACTCATGTGAAAGCTGAAGCTTATCCACCTCATCAATGCCAGTCTTATCAAACCCAATAGTATCTTCGAACTCAAAATACCGCAAATCCTCACATTCCAAACTATCCTCCACAACATTCTTACTAAAATACTCACCAACCACTTCTTCCAAATCAAACTCAGTACTCTCCAAACCCTTTTTTTCCCCACCACTCTTCGACATACATTTCATCTCCAAATATCGAATCACAAATGGTGCATTCTTCACTGCATTCTTCACATTTACATCCTTCCCCCATGGCAAAATCTCTTGCGCTACCTTAGCAATCACCTCCAACAATTCCTTGTATCTCAACCTACAAGTAGACACCGCAACATGAACCTCTCTGGCAACCTCCTCAATCTTAACCCCCTCCACCCCATTCAACTCAGCAACCAAAACCAAAACAGCCACAACAACCGGCAACGGCCTCCTCCCTGTAGTCAAAAACCACTTCACAGCACATTGCACTAAAAAAATACCTTGTTTCCTCATCCTCTCCAACACATCCCCCTCAACCCTGTCCGAAATCGACAAACTCCTAACCACCCTCTCAAAACTGCCCACTAAATCAAAACCTGGCAGCTTCATCCCCAAATGCTCAACAACCCTCACGACCATCCTCCCCAATTCATGAATATCACACTCAACAACACTACTCACCTCCTCAATGCTCAAACTTTTATCACCACTCCTCATTACAACATAAACACAAGCACCAACAAAAATACTAAACCATCTACTCTCACTTGAACCAAACTCCCCATCAGTAACTTTACTAATCATATCTCTAATTTCACTAACTTTTGAACCACCAGTTAACCCTACCTTAAAAATAATATCATCTATTAAATTATTTGCTTCATAAATCTTCTTCTCTCTATAATTCAAAACACTACCACAGCCTGAAGAGCCTATACTTATAAACACACCTGTTGGCCCGTTAATGTTAAAGGTACGTTCTTGATAGTTGGTGAAATCCTGGACTGTACCACATGAATCACATATCATGTTCTCTGTTGCATCGTCCCTGGTAAGGGTTCTGAGCCCACAAGCTTTGCAGGACATTTTGGGGAACTGGGTTTTCTCTGAGGGTGTTTGGTTGCTGAGAAATTTGATTTTCAATGGAAAATTTTTTGGATTTTGAATCGCGTGGAGAGGGTCTGTTGTTGAAGAAAGAAGAGGGAGGAGAAGAAGGAAGCGACAGCGTTTAACTGTTTGTCTGGTTAGGTTTTATTTTACCAGTCTGAGATCTCCGCCGGTCGGCTGGATTAGGTTGTCTGTCTCTTGTCCAAAACGTATGTTTTAGTCCTTGCAGTTTTTGGGTCCATACGAGTGTCTTTGATTTCTAAATTAGTGATCGATTTTACCTAGTTTTAATTAAGTTAAAGCTCAAATTATTATAGTAATTAGTATGTGTTTGGAAATACAGTTAAAATTATATTTTTAAAAAATTTTAATTTTTTTTAAATTATTGTTTTTTATTTTTTAAATTATTTAAATTTGTTGATATTAAAAATAATTTTAAAAAATAATATATATATATATATATATATTATTTTGATTTATTTTTTATTTGATGCATTTCCAAATAAAAAATACTTTAAAAAATAACCATTACTACATTCTCAAATACATCTTAAATTATTATATCTCTATAATATTATTTTGATTCACTATATTCCTTTTCTATATTTTCTTGATTATTCAATATGTTATTAGATTAAAATTTTATTTGATAATGTTGTTCAATTTGTTTATAAAATGATTTTTGAACTACTTTTTACTTGAAAAAAAATTAAATTAATATTTTTAAGTGTTATTTAATAAATTTAATATATTTATATCAAAAATAAAAAAATTATTTTAATATATTTTTAATTAAAAAATATTTTTATAAAAATATTATATATCACATTGTATTACAAAACACTATGTTGAATCCAAAAGATAGTTGGTTTCTAATACATTGCATGATTAGAAGATGACATGTGTCTAAAATTGAATGAAGAGGGATTTTTTTATTTTTATAAAATTACATATTATAAATAAAAAATAGATAAAAAAAAAAATTAAAAGTATACAAAAACGCTTGTATTATACATGACGTGTTTAGAAAATGCCACGTTCGAGGTATTTCTTATAAATTAAAAATTATAGCATAATTTAACTCATAATTTACGTTTTAACAAATTCAAAATCCATATAGACATTTTTATTTAAAAAGTGGAACTGGGGATTTGATTGATGTGAAAAAAACAGTTAACAGATCACAATGAAACAGTCCACAAAATATAGGGACAAGTTTTATCCTCAAGAAAACACTTGTGAAGCTATAAAACCGCACGGGTTTGCGCGTACGCAACTAAAACCTAAAATAGCCTCCAGTTTAACTCAAACTTTTATTCTCTCTTTCTTCATCAGCTCTGCCTCCCTGCATGTAATTATCGATCACTCTTTTTATCACAGCATTATCAGGCTCCAGCTCGATCTCACATTCAGTTCTCAAGGTAAAAATAAGTTTAGGGACTTGGGTTTATTTTTTGTTTCCTATTTGATTCAATGTTTTCTTGATTTAAATTGATAGATTTTTAGCGTCTAAAAGATGTATGAATTTTAGGTTCTTTGAGGCGAAAGGGTCTTCGAATGATGGCGAGTGAAGACGTGAAAACCCAAGTTCCTGTCGAAGAAAATGGGACTAAAGAAGAAGAGAAAAATGGGAATTTAGAGGCTTCAACTAGCAATGAAAACGGTGATTCTTCTGATGTTTCTTCTGTGATACAAAAAGAAGATGAAGAAGGAGAAGAAGAAGAGACCAAAGGTGATTGTTTTTGTTATTGGGTTGTCCTTAAGTTGCTTAATTTATCGTTTTTTGGTTGTGTTTTGCTATGGGATTATGCTTAAGTTTTGTAATTTGTCATATTTTTTGGGCTTTTATTGTTAATTTGGTTGGGTTTAATCACTTTATTTGATCAATTTGATTTGATTTTAGAGGAGGTCTAAGGTTCAAACTGGGGATTGGATATGGCAGGGAAAAGGGTTTTATCATTAGGCCTAAGCTTCTGAAGAACTGGAATGAGAAAAACACGACTTTTTTCTTTGAAATCTTGAAAATAAAATTTATCTGCAGAGCTAGGTTTATATAGAGTTTTTCATTCTTATATATCTTTGTTAATTTAGCAATGGTACTTTTTTTTAACTTGTAAGGAGTTTTTTTGAGAAAAAATAGAAAAACATGGGATTGATTCTCATTATCAATAAATGGGGGTTTTTTTGTGAGATATTAGCGGGATGCCTTTAGGTATTATTATCTCATTTGAGGAGATTTAATGATTTATTATAATGTTTCAAATTTATGAAATTGTGTGTATTTGCAAATTGCTTTCTTGCAGAAGTTACAAAGAAGAAAAAGAAGAAAAATAAAAGCAAGTTAGTACTCGTTCCTATCGTGATTCTCTTTCCTGATGATGTTTTCACCCAATAGCCAATAATTTCCTATTCTGTAATCCACAGGAAAAAGAAGGAATCACCAAAGCAGACTGATCCACCCTCTATTCCTGTTGTTGATCTCTTTCCAACTGGGGAGTTTCCTGAAGGTGAAATTCAACAGTACAAAGATGAGTGAGTATATGTTTTTTTCTTTTGCCAATCTCTTGCCTTCACATGTGAATATCTGGTTTACTATTGGATTCACTGCCTAACAAGAGTATATTGTTCCTTTTTTTTTTTTCTGAGATCGACTATTAGTGCGCCATAGTATAGGCTCAAATGTGTCTGAGTTTTTGCAAAATTATGTAGCAGTTATATACAAAAAGAAGATGCATGCTTATAATACACTAATTTTGTAAATGTAGAATGATACATGCTTCTTTTCTGTTTGAGATCTGTAATTTTCAGATATGAAAGTGAAATTGTTGATTAAATTTATGTGTCCCATAAGTTGTCATTTTTTTCAATTTTCTGATAATCTTTTATCCTTTTTTCTGTGAAAATTGATGGGAACTTGGATCTTTTAGTAATTTATGGAGGACTACGTCTGAAGAGAAAAGAGAGTTGGAGCGTCTTGAAAAGCCAATGTATAATTCAGTTCGACAGGCAGCAGAAGTTCATCGCCAGGTTGCTAATAGGTCTTTCTTATAACTTTATTCCTGCTCTGCATTTGGTGTCATCTTCTTGAAATGCAGTCTACTTGTTTTTAGGTACGGAAGTATATGAAAAGCATTTTGAAACCTGGAATGTTAATGACGGATCTCTGTGAGACCTTGGAGAACACAGTTCGTAAGCTAATATCAGAGAATGGTCTACAAGCAGGCATTGCATTTCCTACTGGATGCTCTCTGAACTGGTGAATGCCAACTTTATATGTGGGGATTTAGTGACCTGTAGGTTTTTTTTTTCGTCAGTTTCTTTATTAAATTTCTTTTTCATTGTTAGGGTCGCTGCTCATTGGACCCCAAATTCAGGGGATAAGACTGTGCTTCAGTATGATGATGTGATGAAATTGGATTTTGGGACCCATATTGATGGTAAAAACATTTGTACTACATTTCGGGTTTTATGGTTTAATTTGTAATTTTTTTTATTATAACGTTGTTGGTTCAACACTTCTGTTTTTCTCAGCTAGAGCCTTTTAATTAATGGGTGATTTTTAAATTTGCAGGACATATCGTGGACTGTGCATTTACAGTGGCATTCAACCCTATGTTTGATCCACTACTTGAAGCTTCACGTGAGGCAACCAACACGGGAATCAAGGTGCTGACCTTTTATCTCTGAAGTTAATTTTTGACTTGTTGTGAGTGTGTAATGTGCCCAAGGAAGGATAGATTTGAAATTTGTGGTCTTCTAATTCCTAATGCTGAAGATATAGCTTCTAATTCTTAATGCTGATGATGTAGTTTTCTCATGATGGGAACTTGTGTTTAACATTCAAAAAGGGCAAGCAGTGGTCTATTTGATTAGTTTAGTTGACATTCAAATAAAGCTGAACTCACTCTGTTTCTCTCCTATTACAAATTCTTCTAAAATATCTTTCTTGCATACCCTATCCCTGTGCTTACTTCCTTCAAAAGGGTGCTATATAGCCGGCCCAACTATGTTTTCTTTCCCCATCTGTATATCCATTCCTAAAAGATTTGATAATCTTGGAATGGTTTTCTTACATGAGGGAGGAGATGTTTTACTAAGATTAGTCAGGATCGGTGTTTTAAGTGTTTACTGTTGAGGACTCTTTTCTTGTTCTCTTAGAGAGGATTAAGGACTTCATTTGTTTTGTTTTGACTGTTTCCAATACCTAACTGCTCTGAAGAGTTTGTCACTCATGCTTAATTATTTGCAGAGTACAGCTTGTGCTGATTTTTATTTTAACTTTTCAGGAATCTGGGATTGATGTGCGTCTTTGTGATGTTGGTGCTGCCATCCAAGAAGTCATGGAATCATACGAGGTTGAAATTAATGGAAAGGTGTTTCAAGGTATGATGTTTATTTGATGCTGCATTTCAATGGTTTGTTGGTACACTAATTTGGTGTCCATTTGATTGTTTCTTTTTTATCAGCTCTTAACATTATGCAATAGGACAACTTTTAGATTTTTTTTTATAGAATTGGAATAACGAATTTGTGGAAAGAATTTGGGGAACAATCTCTTTTCATCATAAAATATTGTAAACTGTTGAATAGAGTGAATGAGCAACTTGAAAGCTAGTCTTGTGGATGTTTCGTTCTCTTTTTTCCATCTAGGGCATCTGGGTGTACAGGGGTCCAGAACTCCTGTTCTAAATCATGCTATTCCATTTTAGTTTTACCCATAATGGATCTAACATTATTTGATGGTTGAGCCATGACCCAGTGTGAACTTTGTGTTTCCAGTTCCTGAATCTTTGCAATAGTAACATAATTCCCTCATTTGACTTCATCATGCATCAAGAATAACTTGTTATCATGTTGAAAGATAAGGAATGATTGGTCACCTTATATACAATGAAAACGTTACTGCTTTTGGTGGTTCAATGTATTTTTTTTATATGGATAGGATAGTGAATATGCTCGAGATTTCATGCACATCTGTTGATTTATTATAAAAGCACCCATGAATGCATGTTTGTGTGTGACATGGACTTGAAATGTCATTGGCAGTTAAGAGTATCCGAAATTTGAATGGGCACAGCATTGGACCCTATCAGATTCATGCTGGAAAATCTGTTCCCATAGTTAAAGGAGGGGAGCAGACAAAGATGGAAGAGGGTGAATTTTTTGCTATTGAAACATTTGCATCTACAGGTAATAGTTGTTTCATCTGGCAGGGAATTGATTTATCTTTTGAAAGGGATGGCAGTAGGTGAAAATTGTGACCTATGGTGTAACAAGTCTTTTTATGTTATGTTTTCAGGCAAAGGATATGTAAGAGAAGATCTAGAGTGCAGCCATTACATGAAAAATTTTGATGTTGGCCATATCCCTCTGAGGTTGCCAAGAGCAAAGCAACTGCTAGCAACAATCAATAAGAACTTCTCTACATTGGCCTTTTGTAGACGGTATTTAGATCGCGTTGGAGAGACTAAATATTTAATGGCACTAAAAAATTTGTGCGATTCTGGCATCATTCAGGTATTTCTCAATTCTTTCATATCCAAGGAATCCTCAATTTATCACGTCCCAGTTGTCTGTTTGTGCACCAATCTGGACTACAGATGACTTAAATAGCCTTGTTTATCAATAAAAAAAACATTGCCCATTAAGTTGTTGTCAGGTTCATCGTAGGATCCCCAGTACTCCTACAGGTTTGCTTAGTTCTTGATGTCTTGTTCTTTCAGCTATGGTGAATTTTGCTATAACTTGAAAACTCATGTGTTCTCCTGAAAAATATAAATATAGTACACACTGCAGTAGATAGCAGCCGCAAATCTATTATCATGACCACAGAGGGCCAGGATAGCTGCAACAGAAATAATGACTTGTGTAGCTTTCATCTACTGCTATATCATACATTTGTTATACGCATTGTAATTAGTCTTCCTCCTTTCTTTCTTTGGCAGCCTTATCCTCCTCTATGCGATGTTAAGGGCAGTTATGTATCCCAATTCGAGCATACCATCCTACTGCGGCCAACCTGCAAAGAGGTCATATCGAGAGGCGATGACTACTAGTGTGGATCGAGTTAAATTTTGTAGGTGAATAATATATTTGCCTGTTGATGACCCTGTGACTGTATCACTAAAATATTCAGTTGAATGTGTAGTTATCCATCTTCGTTGTCCGTTTTGTAACTGCTGCTTTTAACAGCTTTATAATGGCGAAAAAGACTTGGAATATCTATTTATCACAATCATGATTTTAACATGGAAATGTTGATCGCATGGAGTCATCAACTTGACTTTTAATTTCCGTGTGAAGAAACTAGGAAGACCTTGACTCGTAGGTGCCCCTCTCATTTCTTTGGATTTCACCAATTCTAGGAAATCACGTGTATCGAATTTTAAGATTACGTAGGGGGAGACGCAAGATCCTTGAGTACCCAAGGAAGAAGGATTTTAAGCTTGTCCCCTAGGCTACGTTCTTTATTCATTCCGTTTCTGTTTTTATTGTTGATCATGGAGGGTGGCCAGAGTAGAAAGTATATACTATGAGAAGGAGCTTTATTTCAAAAATTATAATTATATTAAGAAGAAAATTAATTTTCCTGGATTTCACTGCGGTGCAGCGTTGTGCTTGTAGTTTATTGTGGATTTCAATGAAGAACTATTTTTTTTTATCATTTTTTTTTAAATTACATCTTTTTCATGATGATTTGTGAGTTGATAGTTTCTTTTGTTTTTTTGTATATATTTTAAGAATTAAAGGTTTAATCAGATTTTAAAATTTGATTGAATGACCAATAAGAAAGCAGGGTTTATCTCAAATCTGGTGGAAAAAAAATATTGATCCACATTCTTTGTTGACTCTTTCTTCGGTCATTTTAATTTTTAGGATTCTATGTTTTCATCAAAAACCTTTTTTTTTTCCGTTTTAATCATTGAATTTGAAACAAGCCTGAAAATTATTGAAATATAGTGGAGAAAAGAGAAAAGGATTGGTTGGCAATATTCCAACAACAAAAATATCAATTTTTGTGTCAATAAATTTCATTTGATAAAAGGAGTGTAATTTAAGGTATTTTTATCCTTCATCTTTCTAGAAAAAGTAGATCAAGGATTGAGGATTTTTTTTTAATTGGGGTGATTTTTAGATTTTCTTGATCATTTAAAGGGAGTTTTGATATTAAAAATGTGTTTATTGAAGTTTCTATGATGTTTCTTAGATGTTTTCAAGTGAAAAAAAAGATTGTAAATAAGTTTTTTAGGTCTTAGAAATCGGAACCTGACTTTTAGGTTACAGGTTACTGAAATCCTATTAGCAGATGACATATTTGTAAACATAATTTTGAGCACGTGAAATTAGACAAGTACATGTGTACAAATATTTTATTTTATTAAAATATATAATGGGGTACAATCTCAATTTAAAATACTCTTACAAAAAAATAAACAATATTATGATTCTTCCATTAGATTTGATATATAATGACTTGATTTATTTGTGAAATTAAGCCAATATTTATGCTTTACAAGAATATAATTTTAGGCGTGAATTGAGAAGCGAGAATTGATGAATTGATGCCTTGAAAAATACTTTTGATTTATCTTCAAAGTGTTGTTAAAGAACTTTTATAGGGCGTTTAGACTTAATCCAATAGAGTTTTGTTTTTTGTAGACTTCAAGCATAGATAAAGAAGGCTTAAGAGATGTTAAGAAAGATTCTCTACTTGAAGAGCTGTCTTGAAAAACATTTCGAATCTCCAAGAATTCTTCTCTCTGTCTAAGGTTTTTTTTTTTTTAATGGCACATGCCATTATTTAATTGGTTGATTTTTATTTATGGGATCTTACATTTAAAACAAGAAATCTTGAATATCTCATCCCATATGTCAACTTTTTATTGGCTAAAAAATATATAAAGGCTCATTTATTTTTCATGTTATTTATTTTAATTTTATTTTATCCTTTCATGTAAAAATAAAATATAAAAAAATGACATATGGTGGAACTTGATTTGTAGGGGAAAAAAAAATTGTTTCTACAAATGTCCTTTCAAGACAAATTCACTTGCACTTAAAAATAAGTGGGCATGTCTCAAAAATATAGTCGAGGGTTTTATACTTTGAATATATATTTTGGCTAAAATTTGATTTGATCATATTAAATCTTCACGGTAAATAAATATATTTTACTATGAAAATAAAATATAATAGTTAAAATAAAAAATTGAAGGATCAATTTTGATTGAAATTTATCAAATCAAATAATAGAATCAAAGTTCAATATCTAATTTGAAACAATTACAGATTTTAGGAACCAAATAAAATCTTTTCTTAAACATGAATAGTAACCAACAATTTTGACCAACCAATAAGGAGTCAAGAAATTTTTCATTAGTCATAAAAATGCTAACCGTTAGTTAGAATCATGAATGGATTGCACACAACAGGATCTTCAAAAAAAAAAAAAGGTTTTCTTGCATTAGTGTAAGTTATCTTTCATTAATGTCTATTTATTAGTAACATCATTAACTTGATGTTGTTTAGTCAGCTTTTACTTCTTAAAATTTAAAACTTATTTAGAATAAGTTACATGGCTTTTTAAATGAAAAAGTTTATGTTATTTATGTTTCTTAATTTTATTGTGATTGATTTCATCTATAAATAAAAGCTAAGGGATGACAATAACTTAAGAAAAACATTCTGCTCTTTGCTCTTTTCTACAAGTTCTCTGTTCTTTGTTTTTCTAGTTATCATCAACATTCAGTTCTTTATATACCTATTATCAACAATTGATATCAGAGCTCCTTTTTTTTATCTTTGACGGGATTGTGAGTGAAACACGAGAGATTAGTGAGGTTAAATAAAAGCATTTTTCTTTGAAGGGATTGTAAGTGAAACATGAGAGATTAAGTGAGTTTTTTTTAAGAAATGGATTCTGCAAATTTTCCAGCAAAAACACCAGTGTTTATAGGGGCAAATTTTTGGTGTGTGGGCTATGAAAATGGAAACTTATCTCAAAGCTTTTGACTTATGGGAGATAGTGGAGAGTGATAACCAATCAACTCCACTAAGAAACAATCCTACGATCGCATAGATGAAGTTTTTTAATAAAGAAAAGGCAAAGTGATTCAAAGCTCTTACCTATTCTTCATAATGTTGTGAGTGAAGAAATCTTCACCAGAATTATAGCTTGTAAATTTGCCAAAAAAACATGGGATAAATTAAAAGTAGAATTTCATGGTGATGAGAAGTCAAAGAAGATGCAGATTTTAAATCTTAGAAGACAGTTTGAAGATGAAAGAAACTGAAACCATCAAAGACTTCTCTTCTCAAATTTCAAAACTTGTAAATTAAGTGAGACTTTTTGGAGAAGATTTTCCAGATTCAAGAATAGTAGACAAAGTTCTGGTAAGTCTACTAGAAAAATTTGAACATAAAATTTGCTTTTTAAAAGATTCTAAAGATTTCTCTTAAATGAGCATGCAAGAACTTATAAATGCATTGCAAGCTATGGAACAAAGGCAATCTTATAGACAAGAAGGACCAAGTGAAGGAGCTCTTGTTGCAGATTACAAGGAGAAGAGTCGGGCTAAGAATTTTTATAGAAACAATCAAGAAGGAAAATGAGAAAAAAAAAAAAAAAAAAAAAAAAAGCTGGCAATCCAATAACTAGCAACAAAACAGCAACAACAACTTCACTAGAGGGAAAGAGAAGAAAGAATAGTTTCATGCTTGCAAATTCTGTCAGAAAACAAATCATCTTGAAGCCTGGTGTTGGCTCAAGAATGCACAATGCTGAAATGCAAGCAATTTGGTCATATTCAAAGATTCAGCAAAAATAAAGCAGAAACAATAAAACAAGCTCAAGTAGCCGATTGTTCAGAAGTCAAGGAAGATCTTTTATTCATGGCTATATTAGAACAGATTTGCAACAAGGTAAAGGTAAACAATTCATCATGGCTTATTGATAGTGGCTGCACTAATCATATGACTGCAGATTTGAGTTTATTCAAGGATTTGGATAAAAGCTACATGTCCATAATAAGAATTGGCAATGAAGAGTATGTGAAGGTTGAAGGCAAAGGGGTGATTGAAGTTGAAACAATGTCAGGTACAAAAACTCTAAAAAATATGCTTTATGTACCTAAGATTAATCAAAATCTAGTGAGTGTGGGACAATTACTGGAATCTAGCTACTCATTATCTTTTAATGATGGAATGTGAAATGCTAGAGACAAGATGGGAATATTACTACTCTTTACTAAGATGATGAATAGAAGTTTTAATATTGATTGGAAAGAAGCTTGTTTGAGTGTTAACACTTGTATCTATATTGATTTTGTTCTATGGCACAAAAGATTGGGGCATTTTAATTATGTTACCACAAAATATGGCTGATCTGCAGATGGCTTTTGGTTTACCAGAAATACAAGAACAACATGATATTTTTCAAGCTTGTCAATTAGGAAAACAGACAAGAATTGTTTTTCCTGATAATGCATTTAGAGCATTATCAAAGCTCCAGTTGGTATACACAGATGTGTGTGGTCCGATGCATAATGAATCTTTAAATTGTTCAAAGTACTTTTTATTATTTTTTGATGACTATAGTAGATTCTGCTGGGTTTATTTTCTTAAATCTAAGGCTGATGTGTTTGCTGAGTTTGTAAGATTTAAGACAACAATTGAACTAGAAATAGGAAACAAACTGAACATGCTGAGATCTGATAATAGGGGTGAGTTTACCTCTCGAAAATTTGAGGGATATTTGGCAAAAAAAAGGATCAAACATCAACTAATAGTGCTTTACACTCCACAACAAAATAGAGTTAGTGAGAGGAGAAACCAAACCTTAATGGAAATGGCAAGATGTTTGCTATATGAGAAGAAAATGCCATTAAAATTCTAGGCAGAGACAGTAAACACAGCATCCTACCTTCTAAATCGTATGACCACAAAAGTATTGGGAGACAGGACTCCTTATGAAATTTGGTATGGCTTTAAACCCAATGTTGATCATTTAAAAGTTTTTGGCAGCCCTTGCTATGTCTTTCAACTTAAAGTTAAGAGAAGAAAACTTGATCAAAAGGCTGATATGGGAACTTTTATAGGCTATAGCACAAAATCCAAGGCTTATAAAATTTATGATCTGAAATCTAATAAAGTTGTGATTGCTAGAGATGAAAAAGTTGCAGAGAATAGTATATGGAACTGGGAAGCTGCATCAATTGAAGGAAAAAAATGGGAGTATCAAATTAAACTGGATACTATAGAGGATAATGATACTGTAGATGACAAACCAGTATGGGGGAAAAGGTCCTTAGCTGACATTTACAGCAGGTGCAATGTTGCAGAAGCAGAACCAATAGATTTTAAAGAAGCTATCAACTCACAAGTATGGATAACTGTAATGAAAGAAGAGCTCACGATGATAGAAAAGAATGAAATATGGATACTAGTTGACAGGCACATTCATAAGAAGGTAATTGGTGTGAAATGGATTTTCAAAACCAAGTTGAATGTAGATGGGAGTATCAACAAGCACAAAGTAAGACTTGTAGTGAAGGGTTATTCACAAGAGCCAGGTATTGACTTTACTGACACATTTGCTCCAGTATATAGGTTTGATACAATAAAGCTCTTGCTTGCTCTAGCAATACAAAATGGTTGGCATATTTTTCAGTTGGATGTTAAGTTTGCATTTTTGAATGGTGTTTTAAATGAAGAAATATATGTTGAACAATTTAATGGCTTTGAAAAGGAGATCAAATCAAACAAAGTATATCTGCTAAAAAAAGCTTTGTATGGATTTAAATAGGCTCCTAGAGCCTGGTATAGCAAATTGGATGGATATCTTTCGAGTTTAGGTTTTGAAAGAAGCATGAATGAAGTAACATTGTATGTGAAAAATGTTGACAAACATACTTTGATTATATCAGTGTATGTAGATGATTTATTGATTACAGGAGACAACGAGCAGCTAGTAGAGTTTAAAACCAACATGAAAGATAAGTTTAAGATGAATGAACTTGGTTTGTTGTCATACTTCTTAGGCATGGAAGTAACTCAGTTGGATCAAGGTTATTCCCTATTATCAAAAAGGTTTACAAGAAGCTACTAAACAAATTTGCAATGAAAAATTACAAACCAATCAGTACACCTACGGTACTGGGATAAAAGCTAATGAAGGAGGATGGAGCTCCCAAAACTAATGGAAAAGCCTACAAAAGTTTAGTTGGCAGCTTGTTGTATTTAAATGCTACCCGTCCAAATATTATTTTTGCTGTCAATTACCTTTCTAGGTTCATGTAAAATCCAAGTCAAATTCATTTTGTAGTAGCTAAGAGAGTTCTGAGATATCTGAAAGGGACCTTAGAGTTTGGCATGCATTTTATGAAATCAAGTTATGTTAAACTAAGTGGTTTTTATGATAGTGATTGGGCTGGAAGTGATGAAGAAAGGATGAGCACCTCAGGTTATTGTTTTGCTATAAGAGGAAGCATTTTCTGTTGAAACTCAAAGAAGCAATTAGTGGTTGCACATTCCACTGCAGAGGCAGAATACATAGCAACATATATGGCAGCAAAGCAATTGATAAGGCTAAGAAAAATGCTAAATGATCTAAACTTTGATCAACGAAGTCTTATAAAATTGTTTTGTGACAATACATCAGCAATAGCTATTTCAAATAATTCTATTTTTCATGATAGGACCAAGCATATGAAGATCAAGTTCCATGCTATCAGGCAATTCCAACAAGAAGAGGAACTAGAGATGATATACTGTACTTTAAAAGAGCAATTACCAGATCTGTTCACCAAGCCTTTAACTAAAGATAGATTTGAAGATCTAAGAGAGAGGATAGGAATGTACAGCTTTGGAACCAAGAAGGAGTGTTGAAGTTATGGCACCAAAGCTGAAATTAATGTATCAGCTGTATGTTATCTTTCATTAATGTCTATTTATTAGTAACATCATTATCTTGATATTATTTAGTCAGTTTTTACTTCTTAAGATTTGAAACTTATTTAAGATAAGTTACATGGCTCTTTAAATGAAAAAGTTTATGTTATTTATATTTCTTAATTTTATTGTGATTGATTTCATCTATAAATAAAAGCTAAGGGATGACAGTAACTTAAGAAAAACATTTTGTTCTTTGTTCTTTGTTCTTTGTTGCAAGTTCTTTGTTCTTTGTTTTTCTAGTTATCATCAACATTCAGTTTTTTATATACCTATTATCAATACAGACAACGTATCATCAGTAGTTGACCACTTTGTAGTAGGTATGTATGTCTCCATTCATTATTTGTCTTATAACTGCAGTTTTTTTTATGTATGTAGAACATGATTCTGAGTTGGATATCAATTATGCTTATTATAAACCAACCATGGAAGAACTTCAACTTCATTATTTTGGGTGTCAATTGCAATTTCTTTGTCCACCAAGCATGGCTCTGGTCCATAATTTATACGTGAATTTTAGCTTCATATGCTTCTTGTAATTTACGGTTGAAATTGTTGCAGATGATTCAGCGCTTTTGTCACTAATGCTCTTTAACTATTGGCACCTCAAATTGTGATATATTCTCGGCCCTGAATTACTTCTACACAAATTGCAAGTTCAAGACGATGTTTGACATTGTTCTAGAATTCATCAAACATAAAGGCCAAAGCAACTCTACCATTTCAGTCACTACAAGCATCCATTTCTCACTTTTGGAATTGACAGTTCAAAACAATGAGGATGGTCAAGTTAACTGGAAAATCTGGCCCGGATCTCACGTATGGTTTCAACCAATTTCTATATATTTTTTTACTAATCTTGTACTGATTTGCCATTCCAGATTTGACACTTCCTTCACCTATGTTCTCTCTTCTTATACATTCAGTCGAACTCTCTTAACTATGAGGCTTGTAACAGAACCATTTAGGGCTTCTACTTAATGGTGCAATTTTAGCATGGATATTGAGTGCGCTCTGTTGCCCACCATAAAAATCTCAAAGTGATGAAGATTAGTTTTACCATTTAAGTCATGGGCATTTGTTAAAACTCATTGAGATGAAAGATGATGATCAAGAATTCTTTTAACACACCATTCTTGATTGATTTTCTTATTTTCTTATGAAATTACTCACATATAGGTAGACCATCTTGATGTAAGGTTCCATGTCACTTGATTTGGTGATTTGAATTTTTTATAACGTTTGGTGATAGTCGTTTCTTAACAATGATGGATCTTGAAAAGTGGTGCTTGATGGTTGCTATTTTTAATAAACCATCGATTTTGGCAATTCATAACCTCCTTTCAACGCTAAAGCACCACTTTTTTTTTTGCTCTTGATCAAGGTGAATTCTTACTTTCTTTATTCTTCTTCTTCCTCTAAAAGGTTTTTAGTAATTGAGGACAAGTATTGTCGGAAAAACCTTTGGGTATACGAACTCATTATTAGTCGTTTCGCTAAGAATTGTTCTTTTGAAAGCATCAAACATTTAACTTCTTGATCATTGGAGACTTCTTATGAACTTTATAGT
Source organism: Populus tomentosa (assembly GCA_018804465.1). Classification (NCBI taxonomy): domain Eukaryota; kingdom Viridiplantae; phylum Streptophyta; class Magnoliopsida; order Malpighiales; family Salicaceae; genus Populus; species Populus tomentosa. The sequence goes on from CM031975.1 coordinate 6,810,987, forward strand.
TGTGGTGGTTTGCCTAAAGAAGTTTTACAACTTTAGTCCTTCTTTTCACATTTGACAACTTTTCTAATTGATCTGCCACTACTAGACTACCACAAATGTGCTAGAGATGCTACTTGCAAGAATTACTTCCCACTATCTAATGCACTTGACTACACTCTCACGTATTAGGAATTGACAGAATATGTTTTAAAACACTATAAGTCGATCCTTGATAAGGAACATATTTAAGACACCATTTTTGCATCTCTTTTTTTACATATGATTGGCAAATACATGTTATTTTCTCTTTCTACAACCATTGGAATCCTTCTGCTAACACTTCATCTACCCCAAATGACAAGGAGTCCGTGTCACTCTAAGAATTGAAATCATGTAGCGACATTCATATTTTTTGCACTTTTTATGATGAAGTCATCTATTTTTCTTATAAACTTAATGAAGCTAATAAAAAATAAGGTTTTTTCTTCCAAAGAGCTGCAAGTATCTATTTATTACCTTTCATAAAAAATATGAGACTATTGATTGAGACTATGTAATGACACTTCAAGATTAGGTAGATTTCTAGTTCCGAGATAATCTAAAATACAAGGTGCCCTTCTCTATAAGTAAATCTGATGAATCTAATCAGATTACTTATCCATCTAGCTCAATTGACAAATCTTTTTTTTTTTTCAGAAATCCTAAAGGAACTATATCTTCTACATTATTTTTTATGGCTATCTTGCATGATGATGGCAGCTTATTGGTCCTTAAAAGTGACTACTTTATATGTATTTGATTCGGCTATTTGACAATCCATTATGATGATACTTGTATTATTGATCCCTATTTTCCTGATAGATTCAGTAAACAATTTAGATTTTAGCAGCATATTCCCTGTGACTTTAGAAGGAGAACTAGGATTCCAACCTTGGAAGATGCATTTTAACTTTGTATAGCTTTACTAAACTCAACACTCATTCTCAATGCAAGCTTCCCTTTCCCTTAAGTGCTGGACTTTATTTGTTAACTAAATGCTACATGAAGTGGTGGAGTTCAAAGTGGTCCAAATTTTATCCTTAAGAGATGAAAGACATTCTCAAAGGTCCTGCCTGTCGCACGTGCCCGCGTGGTGTCGATGACGATTTTTGTTCATTTGCTTTATTGGTTTTTTAGGAGTCACCACCTAGTATTTCATTGAAGGGTTACTAGGAAACCCGAGTGTACTAGTCTCGTCATAAATTCATGGATAAGGGATTGGTTGTGACTAGGAAAGGTATTAGCACCCCTAGCACACCCTACCTAGGGTAAGTTGCTTAGTGATTTTGATGTGTTTAAAAAGTTTTAAAAATTATGTCTTTCCATTGGATATAAGGAATATATCTTACATGTAAGTTCATAATCATTAACCGTGAGTAAGTAAAAACATTAAATTCTTGTTTTGTCTTTCCGGCTCTATCATAAAAACATCTATAAATTAAAAAAATACAAACACATACACATTCACTTTTACTATATTTTTTTTCTTTTTTTCATTTTTTTTCCTTTTACATCACATTTGCAAGCTACAAATTATAAAAATTCAAAACTAAACAAAAAGTACATTAAATAATTTAAAATTTACAAAATAAACCTCCTGAAATTCAGAACAGTGCTGGGAAGATTTATGGATCTTCAGGAACAATGGTGGCGCTTCTTCTTCATACGCCACCATCACTAGCGGTACGTGGGTTCATGTCGTGCCATAGGCAATGATCGGGAAACAGGTGGATCTGGCCCGACTTCATCCCTTCTTTCTTCCCTCACCAGCGGTGACAAGCAACGTCACTTGCAAAGTAAAGAAAACGTAACAAATAGATGATTTTGTTCAGTTTTAGATCTGTTCAAATCCTTCTATTTCTTTTCCTCCCAGTTTGGTTTTTTCTTTTATCGATGGCAGATTTGGTTATTATTGTCATTCGTGGACACTAAAGTTGTGGTGGAGATAAGAGGTGGCTGTCCGGTCAGGGGGTTCGGTTGGAAGTGGATTTGGATCTACAAGTCAAGCAATGTGCAACGTGCTGCTGGAGGGTCTGCTTCGGGTCTTGGCAAGCTGGCTAGTGATGGTGAAGGAGGATGAGCGATGGATAGATCTGGGTCCATGGGTGCCGTTGTGCTTGGGCTGCTGCTGGAGGTCGGTTGAAGGAGACAGACATATCTAAGTTTTGTTGAACGAGAAGCTGAAGTTAAAGTTAGTAAGGAAAGAGCTGAAGCTGAAGTTAGTGGGGAAAGAGCTGCAACTAAGATGTGTGGCTGGTCTTGGTGCAACCGAGAGAAAGAAGGGAGAACGAGGGGGTGAAGATCTATTTAGCTGGCTGAAAAAGGAGGGAGAAGATAGAGTGGAAGGCAGAAGGGCAAGAGCTGGGTGTGGAGGAGAAGGGAGTGTTGGTGTTGTGGTCGAGCATCTGTGGGGGTGAAGTGGTTGAGATGGAGAACAACTGGGAGCAAGAAAACCAAAAGCTACAGGGGGGTAGTGGCTTGTGCTGGTAAAGATGGGTGTAGGTTTATGGTTTTCTTGTGTTTTCGTTGTTTTTTTTCTTTTAAAATTGCCTCCCTTTTGAGTATGAGTTGGAATCTTTTATTTATAGGGAAAAAAAAATGTTGCTAGGTCCCCAAACTTGATCCCTCAACTTCTTTCTTTTTTTGTAAATTTAATTTTTCTTATCAATATCAACTTGAATGAGGAAAATCATTGATTTTAATAATAACGCGTTAAAAGTCGAACGCATCTAAAGATCTTTGAAAATTAAGGTAGTTTTAGATTCTATCAAAAGGTGGCAATGGGTGTTTAATGCCTTTTCTATATTGTTAGTATATGTTCTTGGTTCCTAAGTATGGTTTAAATATCTAGTCCAAGCTTCTTAACCAAATATTCCCGTTTTTAAGCAATAGCATCCCTAACAGGAAATACATCATCAAAATCAAGCACAGGGATAGGATGAAAAGCGACACTAAAATCCACATGCATTCCCTTAGACCGATTGTAGAAATACATATTCAATATGGTCAAAAAGATCTTGTCCCTAACCACCTTAGACAAGACTATTGATCCCCTAAAAACCTCTTAGAACTCCCTAAAAGAATTCTTCAGAGCCTCCAAGCTCGCATGGGAGCTTTAGGCTTCCTTCTTGGCAATTTAGAGCTCAAAACGCAACGCATCTTTAGATGCACCCAACTCTATAATAGTCTACCTCATGGTGTTTACTTCATGCAAGCCTCCTGAATCCACCGCTCAGTAAAGCCTAGGCAAAGGGCAACGGGCAACACCTTGCATCTCATTCTTCAAGAAACCATATGTCACCTTGAGATTTGTTTGCTTGATCTTCATTAATGTTTTCTCATATTAGAGCATATAAAGGGCAATTTGATCTATCTTTATATTTAGCAATGATATCTATGATGCTAAAACTTATTTTTTATATTAGAATATTAAAATATCTAAATATATATTAAAAAAATTAAAAGTTAAAAATACTATTTAATGAAAATATCAAATGAATAATGGTTTAGGTTTAACATGTCATCAAAAAATAAAAGGTAAGCAGCCACCATACAAAATGTTTTAATTGTGACAGGTGTGCTTCGTGAAAGTCAACAACTCTGGGGTCATAAGAAAAACAATGATGGGAAATCTATGTAGGACAGGATCTCAATATGACGACCAAAGCGTCTTCCGCACGCGACAAGCCAGGGTACTGTTTATTTTTGTGACGTAATAATATGTTTTAAAAAATAATTTTTTAATTTTAAATTAATTTTTTAAATCTTTTTAGATTATTTTAATGTATAAATATTAAAATTAAATTTTTAAAAATAAAAAAATATTATTTTAATACATTAAAAATAATATTGTAAAAAATAACGTCATGCACAGGTAAGCTTTTTGCGAGCAATTGGTTTTTGTCGATTGTCAAGCGCAGCCGAAAGACGAGGAACAGCTCCCATCAGTACGCTTTTATCTATTGTCAATATGTTAGGTACATGAGGCCACTCATTTTGGTTTTTATTGGCTGTGTCAAACTTATTTGTTTGTAATAGTTCTTGATTTTTTTAATTTAAATTTTAAAATCAGTATTCAATAAAATCTATTTTATTCTCTTAAATATATTGAATGACATATTTAGTGTCATTAAAATTATTCAAAGAGAATTTGTTTATATACAAAAGGTTTTTCCTTGACATATTCTATAAATATATCTAAGATATCAAAAAATAATAAAATAAGATGGAGTTAAAATTATAGCTTTTAAACTTTAGTTGATGGATTCATTCACAAAATTAATAGTTTAAAGTTTGAATTTTTAAATTAAGTTAATTTTGATATTATTACAATCAAATTTAGTTGACTTTTAACTTGACTAAACTCAATCTAAAATTAAAAAATAAATAAAATAATACTGTTTCAGATTAAAATAATTTACTGTTGTGTGATATGCTTGATTCTGAAAACTATCGTTAAAATTGGAGTTTGATATTCTTTTTAATGGATACAATTGATGTTAATATTTTATGGAGATACGATGAACCACAAGATCTCATCAAGTGGTTGAAAAAAGGCCATGCCAGTGAAATCACTGTTATGAGACGTCCTGAAAGCAGCCAGCCATTTCTCCTTTTCTTAAGCCCAATCATGCATCTACTGCCAACCTCTGTAGCACGTCTAGTCCACGAGAAAGCAATGAACTGGAAGTCCTCCCTGCGACACCACCCCTTGAAGTAAGTGTTTGACCAAATCTTTCCAAATGATTTCTCTCTGTTCCTCTCTCTCTCTCTCTGCAGTTCAAGCCATCGCTCATAAGCCAAGATAAATAAATCTTATACCAAAAAAAAAAACAAAAGATAAATAAATCCAAAGCAAAATCTAAAGGTGGGCATGGGGGGCAGCCCTGATCTTGATCTGTTAAGGTTTCTTGTCTTGATATTACTGTCTCGCGCACACACCTATGCAGTAGCAGAAACCACCACCAGTACAGCAGGAACATGTCCCATGGACTTCAGCTATGTCTTAAGAATGCCATGGAACAGGAGTCTTTGTCAGAACTTCCGACCTCCTGATCAAAACGACAATACCGACACCACTAGCAAGCCCCAATGTTGTCAGAGTTTGCTCTCCCTCTTTGGGGTCGCTCTAGCCCAACATCTCAAAGAAACCTCTCTTTTTCATCTCCCAAACTTAGAAACCTCTATTTCTTGCCTCCGAGATTACCAGTCAAAGCTCAACTCTTTTTCTCTTGCCAACAATCTCGTCTCATACTGCTTGGACCCTTTACAGTTTGTAACAAAACCAAACATCTGTGCCCGTATAGAGTCATTACAAGATTGGGTTGCTCGACTTGGTAAGTCAACTTCGCTTGATACAGCTTGCAAGTCTGATCTCACTGATAATACAGCTTGTGATGGATGTGTTAAAGCTGGCTATAAAGTACAGACCTTGTTGTTGTCTATTGATGGTAATCAAACCCATGCTACAGATTGTTTTTACTTTGCAATTCTTTATGCTGCTGGTATTGTTAATGAGTTTGGTCCTGAAAGTGATGGTGCTGTTTCATGTATATTGGGTTTGGAGTTAAATTCACGTGTTGGTTCAGCTAGTAAGGCTCATACTGCTCTTGTTTTTGGCTTAACTGGTGCCGGTGTTGCTCTTTTGGTAATGTTTAGTTTGTTAGGATTGTATTTCTGGTATGATAAGAAATGGAGAAGGAAAAAGAATTCAGGGTTTGGTTTTGATTTAGATGAACAGCAAGGGTCTAGGCCTACACTGAGGCCGAATACAGGGTCAATTTGGTTTAAAATTCAGGATCTTGAGAAGGCAACAGATAATTTTTCGCAGAAGAATTTTATAGGGAGAGGTGGGTTTAGTTTTGTTTACAGGGGGACTTTATCTGATGGGACAGTGGTGGCTATTAAAAGGGTTATAGAATCTGATTTTCAGGGTGCTGCGGAGTTTTGCAATGAGGTTGAGATTATTAGCAACTTGAAGCACAGGAATTTGGTCCCACTCAGAGGGTGTTGTGTGATTGATGATGATGATGATGGAAATAATGATGAGAGAGAGAATCAACGGTATCTTGTTTATGATTACATGTCAAATGGAAATCTCGATGACCATCTATTTCCATCATCAGGTAATCAAATTGGAAAGCAACCTTTAAGTTGGCCTCAAAGAAAGAGCATAATTTTGGATGTGGCAAGGGGATTAGCTTATTTGCACTATGGAGTGAAGCCTGCAATATATCATAGAGATATCAAGGGGACCAATATATTGTTAGATGCTGACATGAGAGCAAGAGTTGCCGATTTTGGGTTGGTAAAGCAGAGTAAGGAAGGACAATCTCATCTTACTACAAGAGTGGCTGGAACTCATGGGTACCTAGCACCCGAATATGCTCTTTATGGTCAGTTGACTGAGAAGAGCGATGTTTATAGCTTTGGAGTGGTTGTTTTGGAGACAATGTGTGGGAGAAAAGCTCTTGATTTGTCTTCAGGGGGTTCGCCTCGTGCTCTCTTGATCACCGACTGGGTCTGGTCGTTGGTGAAAGCTGGAAAAGTGGAAGAGGCTTTGGATGCTTCTTTGTTGAGATGCGGGGATTCTTCTAATTCAAATCCGAAAGGGATAATGGAGAGGTTTGTGCTGGTTGGGATTTTGTGTGCTCATGTAATGGTGGCTCTAAGGCCAACCATTCTTGTTGCATTGAAAATGTTAGAGGGAGATATTGAAGTTCCACCAATTCCAGATCGACCAATGCCTCTTGGGCATCCTTCGTTCCATTCTGATGGCATTAACTTCAGCATCTCACCAGCATTGAGTGGGGACCAAAATTTCTTTCTGGAGACATGCTTAGGTAAGCACTAATGTCCTTAAATGCCATTTTTCTGCATTACCTAATGGATCTTGAGAGGTGGAAGTATGCATGTAGCAGCAGGCCTCTTTCAAGAGTTAACCTCCATTTCCAGGAATGAGTGGTAAAGAAGATGCATCTAAGATGTTTTGAGCCAGCAAACGGTATGGTCACTCTGTGGAGGTTGATTCCTGAGCATCTCAAGCTAGGACTTGAGAGCTTACGGTATTATTGGTAGTGGCAGAATTTAGTCAGACTTACCAACACTGATGCTTTGATGTTCTGAAGCACCCAAATTTTGGCAAGGATCGGTAAAGTATACGTAGTATAATTTTGAAGATGTGCATGAATATACAATAATTTTTTTGTTTAACCTGCTACTGTGGATGAAATCATTGCCTTAAAGTATCAGTTTGACTGTATAAGATTGATCAGATAGGCAATAGGATTGGAATTTTGACAGCTGCCTCTTATTATAGAAACTAAATCTATGACAAACCATTTCTGAGAAAATTGAAGTTTACCCTAATATTCCAAAACTGTAGATGAATTGCTGCTTCTGTAATCAGGTTTCCTTAGCCTGGTTCTTTGATTATGAAATTCCCTCCATTCATCCAGGAAGATGAATGGATTGTCAGTGAAGCTGCAAGGACCTTAAACCATTAACGTATTTTCAAGCAACATATGTTCTGTTTTCAAGCAATATACATGTTCCCCTATAAATCGTACCCTGGCTACTCACCATTGCTGTTCTGCTTGCTGTTCATACAAAGATTATAGTGTGTGTTGATTAATTAAATATTTTTAAATATAAATATATGATCCGGGTAAAATATATACTGTATCAGCACCACATAAATAAACAGAACCTCAAACTAATAGAATACTAGAATTGATTAAGTTTAATTTTTCCGGGGAAGAAATACCTGTGTGTTGATGACACTATGGCTCAGCAATTGATCCCACACATCCAAGATTCAACGGAAATTACAGTATTTCTGTATTTTGAAAGCTTGAATATGCCAAGTATTTCATTATCATTCTTACAAGAAATTTTAAGAAAGATGTCAGCAATGGTGGTCGAAAAGACCATTTATACGCCTACTTCTCCAAGCTTTATGGTGGAGTTTCTTAACCGAGATTATAAAGGTGGAGGTGACTTTAGCTGTTGTAATTAGTTGATTTTTGGGTTTTCTGAGCCTCTAGCCCCATAAAGGGGGATGATAAATTCAGGAATCATGAAATGTTTTTTTTTTCTTAAATTATAGGACGGTTATGATTTAAAATGTATTTTATTTATAAATATATTAAAATAATATTTTTTTTATTTTTAAAAAATTATTTTTAATATTAATGCATCAAAATAATCTAAAAATACTAAAAAATATTAATTTTAAATAAAAAAATTTTAAATTTTTAAAAACACAAATTCAACCCCACCAAACATAGCCGCAGTCTCTCTCTCACTTCTAGAAGGTGTTTGGGAAAGTGGTAGCGGTTGCTTTTTAAATAGTTTTTCATACTGAAAAGCATGCCAATAATGTTTTTTTATTTTTTAAAAATTATTTTTGATATCAGCACATCAAAACGATCTAGAAAGTACAAACCACATTTAATTTTAACAAAAAAAAATTAAAAAAATTTTAAAAAAGAGGTTGCACTGCTAGTGCCAAACAGGCACTTAGCATTCCTTGAAATTTTTTATTTTTTATTTCAAATAACAAGGTTCACGCGGCAAAGGCTGTGGCTAGAGAAACCATAGCCTTGGCGTGTCCATAGCAACAGAAGGAAACAGGGCGAAGACCACAAGTTTTGGCCTATTGACAACACCTCCTTTGCTAAATTGAAAGTTCCAAAAAAGCGATATCACAACATTTACTGCTACTAGAGCAAAAACAGGCTTACTTGAATGAAAAAGAAACTTTTATTGAAATGCAAAATGGCCAAATACCAGTATGCGCATCATGTGAAAGTCTGCAATCTGTTAGCAGCAGAAGGTATTGTCAAACTGTTGTACTTTGCCTTTAGGAAGGGAAGCAGAGGACAGTGGTTGTAGAAAGAGTGGCTCTTCAGTCAAGCTACAACACTACTTGGTGCTTGGACTCGCCATCTTACTCTCCTGCAATGGCATCCTCCATTGTGCGCTACTGTATCTGATTCCATTTGAGAAAGCACCCATTTTTCAGAGGTGCAATGGGTAGATGGTAGCTTCTTCTGGATGAATCTGGTGGCAGCAATCAATTAACAAATATGCAAGCATTACATGTCAGTCAGCATTGGGATAACAAGTAATCAAAAATACAGTCCCCAGTCCGATGAATGTGTCAACTGAAATACATTCTCTTGGAAAGTGCAGATATGAGTCCTGTCGTGTAAATATGGAGTTTACTTGATTCGTAGCAGCAGAGAAGGAGGCTGTTTCAAATTATATGACATTGTTTGTAAGCTTATCAGTGATGATGGCAGGCCAAGTACGACTTTATATAATATCCAAGAAGCAATCATAATTTCTTGCAAAGCGATGAGAATTCACTGAAAACAACTGCTTATGCTAGATCAGGTGGAGATTGGTTAATGGAAACAAGAAAGAAACTAGTCCAGATGACAGCCTGAAACATATACTTCTAAATCTCCCCTAAGAAAATTTACCAATCTACGGAGCTGACGTAAAACAGCTAAATAAAAGATGCCCATCTTCAAATGCCTCATCCACCGCCAACAAAGTCCCTCTAGAGCTCCCTAGTAGCAGCTTTGAAACCTTAGCCACAACAAGCCCCACAAACCCTTTCTCATTTCTTTGCTAATCTAAACTCCAACATGGTTTCCCGGGGAAACTAACATCATTAACATCTATACAGTCCAAACCAGCATACATCTAACTGAATTTAGCAGATAGTAGCAGACGGAGAAACAGTATAAGTTCGAGCAACAAGTGCCTTTGCATGTCCTAAAAAAATACGAGATTATCAGCAACATAGCGAAGAAGTAGAGAAGGGAATTTACCTGAGAAACGGTCAATTCTGCTGGCTGTTGGAAAGGCTAAACTCAACTCAAGCCCCCAAGTGCTGGCACAAATGCTGCTTCTGATTGCCTGAAAATGAATCTAATTTCTGTTACAATCGTGGGCTTCTTAATTAATAATTTTAGTTAATTTTAATCATTTTGTTATTTCGTCTTTTTATTTAATTTTTGTGTAAATAAATAATAAATCATGAAAAAAAATACAAAAACACAAAAAAAAAATCAAAAAAATATAGCTGGGGTTGAAATTGAATCAATAATTAAGCATAAAAAAAAATAAAGGTTGAGAATTTTTTGGGTCACAATGGTAGGTTTTAAGATTGAAAAAAATCAATAATTCTCAATCAACTCATTATAAAAGGCTAATATTGAAAACAAAATCAATCTAAAAAATAACACAATAAAACAATTAAAGTCTATTCGAGTTAATTCTTATTATGAAACCGAAATAATCTTATAGAAAATAAATAATAAAAAAATCATGAAATCCAATTAATAATCAACACAATATTAAATGATGAGATTTAAAAAAATATATCAATAAAAAAAAAATCATCCATGTTAATGCATTAAATTCACTACACATATAATGAGATATGAATAATCTTATAGAAAATAAATAATAAAAAATCATGAAACTCAATCTTTAATAAACTAAATATTAAAAAAAGATAAAAAAACAAAACATTATTGTTATGAATATTATTTAATGAGGTGGTACACAGTAAAAGCACCAGTTTTTTTTTTTTTTAATTTTTTTTTTTTTTAATTTTGATAAGATTAGATATCGGTATTGGACAAGATAGTAAGTGTAAATCATCATCCTTCTCGATGACATTAATTTCTTCAACTCTGTACAGCTTCTCCTATTTTAACAACTTTCATAGTGGATAAGCATCATTAAAGAGATATGGCATAGGATAGGCAAGAAGGTCGTGCCATGGCTTGCAAAATGGGGTCCAAGGAGCATGGCGAGTGAGGCACTATTTTGAATGACTTTAAAAATTCATGAAGACGGGAAGATGCTGACTTTACAACTAGTAGATGAACACTTTGATGTCAAAAACATCATTTTGTTTCTTGTCCGTTCTTGTTGGAGGTGACGACACCTCTTTCATGACTCTATCTTAAGGAGTAGGGAAATTTCCATCATTATTGCAAAATATTTTTACTAGTTGATCTTATTCTTTACATTTTATATTTGAAGTTTTTGTAATTATTAAGCAGGAAGTGAAAAGAGACACGTTTCTTTGTATTTTTTATTTTTAAAATACAAAAATTTATTCTAAAGGTTTTATAAAAATATATGTATTTTATGTTTCTGTTTTTATCTCTTCAACAAATTACAACATTTGTACTAGTTGATCTTATTCTTTACATTTCATAGTTCAAGCTTTTGTAGTAATTAAAGTAGCAAGTGAAAAGGAATATGTCTTTTATTTTATTTTTTAAAAAAAATATAGAAATTTATTCTAAAACTTTTATAAAAATGTATTTATTTTATGTTTTTATTTCTATCTCTTCATCCAAATATAATGTTTTTCTCTCTTCTGTATTTTTTTTATTCTAAAACACTAACCAAACACAATATTAATTACTATTTTGAATTAATAAAAGCTGGGTGTATAGGACTATATATCTATGCATTTTGTATGTAGCTCAAGAGTCAATATATCTATAGTGTGTGATTGTGTGGTGCCAAATCATTGATGTTTTATTTTTTAAGAAGTAATTAATTATTTTGAATAATACTCCTCTAATGGTACTCATGATGGATAGAGAAGTGTTTCTCGGTGAGTTTAGAAAAAGGAGAAGAAGGGACAAGAAGGTCCATGTTGTCTTATATGATATATTTATTTATTTGACAACACTTTCTAAGTGAGTGGAGAAAGGCCAACATATACAAATTTCATAGTACATGATGCTTATTTGATTTATTGTGTGCTTATTATCCCTAGTTCCCTGTTGGCTCATCAATAGGTTGGTAATACGTGTGTGTGTACAGGCACTAGGAATAGACACCAACTACTTCTTTACTCATGCCATAATACATCGGGTTGATTTTATTTTTATTTTTTATCTTGCAAAAATATTGTAAAGACATGAAGGAGTAAAACTTAGAAGCATGCTGGCGAAATAACTTTTAAAATATTGGGATGTTCACATATTAAATTAATCATAATTAACTTGTAAAATCTATAATTTAGGATATGAGATTGATATAAAACCATGAATCTATATTAAAACAAATTAGAAAATCTAATTATAATTAATCAAATATTGAAGTCTAAAAACATAAAAAAAATTTAAAAGAGAGACAACAGAACATGACTCGAATAAACTTACATTAGCAGTGGGCACACCAATGCGAGCCAAGGAAAACAAATAAATGTAAAAGGAAAAATATTAAGGTGACACTTTAAAGAACCAAAAGATAAGTTTGATTAATTTAATTATATATATATATATATATATATAATAATAATAATAAAGCAACCCTAATTTAACAACATGAAAAACAAAGCATACCCAGATAAATCTCCTAAACTTGAGTTAACATTCCAAAATTATAACCCATAAAATCTTAGATCCAGACTTAATCAAGAAAGTCATTCTCAACCAATTTAATATTGAAGAATAAAATTGAAAATAAAATAAATTTTATAAATCATCTCAAATAAAGGAAAAACAATAAAAAAAAAATAGAGACTAAATTTGAGCATTGAAAAAAAAACTTGAAGAATGAGAGTCAAATCTAATAGAAAAAAAAGAGGATAAAATCACTAAAATAAATTAATTTTATAAATCACCTTAAATAAAAAAAATAGCAATCAAAAGAAATCATCTTAAATAAAAAAAATAACAATTAAAAGAATGGAACCAAATCAGAGGGATGAAACAATTGAAGAATGATGAAATTGACAATAAGTTTTGAAATAATTTTTTCAAATAAAAAAATTAGAATTAAGAGAACTTGGACTAAATCAAAAGAGAAAAAAAATTGAAGGGCTGATGTGATTTTTTTCAATAGGTGGCATGTAAATTTAGGCGGAGGAGAGAGAAAAGCATGGGGAAAAAAAAGTGAATCTACACCAAACTGGACCAAATCACCATGCATACACCACCCAAGAAAGAAGAAAGGTGTCGAGATGAATTAAATGATGCAAAGAAAGCACAACTAACACCACCGTTATTAGTTGCATTTGTTGCCTAAAGGTCATGGAGAGGCTGACACGTAACTTTTTCTATTTTTATTTTATTTTATTTTGAAAATGATGAAAATTCCCCTAAGACAAAATGATAACAACAAAAAATCTATTATGAAATTATTACAAAGTTCAGATATTTTTTTTTTATGATAACGACAATGGAGTCATTATATTGTTTATAGTAAAATAAAATTTCTATAAGAACCGCAAACCCAAGGTTAGTCTTTTTTTAAATTTAAGGATAATAAATTAATTTAACTATTACAAAAAATTGAAAAAGACAATGTTGCCTCCAAATAAATAAAGAATAACAAATTAATCTTATAAAAAGATTATTTTACCCTTTAAGGACAATTCATCTTTTTTAAAAGGTAAAATTGTAATTGATGAGTCAATATTTTTTTTATATAGATTTTTACAAATAGAAAAAAAAAATTAAAAACAATATGGCTATGGCAAACTTGACAAACTTAAAGGACTTGGGCTTGGTGGTCAGTCAAGCCCAAGGTAGCGTGAGTCCAATAATCATGCCAGACCCAAAGGATTTGGATATGGCGGTCAGTGAAGCCCAATGTAACGTGGGTCTGGTAAACATGGCAGACCCAAAAGACTTTGACTTGTCAATCAGCCAAGTCCAAATAGCATGAGTTCGACAAACATGCCAGATTCAAAAGGCTTAGACTTTGTGGTTAGCAAATCTCAAGGGAGTGTGGGTTCGAAAAACATATTAAACCTAAAAAATAAGAGCTTAACAATTAGCCAAGTCCAAGGTAGCGTAGGTCCGACAAACATGCCGGACTTAAAGGACTTAAGCTTGGTGGTTGGCAAATCCTAAGGTAGCATGGGTCCGAAAAATATGCTAGACCTAAAGAACTTGAGCTTGGTAGTCAGTCAAGTTCAAGGTAGCAAACATGTCAGACCCAAAGTACTTGAGTTCGAAAATTAGTCAAGCTCAATGTGACGTGAGTCTATCAAGCATGACAGACCCAAAGCATTTTGATTCAACAATTACTAAGTTACAGGGTTATATGTCTAATCTTAGACGATCTTCTAAATTAAATGTATTGAAGGCATGATAAACTGTCATGCCTCTACATCTAAAATAATTATATTAGTCATTCATAATTGATGTAATGATAACCTTATACTTATTGGTGTATAAAAGGTTTCTTAGTGAACCTATCATACTTATTATCTTATTAATACTATATAATAGATATTTGTTTTCTATAATGTCGCTGAAAGCATATGACTTTCCAGTCATTTTTTTAGGGTTTAGAAGATATAAATTTTCTTTAAACTATTAAAGTATTAGTTTAAAACTTTTTGTTTTTCAAGATAAACTTTTATAGATTTAATATCATTAAGTTTTTGTAATAATTCACGATTATCAATTAAGTGAAGATTTTCTACTTAATATGGATTGGTCTTATGAAATTGCCAATTAATTAGTAGCATGAAGAATAAAGAATGCTTTAATGAATTAGAAAGATGGTGGGCATTCCCTGAAAACGAAGGTCAAATCCTGTCATCCTGTGCTAGCTGATCAGCATCCTTGTCTCTACGATGAAAGAAATGACTACTAGTGATTGAGTTTTTTATTTTTTTTCTAAAAAAAGGCAGCATAGTAAAAAAAAATTAAGGAAATAACATATTTAAAAATTTATTTGATAAAATAGCATGGTTTAAAAAAAATCACATGTCCAATCTATAATTTAAGAGTTGCATGTATTATATGCTATTTCTTAAAATAAAATAAAATGTGGTAGATACAATTTTGTTAAAGATTTTAAAAGTTATTTTAAATTTTAAGAAAATAAATAAATATTATCTTTATAGTGATACAATAAAGATATTATTTATTTATTTTTAAAAGATAATATTTTAAGAATAAATAAGTATTAGTCTCAACTTGTGTGAAGATAATATTTATTTGAATTTAAAAGCTATTTTAAATTTTAAATTTATGAAATAAATCAATCTAGAATTCAATGCAGGATCATGATCTGTCCACTTCAAGATTCAATGTACATGGATTTTTTTTCCCCTTCTTATCCAAATCTATGTTAACTCAAAAGAAAAACAAAGAAAAAAAATACTATAAATAGTGTTTTTCACGTTAAATATTCTAATATTTCTTTCATCCTATATTATCTTATAAGTATCATTTCATGATTTATTAAGTATCAGTTTTGCAAAACCACACTATAATTATTATACAAAAAATAAAACAACTTGTAAAAAAAAAATGAATTTAAAAAAATGTTGAGATTTGTTAAATGAAAAGCAAAATGATGCAATTAAAAAGAACCTCATAAAAAATAAAAGAAGGACTTGAATGCAGAAAATAAAATTAATATGGTTAATTATTCATACAAACAGTATTTTCCACTCAAATTAATGTTTAATATTTTTTATAATAATTATAATTACTCATTGGAACATATTTTTGAAACTCGACCCGACTCAGCAGGTCAACCCGGGACTCGACCAACCCGGGGCTGGAGCAAAGCTAGGTTGAAGAAAAAATGAAGAAAAGAAAAAATCAGTATGACCTGACGAATTGACTCGGTAACCCTATCAAGATCCAATTACAAACCTGTTAATTTTTATTTTTTTATTTTATCTTACTAAAATAATATTATTTTAATTTTTTAAAAAACAAAATTAATCCAACCAACTTAATAACTCAACCAAAATTCAAAATTAAAGCTTTAAACCGGACGAGTCACAAGACAAGTTCTTAAAACCATGCATTGTTGTGGACAGTTTGCCACCATTTAGAGATGTGTAATTAGCATTTGGTGTGCACGTGTGATCCGAAGACAAGGAATGTTGCTGCCGGTTCTTCTACTAAAAAACAGGGACAGAAGCTACGATTTTTTTCAAATGCATGGCCAGGTGGTGAAACCAACCGTGAAAGAACAGCTAGCGACCAAAAAGTAGGGTTTTTTTTTTCTTTTTTTTTCTTACTTTACAACTGTATCTATCCACAGGTATAAACCTAATCCAGTGACCATCTCCCGTCTGCCAATCTTAATAGCTATTATTCATAAATTAATTTAAATTTATTAAAAAAACAAAAGGTTAGATATCTTATCTATATTTCCGTCTAATCCATCATATTACTTGAGTTTTATCGAGCTACTTTCAAGCCCGAGCTTAGATTATTAAAAACCTGGTTTAGAAAGTTGTTTGGGTCTCTGATTAACTCGTTAGACTGGCTAAATTTTATATTTATGACTAAAATTATGTTGTGTTGAAAAAAAAATCTAAAATAATATCATTTCAAATATATATATTTATCCGTAAACCTATGAATCAACACACCCAACCCATGGCTTCGGCTTCTGCCAATTGTTCGTTTTATAATTATGTATCCATCTTCTTCTAGCTTTTCACTGTTTTCTTCTTTGTTCTAAATATTAGACTCCTTAGAATGAAGATAGACTAGTGTTTTTTTTTTTTTTATGACTTTTTCATTAACAGTCTTGCTTTCACATGCATGCATACGAAACAAAATGAGAGATGAAATAATGAATTATTAGGTCTTCCTTTAATTCACAGGACCACTAAATAGCTACTCCCTTGAGCCAAGAAAAGAGCAAACATTATCCATATGGATTTTAATTTTTATGATCGTACGTGTAGGAGGAATTATGGGCATTGGAAGGCACAAGGCATCAACCCGCTAGCAATCCCTTCTAGCATCCTTCTCCTTTCAAGCCGTTTAGAGACCATCAAACCATTTGCTTGCAGTAATATCATAAATAAAAACAAAAAAAACAAAAAAATATATATATGATTTTTATCATATTTAAGGGAATTAAAAATATTTAAGGATAAGAAAGATATTTTTATCATTTCTAAAAAGTCTAATATGATTTTCTTACTTATTTTAGTGTCTATCTTTTCTATATGCTATAAATATTGGTAGTTACATCTTCAACATCATATAATTTATTTAAATCCTCTGGTACATGGAGCTGGCTCAAAAATCAATCAATAACAATATTAAATATTAAAAAAAATATCTAGTTCAATTGATCAGATTTTGAGTTTGTTTCATATAAATTATCAGTTCAAGTGTCACAAACCTCAAAACAACTAGAAGTTTACATGATTGTTAACTTTAAAATTTCAAAGAATTAATCGAATTATACATAAATTGACCCGGATATTCACAGTTAAAAAAAAATAAAGTGATTTACTTTCCATGATTTACAATAATATTAATTGCAGTAAGTGTTATGCTGCTGGAGAAGCATGGAAATTAATGTTAAACAATAATGAGTGCATTACCAAAATATCTGTCGAATACATTGTTGGTGGAGAGATTTATTGCCCTGAGTTTCTTTGTTACCGAACGGTGGCTGGACCAGCAAGCAATTCAGATTCACTGGATCTGATAAATGCTTGGGACATGCTTGCGGTGCTTCCTAATAATCATGGCAGGGAAAAGCTAACATCGACATGACATTACTAGAGGAGGTGTAAGTACTTAATTAATCATCTAGGAAGGGTAGATTAAACCTTAAATTCTCTTTTATCATAGTATTGATATTATTTTTGTTTTGCCTAGATGATTAATTTTATATATATATACATATATATTGATTGAGAGGTAAATTTAACTTTATTTAATAAATCTAGAAACCCAAATCCCTAGTGATTATTAAAAACCTCTATTTAATGGTTAAGTAGAATCAATCTTCCACTTCGTAGGCGACTGCTCATAGCTCGACTTCATATTTCAATCAAAAGATCGATGATTGTGTATGGGCAAAGATTTTCTCAAACTCCCTTCAATAATTTTCGCCGAATCTAATTAAAAACTATATAATGAAAAATATTATATAATTAATAAATTATCGTAGCTGGCAAGATTAATTATTAACTCTGAAAAAGGTCCAAATCCATCCATGTTTTTTTTTCGTCGGGTAATTAATGGGAGGTGGGTATGTTTTTGTAAGATTCCGGATGCCAGCATGATTTAAGATTTAGTCATGTTTAGGTTAAGAGATGCCCCACAAAAAAATAGATTAATCAAAAGAATCGTCTGGTAACCAAAAAAAAAAACAAAAGGGAAAATCACAGGATTAACTAGGTGACGAATATTCCCATATATATGTTTTTTCTTTAATTAATAATTAACATGGTTAAATATTACATGTTTTCATAGTCCAGTCTTCATGACGAGTAAGCTATACAGTTATTAAACTTAATTTAATTACCATAAATTAAATTAAATGAATTGATTTTAAAAAAAAAACAATAGTATTTTAAAATATCATGGATCAAGTTATAAAATAACTTGTTAAATCAATTAAATCAAGTTAAATTAATTTCAAGTTAATTTTTTTTAATATACAGCCTGAGTCAATAAACAAATCAGTTTTATTTTAAATTAGTCCAAACCAATCAATCTAGTCTCGAATCAACCCGATCAGTTTTAATAACAGCGTTCTCATGACTAAAGACTTGGAAGTCTTGGATAATCATGTTCATGAAAACGAAGACAAGAAATAAGGCTACGGTAGTTGTGGGCTAGAGAGAGGGAGAGATGACAAGAGAAGCAACCAAAAGTCAAGATGTGATGTATGAGATTCTTTTCTTATGGCAATAATCCGTGATCTAATTATATATGGTTTGAACCTTATTATAATTTATATATTACAATTACCTTATGTATTTCGTTACGGTACCTACTCAGGATCGGAATGATATACAATCTTAATCGAATTAAGATTCTTTCATATAATTAATTTATCTATTACATGATAAATCGTGTTGTTGTAGTATAATTATTTATTTCAAAGCAAAGGTTTATATATATTTGATGATAAGAGGAAAAAAAAACCAAAAATAAGTATCATAGGACTATAATTTATTTATTTATTACAATGATCCTAGGACTATACTTAACAGAATATAATATATCAAGTAAAAGCTTAAATTAATTCGAGAGTATTATTTTTTTCTTTTTAATTATTGTGTTTAGTATCATAATAAGCATATTGTTTTTATTCAATAATAAATAATATTTTTAAATTATTTTGTATATTAATCAAGATTATTTTTTAAAATAATTTTAGAAACATTAAACTAGCTAAATATGCTAGGGTAATGCTAGCTAGATATGAAAGCTTAATGTATTGTTGTCCAAAATTAAAGAAAGTACATGGAGAGAAAAAAAGGTTACATGTTAAGCTTAGTTTTTCCGCCAATCCTCAAAGAAAAAGAAAAGGTTATCTTTTGAGAAGTAAATTGGCGATGCAGCCTGGGATACTTAGAGGTCAGGTCAAGATTTTTTAATATAAAAAAAATATATTTAGACGACATTAATATTTTTAAATAAATAAAAAATATGTAAAATAATAATAATAAATTTTAAAAAATTAGTTGTTCATACCATACCTTGAAGAAAAAAAATTCATTAAAAACTCACCTTTGCTCCACTATATACACTGTATCACTATTAAAAAGAGCTCATCAAGACAGTTTTAATGGAACTACTGAAGGCTGCATGACAATCCAAAAAGAGATTATAAGTGTAGTCAAAGCAACAACCTAAAAATTAAACCAAATAAAATATCATGAAGTGAGTTTCTCTTCTCATGCTTATATTTAATTAATTAATTAATTTAATTTAATTTAAAAATAAAATAAATGCTAACTTTAGAAAAGAATGACAATTAAAAAAAAAAACCCAAGATAACCTAGGTTATTTTTAAAATCAATGAAAATTAAACAGATTCCTAGCAAAGTTTTAGTGATGAAGTTGCCAAAAAATAAAAAAGCAAACTCTGACAAATCTCTTAATCCCGGGTTAATCTTTTAAAATCATAACCAGAATCTTAGAGCCGAGCTTAATCAAAAAGCTTAATTCCCGGTAAATTTAATATTGAAAGATAAAATAAAAAAAATATTAATTTAAAAAATTTATCAGAGTAATAAAAATAGAATCAAAAGAATAAAGATCGAATCTATTGAGAAAAAAAACTAAAGAAAAGTTAATTTTAGAAATTATTTCAAATAAAACAAATAGTAATTAAAAAAATAGAGACCAAATCTAACAAATAAAAAAAAATAAAAAATGGTGAAATACGAATAAAAATCTAATTTTATAAATTTTTTTAAATAAAATAAACAGTAATCAAAAGAATATGAATCAAATATGAAGAAAAAACAAATTTAAAAAATCCTTAGAAAAGTTAAAGAGTCAAGTACTGAAATCGAGTAATAGAGATAAAATAAAATGAGGGCAGGTCCTCAACACCACACTAGAGGTTCATAAACAACATGCACTGTCTAGGGAGAGAGGGGTTGCCAAGACAATTCAAAAGTTGTCATGAAAGGCGGTATTTAGTGCCCCACACATGTAATCCGGATAATTATGAATCTCGTGCATCAAGATATAATAAATTAATATGTATTAAATAAATTTTTTTTAACATGTAATAAAATTATTTATATATTAAAAATGATAATATAATCTTTTCTAATATATTAGGTGATTTTTCTAATACACAAGGGTTGAACAACTGCGATCGCGGTTCGTGATGCTACCGACGATGTTATGCGCGGTGCTTTCAATACTTGGTTCTTATTGTGCTATTCTTCACTTGACGAGGTTCAGGAGGCTCAACATTTGGACAATACAATAAAAAAAGATGACAATGTTTATCATGCATAATGACGACATGCTTGTGGTTTTGATGGTGCATGTCCATCGACAAGTTAATTTTTTAGATGTTTTACCATGTAATTTATTTATAATTAAATTGATATTTTTTATTGCAATGAATTATCTTGGTGCTGTGATTAATTTTTATAGCTATAAATTTACCTATTATAGAAATTAGTTGATTCTGGTGGCTATTGGTTGTGGACATTGTTGATGTTTAAGTGATTCTCTAAAATGTTGGCTTGAATTAATTTTGATGGACAAGGAATTGAAATGACTGAGACTAAAAAAGTCTGATGTTTTAATAGGTTGTCCATTTCCTACATGCGCCACCTAGTTGTCACGTATGTAGTATATGCGCATTTTAGTGGATGAATTAAATTTAGGCGTGCGGGGAGTTTTGAAAATTAATGGAGTTCTGAGCCTATTCCTCAATTTTCAACAACCTATGAGTTGCTCCATTGAGACTCGAGTGCTCTGTTATGGTGGCCAGCTGGTTTTGAGTGTTGACTCGCAACCTGGCTGGCTCACCACCAACTTTCCAGCCATTAAAGACAGTCTTTGATACTACTCCAATGCTTGATAAAAGGAAAATGAAATCAGCAATTAGGAACTTGCAAAATCTAAAATATTAAAAAAAATACTTTAAAAATCTATTACTATTACAGTATAAATTAATGAATAACACAACTTTCTTAATTTTATTGTTCTTCTAATTATTTTCTGAAGTATGCTAATTGGTTTTTAAAAAAAGATTGACAACTATGCTAATTTTAAAAAAAAAAACACGTTCTTAATGGATACCTGAATTAAATTTTAATATTTTTTTGTAATAATTTCTGTAGGTCCTCGATGAAAAAAAAAAAAGAAAAAAAAGGAGGAAAGTTCAGCCGCCGGCTTTTCTTTTTCGTATTCGAAATCTTTTTCTGCTTTTTGCTCCTCCTCTTATATATATATATATATATAATGTTTACATGTGTAAAAACTGTTCATTTATTCTAGAGTTCATACGATCTTTTACATATTTTAATTAAAAATCCAAATTTCGACGACCAATTTGACTTGCTGGGTCCCCAGTGATCGATGGCCTAGGGTTTCATATTGGGCAAGCTTTGTCCTTTTATCACAACGCCATAGGCTAATGATTAAAGAAAACTACTACTTTTATAGCATTAGAAGTTTCCGATAAATATGAAATTGGACTCCGAAATATAAAATAAAAAGAGTGTATTAGTTTTTGTATTTTAAAATTTTTTTTGAAAAAAAATAAAAAATTTTATTTTTTTATTTTAAATTAATATTTTTTTAGGTGTTTTTAAATATTTTGATATATTAATGTCAAAAATAATTATTTTAAAATAAAAAATATATTATTTTGATGAATTTTTAAGTGAAAAACACTTTAAAAAGAAATCGTAACTACATTTTCAAACATGTTAAAATTATTAATTTTAATTTAATTTATATTTTTATTATGAACCACTTAAAATAAAATAATTTTATTTTAAAAAATTAAAATTAAATTTTAACATAAATGATGAGGTTGTAAGTTAAATGTTAACTTCAAGTTATTTATTTTTTTGAAATTCTGTTTAGATTAAGAATCATGATGGAATTTTAAATTTAATTATATAACTAGATAAAGTTTAATAATTGTTTTATAAATACCCTTTATCTATAATTGACACTTTTCATCTTTCTATTTCACTATATTTGAACTCTTAAATCATGTTTTTTTTTTTTCCAATGACACTCAGTAAATGAGAGAACAATAAAAATCAAGAAGTAATTTCTACATCGGCAGAAGAAAAAAAAATAAAAAGCACGACTTTGTTATATAGTAGGTCAAGAACTAGAGGGCCCAGAGAGCAGGGTGTAGCGATTGTCAGGAAACTTTGACACAATTTTTTTTTTTTAAGTATTTGTAACTTAAAAAAAAAATACTAAATTTATATTATTTTAGTGATTTTTAATGGTTTTAATTTATTTATATCAAAATAAAATAAAATTCATTTGAAAAACATTATGCACCAAACACTTAAAAAAAAACTGATGACATAAGTATTTTTTGAAAACGCTTCTGCAACATAATAAAGGACGACCTTCCAACAATTTATTTCTTTACCTGGTGCTTCTACTGAGGCAGGCTGCACTATATTTTCTTCACTGCTTCTGCAACTTAATAAAGGAAGCATCAATTCTATTGTCATTATAGCTCTAACCACTCAATTAATTAAGAAAACGCGTATTCTTTTTCTTTTTTTCATTTACTATTTTTCAAAATTTTCCTCTCTCGGCTTTACTCAGCCCATCCCTACCTTTTCATGGCATATAAATACAACCCCCCACCGCAAATTGTACTCAAAACCCAACACCGCAAACTCTCTCTCTTCCATGGCCTCTCCTCTTTCCCAAGAAACCATGCTTCTCTTCCTCCTCCTCCTCAGCTCTCTCTTCCTCGCAACCCAAGAAACCCAACTTAAAAATGACACTCTTTCCTTTTCTTTCCCTCTCACCTCCCTCCCTCGTTCTCCACAGACCTCGCCAAGTTTCTACTCTTCTTTCATCTCACAATCCAAGAAAACCCCAGCACTCAAAAGCGCAGCATCACCATATAATTACAGGTCAAGATTCAAGTACTCGATGATATTACTAGTGTCTCTCCCTATTGGGACACCACCACAATCTCAGCAAATGATTTTGGACACAGGCAGCCAGTTGTCATGGATTCAGTGCCATAAAAAGGTTCCTAGGAAACCCCCACCGAGTACTGTCTTTGATCCTTCTTTGTCTTCTTCATTCTCGGTTTTACCATGTAATCATCCAGTTTGTAAGCCTAGAATCCCTGACTTTACCCTACCAACTTCTTGTGACCTGAATCGTCTGTGCCACTACTCTTACTTCTATGCTGATGGAACGTTAGCTGAAGGTAATCTTGTAAGAGAAAAGATTACATTTTCTACGTCTCAAAGTACCCCTCCCTTGATCCTAGGTTGTGCGGAGGATGCAAGTGATGACAAGGGTATCTTGGGAATGAACCTTGGGAGGCTGTCCTTCGCTTCCCAAGCTAAAATAACCAAGTTCTCGTATTGTGTGCCCACACGGCAAGTTCGGCCCGGTTTTACACCAACCGGGTCGTTTTACTTGGGTGAGAACCCGAATTCAGCTGGGTTTCAGTATATTAGTCTTTTGACATTTTCCCAAAGTCAACGGATGCCCAACTTGGACCCTTTGGCTCACACTGTCGCCTTGCAAGGAATTAGGATTGGCAACAAAAAATTAAATATCCCGGTTTCAGCCTTCCGGGCTGATCCTAGCGGGGCGGGTCAATCCATGATTGACTCCGGGTCCGAGTTCACTTACTTGGTGGATGAGGCTTATAATAAGGTGAGGGAGGAAGTAGTGAGATTAGTGGGGCCAAGACTGAAAAAGGGCTACGTGTATAGTGGTGTATCCGACATGTGTTTCGATGGGAATGCGATGGAGATCGGACGGTTGATAGGCAATATGGTGTTTGAATTTGACAAGGGTGTGGAGATAGTAATCGAGAAGGGGAGGGTTTTAGCAGATGTTGGTGGTGGGGTCCATTGTGTTGGGATCGGACGGTCAGAAATGCTGGGCGCTGCTAGCAATATAATAGGAAATTTTCATCAGCAAAATCTATGGGTGGAGTTTGATATAGCCAATCGTAGAGTGGGCTTTGGTAAGGCTGATTGTAGCAGATCAGTGTAATAAAAAATTAGTACGTGGTAGCTATTATAATGTAATGTATATGGGGCCAGGAGAGTTAATCAGGTAGTAAATGCAACACTGTACAAATGAAAAAAATCAGTACGGTCTTTTCGAGCTCACCTGATCCAATGGCCCACATCAAACTGACATTTAGGCCCTATATCAATGGTTTGCAATGTTTGTACTACCATTTAGTTTGTAAGTGGTAAGCTAAGATGTTAAATGTTTTAAGCTCTCCCTATTATATACTAACAATTATTATAATTATAATGGTAATATAATTTTTTATCATGTTAATTATTAATACTAACAATTTAATTGTTTAACGACTAATTATAGACTATAGAATCCAATTTATAGACAATTTGCAATAATTTTGTTGCCTAAGTTGATTCAAATTAATGTTGGGATATCTTGGTGATGGAAAACATTGAGCAGATAATGATAACGTGCGTGCTTGGAAGAAGGAAAAATGGAAACTGAAAATGATGAAGTTGTAGGAACATAAGTTTTTAACCCGGTTTGGTGGTGGTCCAATTCAAAGTTTGGGTTTTGAGTTTCTTTCAATTAATTTTATTTTATTTTAAATTAAAATGATGTTTTAGAAAAAATAAAAACTAATAGGTTATAACTGATTTTTTGATTGAGTTTTGTGGAATCATCTAGTTGTTGGATCATGTAGAGTTTTATTTTTTTAAAAAAAATTAAACTTGAATTTAGTTCATAGTTGTTCATATTTCAGATTGATTGTCAAATCTAACTAAGTTTTAAAACTATAATTAGAAATTTAAAAGAAAAAAGAGAAAAGGGAGAATTCACTTGCATAGTTGCATGCATTTATCTTTAATTCAAAGAGCTGATTTAAAGTTGTATCGTCATCGTCTTGTTATGGTTTTTTTTTCCTCTTCATTTTTTAAGTTTTATAGCTTTTTCTGGTAATTTTATTTTACTTTCTATTACTGAAATACATAAATAAAACATTTTATTTACTTCTCTTTAAGAAAAAAGAGAGACAATCTTTGTAATAATCACCGTATTAGCACTTGCCATGCTTGCCACCTTTTCTCTTGGTAAGATTTGAACAGCAATTGGTATGGTCCCCCTTTCCATGTAGCAAATTAGTGTCCTGCAATACCAGCTAACTTATTAGGCACTTTATTTACTGCTTCTTTTTTTTTTTTCCATGAAGAATTTGGTTCTAATTTCTTTGAATTTAAATAAGTGTATAATTTATAGTTATCAGAATAGTTTAAAAATTAACTAAAAAAATATAATTTATTGGTTCATTTCAACAAGGGTAATAATTTTTTTAAAATAATATTATTTAATTTTTTAAAATATAATTTACTAGTTAATTCAAAGAGCTTCATTAAATCTGTTGAATCATTAAAAATTTACTCGGTCAATTATATTTAATTAAGTTTTTTTTTTAACTCAAAATCTAATTAAATTATGAATTTTTCAAGTAATCTTATTGAATCCAACGATAGTATAACATTGAAAAATTCTTGAACTTGAACATTATAAAGATTACAACGGGCCATGATGTGCAGCATGTACATGCAAAGCTAGCATGATATGTTTGTTCTGAATAATTGAAATCAGACAATCGTACTATATATGATAAATAAATAAATAAAAACAAAATATCTTAGCAATCTATGTTATGTACAATATTTGTAAGTACATGTGTTGTTACGGAAAAACACCTAACAGATAGTTAATCTCTGAAAGTTTGATTAACCTTAAAAGGGTATTTTACTTTTTCCTTTTTTTAACTAGCATTATAATTCAATTTTCTGGAATTTTCATTTCATATCTCTTTATTTAGCCATGAAGAAACATGTTTTTTTTATTTATTTATCAATTATATCAATAAACGTAATCGTAATATATAAAAATTAATCCAAAAATGCCACCATACTTTAAAAAAAAAAAAAAAAAGAAAGAAAGAAAGAAAAAGACGTTGAAGTTATGGAGGGATTTTGAAATTGTCCAAATATTTTATCACGAGGTGATGGTGGGGTCCGTAGTTGGTGGGTGCATGCCAAGTGGAAGACAGCTTGTTCAAACTCTTTCACCGACTCAAACCACAACTCTGTATCCCTGTTTCCCCGACATTCACGTTACTGAGATCGGTCTGGGCTGCAGATGAACAGGATTTTTTTAATTAAATTTTTATTTTTAATTAATTTTTTAAATACTTTTAAATCATTTTATTATATTGATATATATAATTTTTTTTAAAATAATTTAACTATACTTCCAAATAAATACTAAAATATATAGTGTTTGTTGATTAATTAAAAAAAAGAAAAGGAAAAGACTATTGTCATGACCTCAACACTTTAATAGATGAATTTGATCGATTAATTTAGAAAGCTTGGAATTTAAAGTTTGAGTTGATTTTTTTAATTAAATGGAATAAGATGTTAATTTGATAAAATTTAATGAACTTAATTATGTTTTTAATCATTTAGTTAATTTAATAAAATTTAATCGAGCCAACACAAAAAGATAAAATTAACAATATTAACATGAATTACAAATTAAATAGACAATTCAATAATCTGCTTTAAATTTTAGATTTTTCAAACCAATCTTTCCGGTTAGATCGGATCTAAAGAAGAGATGCAACTACATTTTCTGCAATTTGCGAGAGAGATTACAAATGGTGATTTGCGTAAGGATGATTAAACATTCCTGCTGTCTTTCTCCTCGTTGATCTCTTGGCCATAGCCATCATCCTTAAATATATGAGTGTGTTTGTATTTTAGATAAAATTTTTAAAAAATAATTTTTTAAAAAATATAGTTAAGTGTGGTTAGCTGTATTTAGATACATGTTTGGTAAAAATTATGGTTGAAGTTTATGTGTAACAAAAAATATGTATAAAATGTTTGGTTGCGGTTGCTTTTTAAAAGTATTTTTTATTTAAAAATACATCAAAATATTTTTTTTTATATCAGCGTATCAAAATGATATAAGAATACAAAAAAATAAAAATAAAAAAATTCAAACTTAAAAAAAATGCTTTTGAAATGCAAAAAAAAAAAAAAAATTTACAAAACTCAGTTAAAAATATATATAAAAACTAAATTTCAAATCTAATTTTTTAATGGACCTCGTAATATAAAATATAATTTAATATATTATCAAATACTGCAAATATAAAAGCTATAAATAATCAAACTGACGCATAAACTAGTAAGAAAGTCGGGGAAGGTTATTTTAATCCTTTCATAAGTAAAAATTCAATAATGTTGTGCCAATATCAATTCCCAAAAATATGATGACTATTTTTTTCTCACACTTTTTAACCTCTCCGCATTGCCACTTGTGTCATATATCATTGGTAAATTATGATTTGTCGGTTAATCTAATTCACTTTCAAGTTTAACCATTGAATATTTCCCTTCCTGCTCCTTTAAGTGGATTGTTCCTTTTCTTTTGAAGAAAAGCAACCCAAAGTGGTTCTTACAACAATGGCATGGACAGATTCATGATGCATTTGTAGAATGAAGTGACAACAGCATGCCTGTCCCATTGTTTTCTTTTTCTTTCTTCGTGACTAAAGAAGCTTGGAGGTAACCTTTCCATGGTGGCTCGGATTGGTAAAGTGGACGAGGGTAACGAGGCATGCTCGTTGTGTAGTTTTCAATTTGATTTTTTCTACTTTTTAATATTGATGCTCATGAAGAGCAGGATATAAGTTATGTTTTGTAAGTTTTGAGGGTAACGAGGTATGCTTGTTCTGTAGTTTTTAATTTGCTTTTTTCTGCTTATTAATATCAATGATCATGAACAAAGGATACAAGTTTTGTTTTTGTAAGTTCTGTTCGGGGTATAAGGATTTAATTAGTTCGATTATCCTTATATATATATATATATATATATAAAAGTTAGGAGGAAAAACTTTTTTCACTAGTGTTTTTGTTTTTTTAATTATTTGTATTTCATGCTTTAATTTCAAGTGAAATATTGCATTCTTAAATCACTCTTAGCCCTGGATTGCCTTCCTATTCCTTTTACCCGGATTGTTCATTTGAAGCAAATATTCAATCAATTATATATATTTGTGACGAACTTTACATGACTGACTTGTGATCGATTTCATTGAAAAAACCTAATAATATCATTAATTGGGTGAACAAGATGTTTAAGGGGTTAATTAGTTTGCTCTTTTTTTTTAAAAAAAAAAACTCAAATATTGAAGTCAACATTAATAGGAATTTATTAAATATTCTTGAATGCACTAAAATGATTAAAATTATAAGAAAATATAATCTCGATTAATGTGTAAGCTGACTTTAAGATTATTCTCTAGAATTAAGTGGATTACTCTAGATTAAAAAAAAAATTGAAGTGCAATTCACCAAATGAAAATTTTTTTTCTATAAAATCAGAGGAAAAAAAATGTGAAAAAAACGGTGTCTAGCTTCTTCTTCTTTTTATTCAGGGACAAGAGTATTTTGAAGAGAAAAACATTTTTTTATTCCACTTGTGTGTTTGTTTTGAAACTCAAATCATGCTTTCATGTTCTTATCTTGGCTCGAAAATGGAAGATTTTAACTAGATTTGATGCTTAAATGGCTTCAACCTCCACCAATTAAATTAGCCAATATACGAGAACAAGAAGGGGATCTTCCTCAATTTTTAAAGCATGCTTTTTAATAATAAAAAAGAAAAACAAAGAACATGATAGAGTGACCCAACTCTTCACCCACACAAACAAAAGGATAAAATAAGGAAATAATTTGTCACATGATGGTCATAGATTATAAATTTTAAACTAAGTTTTAAATTAAGATATAATGAATCATCTAATCATAATAACAGAAGCCATGTTGTTTTTATTATCTATATCATCAAGTCAATAATTAAAATTACTAATTTTAAAAGATTGTTCCGTGGTCAAGGTTGTTTAAAAAATGTATTATTTTTTTTAAATATATTAAATGGGAGTAAAAATATGTCCAAAAACAATAGGAATAACCATGCCTTTTTTTCATCTTCTAATCCGTAATTTGTATACTATGATTTCCAATTTAAAGACCCGAGGGACTCAACTTTTATTATGAGGTAGTTTTGTAATGATTTTTTTGGAAGTGTTTTTTTTTTAAAAAAATATATTAAAATAATATTTTTTAAAAAATTATTTTTATACACCACATTAAAACAATTTAAAAAATATAATAAAAATTAAGTTTAAACTAAAAGAATAAATTTAAAAATTTAATAAAACACTCTTTGAAATGCAAAATACCCTTTTGTGGCATCACATAGGAGGAGGTAGCGTGTCTTCCTATAATCATTTTTAAGCAAAGAAGTCGGAAAGTAAAACATGGCATAAGAGCTAAAGTCGTGGGAGCAATTCGAAGAGATTTAAAAGGTGTTTAGTCGTAATTATCCATGTTTTGGAAGCAAACAAAACGAGGGTGGATCTATAAGAAGACTTTAGAAGGGATGTGATGGTGGAACAGCTGGCATAAAGTCTGTGTCCATGATTATGAAATCTCTTTCAGCCATTTCTCGAGAAACTAACCCTAAATAATTTATTAGCAGCAGCCATGACACGCACGCCCTTGTAATCCCACTTTCCGCAAAAGATTACCAAACCCTGGGCCCAGCTAGCTAGCTTTGACGACAAATTGCCATCATGACGGGGGTTTTAAAAACATATGTTATTTTGATTTTTTTTTTTAAATATCAAAATAAAACGTTATTTTATTCAAAATTAGGTTATGAGTAGCTGAGTTGTGTTTAATATCTGTGGGGTTTCCCTGTAAGTGAAAAGAAAGCGACGAAACAACAGGAGAAAGAAAGGAGTGTGCGTTCTGGCTGGCCATGGGAGGCTGCTAGCTATTTCACAAGTAAAACTCTTACTATTCAAGATGGTCCCTTTTCCCTTTCCAACTTTTCCCCTGTTAGATGCAATGCAGCCCATCCCAGCTTTTCTTTAATTTTGTCTCATTCTTTTTGCACTTTACCTTCTAGGTGAATAATTGATGAAAAATTATTAAAAAAAAAGGTAATAGGGTGTGATTATAATTGTTTTTAAAGTGTTTTTTATGTTGAAATATATTAAAATAATATATTTTTTAAAATATTATTTTTTAAATTAGTATATCAAAACAATTTAAAACATATAAAAAAAATAATTTTTATAATTTTTGATATGCGAGCAACCCACGTTTCCGGATATTAATTTAAGTGTGTTAGCTTATCTGGAGTGCACAAATTTTCAAATCCCTGCTGTCCATCTGTAAGTTTTGGGTTTTTCTTTTAATACTTCTGCTGTGATATTGCAAGGTGTATGTTTGATATTAAGTTTCAGAGTATTTTTATTTAAAAATATATTAAAATAATTTATGTTTAGATTATTTTTTATTTATTAAAATCATAGAAAAATATTAATTTAATATTTTTTAAAAATTAAACACGCTTTTAAATCTCACCTAAACACAAAAATTAAAAAGAGTAAATCCCGTCTTTCAAAATACAACTATCATCTTCGGAGTTGATGAAATTTTGCTTTTCCAATGAATCGTAAGTCATTTATGTACTAATCTTGTAATTTAGTACAAAATCCTTCAATGCTATGCTCAGATGTCAATTATTATTTTATTTATAGGTTCCAATATTTCCATTCTTGGATCAGTTGTAAACCTCTAGTGTAGATTGGATAACCAGAGCTTCTATTGTATTCTTTAACAAGCTTACAGGGATTTCAGAGCTTCTATTGTTTCTCATATTTGGTTTGTAACGAGAATTCACCCGATTCAATTTCTTTTTTAAAAAAGTATTTATTTTGCATTTTCAGTGTTAAATTTAAGTAGTTATAAAACCTGCTAGATTTAACATGGATAGTGGCTCAAGTCATGGATTGACTAAGTTCACCTGATAATTGACTAACAAATCTATTTTTTTTTATGACTAAAATGTCATCATTTGAGTTTATTTTTTATATAAATAAAATGCTATTGTTTTATTTTATTGTTTTTAAGAAAACAAAATGACATTTCTGTAGTTAATAAAATTTTGTTAGAAAAAAATTGGAGTAGTTAAGGTTTCCAATCAGCAGGTCAGTGAATTAGTGGGGACTGAACTAGCAGTTCAGGCAAGCAAGCCGAGTTTTACGACAATGGTGTCACAAACTCACGATCCTGACCTTGGATGTGTCGAAGAAGACATGGGTTTTGGGCTAATGAGGAAATAATGTTGAACCATGTTACATGCCTTTCATGGACAGGATAACCCTGATGGGGGCGAAACGACAGCACTTCACAATTCACAAGTATTGTTAGCCTAAATAAGAGCAAATAATTGACTTCATTGCTCAACCAGCCCAAGTCAATGTTTTTCCTAAGCTCTCTGAATTTCTATTTTCATTGGGTTTCTAGACATCCATCGACCCACTGACGAACAAAAAAGCCGAAGCCCAATCTTCCCCCAATTCCATTCATGGAGCTCGTAAATATATTAATCATTGCTATAATCGTTTTAAATATCCAGTATGATTATAGTTATAATTGTTTTTATTTGCAACTCTTCTGAAACACTTTGTGGGGTGGTAATTAAGTCACAATATGTTAATCCATAATCCATGTAAAAACATGAATTTTTGTTAGGATGTTTGATTGATTTGATCAAATTAGCTTTTATCATTGATGTTATTGTAGGCACAACTTATATATTTGTAAACCTAAAAATTAATTAATTAATAAAAACTATATAAACACATATTATTTGAGTGCCTTCCATTATGTTATATGCTTGCCAGAAAAAGATTTTCTAGCAGACAAGACGTTAGCTCTATAACTTGTTTTAGACAAGCTAGCATCAATAGCGTGTGTAGCAAATGCTTCTTCATGCTTGTTATACACGAACATCACGCATGATTAATTAAAAAAAATTGTTAGACATATCCCGGTTAAAATTCACAGACATAAATTTTCTTTGATTAATTCATCGTTAATTCCAATTGACTCACCGATGAATTTTTTTTAATTTTGTTGCCGAGTCCAGTAGTAATTTCAAGAATTTCTAGAAAACCTTCTAAATTCACCTATGAATTTTCATCCATCGACTAGCTCTAATTTCATCAATTTTTTTCACAACTCTGTATAATTTCTCAACCATTTTAATATCCTTTGATGAGCATGTTGGTGATTACCATAATTTTAAATCACCAATAAATATTTTATAGTTTTTAATTATTTTTAAGTTTTATCTATGATTCTGTTAGAAATGTTAAAAATAATTAAAAATTATATAACAACACCAGTAACAGCATCACTCATATTAAACAACAACTCATTAAAACTATAACCATAACAATTAACACTTGATCAATGTAAAACAATATAATACATTATAAAGCAACAACAAATATCTTAGTTACACAATGGTGTTTTACATTTAAAATCAATCTAAATCCTTTTTAATTTGAATCTTTCCCATCTTTATTTTCATCATCTTCATGTCCATCATCATCATCTTCTTTGTTGAATTGAAATTGATTGATCTCTTCAAGTTTATTAACTTTTATATATCACTAGTACTTAATATATTATTTAACTTGTCAATATCAACATGAACATAAGTATTCTTAGCAATATAAAAATTTAAATTTTCCTCTAACTTAGTAGATGAAGCAACTCAACATGGATTAACTAATTTATCAAGTTAAAATACATATTCTTCCATAGTTACTTTATTGTTACCATCTTTAACAACTTAGACACAACTTTTAGGTTTGATTTTTATAATGAATAATCAATCAACTCTATTATGATCCTTTCTAAAGAAAAAAATGTATGTGAAATATAGTTGTTGGTATTGTGTGGCAAATACAAAAACATCATTGATGTTTCAAAGTCTACCTCTTTTATTAATTTTGATCAAACTATAGTGATGATATAATATAATTCCTCTATTGATATCATACTAATAACATTTGAATAAAAAAATTATATTATTGTAATTCAATCATCTTTTCTAACTTACTATAATAATCAACTTTAAATTCATTAGAAGTTGATTATTTAATACAAACCCAACTATTATAGGTATTTCTAGCTTCTCCAGACTCTTCAATAGGAAGGACATATAAATTGATGAGATACTTATTATAACACTAGATCTTTCTTTCATAACTTAAAGATAATAATTTTAAACTTTTAGCACTGCCTCTCATATTGTACACCTGGTTAAAGATAACAACTTCATGTATATTGCTAGAACTAAATGTTGAGTCAATCTTCCTTTCTAACATAGTTTTATAATGAACATAGGGTTTTCTTTATGCAAATTAATTCAATTATTTCTTTACGAATCCTTTTTTTGAAGATGCATCGCTATAACATTTGATTGGTGGAACTTTTTATTTGTACACTTCATATATGGATTTCTAATTTTATCTCCACTAATATTTTTTTGAAAGTACAAAACAAATAAAACCCTCAATCTTTTTAAAATAATATTTCTTAAACAACCCTTGTGATGAATCTCGATACATCCAAAAACAACTATCTATTACTTATGAAACCTATTAGAATATTGATGATAACACTTATTAATAATGTAACTGTCAATTCAAAATTCAACTTTGATAGTTAAAAATGAATTCACAATCCAATAGCTAATTATTATTTGTACAAAAATTCAATGTTTTGTCAAAATATGAACTAAATAAATCAAATTAACATACAAATTATACTTTAATACAACAAAATTCTCTATGAAAAAGTTATAAAACATTTAAATATACAAGCAAACTACAAATACTAGAAAACAATATCAATAAATTAACCTAAAAGATAAATGGATATGTTTGTTTACTTAGTGTATGGAATATTTCGGAAAAAACCAACCAAGACAATGATGTTTTTGCATTATTGAGTGTTGAGGTGACTAAATTTGTAAGGTGAGGGAATTGATTTATGAAAAATAGAAAGAAGAAGAAAAATAAAAAAGGATGTTGCTGCAATCGGTTATGACACTTATATATTTACCGACAGATCAATTAACGATGAAAATTGATGATTGAATAATTCCCTTGGTAATTTTTCAGCAAATAATGACGTGTCATGTTACTGAGAAATCACCAAGATAATATTTCTTGATTTTTTAATTATTTTTATTACGTTGGCAATTCCATCGATAATTTTTGACATATATTTTCTGTCATTATTGTCGTCGGACATTATTGATAAAATATTTTTCATCAATAATTTCGGATAACGTTCTTTTATGATTTTCAAGGGAGTTAATCATGGTAAAAAAAAAAAAAAAAACAAGAAGAAAAAAGCTTAAGTACTATTGTGATTATTATAAATGTTCTTTTGCAACCGTTAGATATAGTAATAGAGGTGCATGAAGGCTAAAGGTGCACCCTTCATCTTCGACTTTATCTTCATGTAAGGCTTTTAATCTTTATACCCTCTTTTATTTATATCAAAAGAAACTTTCAATTCTCTATTCCCACCTTTATAATATCTATAATATCTATCGAAGGTTGAGCTTTGTTAGAGATCCAGGTGATTTTTTTAATGACTAATTTTCACTAAATAAAGTATATGGGATATGAAAAATTAAAATGTTTTATATTTATCAAGCCATGTTAATCAAGATAATATAAGAAAAAACACATGTAAATTATCTAATATAAATTGAAAAAATTATAAATATAAGAAACTACAAAGACAATATTATTTTGCAATTACTACCAAACATACCCTTATCAGGTGGAAACAGAACATATATATGAACTAGTTGTATAAGAACTACGTAAAGTTAATAAATGTTAGATATAGTCCAATGCTTGCTTAGCTTAGAGTGTGATGGATATAGTTTCAATTGATTCGAAAAATAATTCTAATTTGAAAATTAAGCTTTTGAACAATATTACCAAATGGTTGATTAAAAATTATGCTTATTTTTTTTATAGAAAACTTATTTGACTCGTCCACATTTCATCTTGGCTTGGAATTTTATTATTTGTCCTGTATCAAGTAGCATAAAAAAAGTTTTTAGAAATTAGAATGCATAGTACTATGAAAGGCAAATTAAAAGAGTTCAATACATAACACAACCAAACATAGTCCTTTTCCATTGCAAGTAAAACCATGGGATAGGTGAACGTGTGAGATTCTTTATAAGATGGGCATGCTTGCATATGTCATCAAGGATTTTGAAGTTCTTGCAAATTATACATTATAGAAACTTCTCTTTGATTTTCTATGATCATGCATTGAAAAAAAAAAAT
This sequence comes from Populus tomentosa, assembly GCA_018804465.1. Taxonomy (NCBI): domain Eukaryota; kingdom Viridiplantae; phylum Streptophyta; class Magnoliopsida; order Malpighiales; family Salicaceae; genus Populus; species Populus tomentosa. The sequence continues at coordinate 6,846,762 of CM031975.1, forward strand.
TGCCTTACTTTCTTAAATTCAACCCTACTTCATATAAGTCAAGGATTAACTGAAATTCTTTAACACACACACAAACACACACTCCAATCCTTTACAGTTTTAGATTAATACTTCTCCACTCTAATGTTATATCATGTGTTTAGTAGTTTACGGATATATAAACAACCTTTATAACCTATGAATGATATGGAAATATCTCAATTTTTTATACACAACATATGACTATTGTTAACTAGTATTGAGTTTATACTAAGCATGCCTATGAATCTTGAATTAAGTTAAATTTGTATTTTTACCGTAGAACAACATGCATAAGTTTGGGCACATATCATTTTTTTGATATTCTAGGCCAAGGGATTCCATCATAGATTTTGTCGCACCCGACATCCCGGCGGCCCTAAAAATAATCTTCGTTTATGGAAAAAGAACAGATTTCTGGCATCTGGTTCTTTTAGGAAAAAATATCTTGTTTGAGGAGTCGCCACCTAGTATTATGGTCACTAGAAACCCTATCTAGTCAACAAAGATTCTATGGCTCGAGATTGGTTACGTAAAAGGGAAGATATTATCACTCCTTAAACGTTCTGTCTAAGGCAGACTGCGTTGCTGGTTTTGTCTTAAATTGCTAATTTTTTATTAGTTAATGCTATGATGATTTGTTTATAATATTCTTGATTATGACACCAGTGAGTATTCAAGCTCGAATAATTCCAATTCTAGCATTGGTAAAAATTCGTAACTACAAAAAAAAAAATTAGATCAATACTTTTTATTCCCTACTCTAACGCTAGTGAATAAATAAATAAAAATAAATTTATTTTTACGCATGCACATATTTTTTTTATTTTTCTAGCTAAATAAAATAAAAATACAACGAATAAAAATAATATAAATTTAAACCGGTATTTTTATTCCTAACTCTGGCGTCAGTGAATAAACCAATAAATTTACATATTTTTTATTCATGCATACACATTTTTTATTTTTCTATTTTTTAGTTTTTTTATTTTTTTATTTTTTGGCTGGGCCTAGCTCAGCCCACATGGGCTGGGCTGGACCCAGCCAGCCCGACCCGATCACTGGCCCAAGCCAGTGACCCGGAAAGGCTAATTAATTTCACGGCAACAGTGTCTAGTGATGTTGCAAAGCGGGAAGAGAAGATTACCTGGACGCAGGACGAGGACGATGGTGAAGCTCTTCCTGTGTGATCGGGTGACACTAGCCAGGAACCCGTTTCAACCTCCCCTTGGTTCTTCTGGCTTTGTTCTTTCTGTTTCTGATGGTTCCCAGTGTTCAACTGGTCTTCTGTCTTTATTATCTTCTCTGGTTTTTTGCGTTCCTCTGTTTCTTTGAGAAGAAACAGGGGAACAACAGTCCTGCTGTTTTGGTTCGTCCTTCTGGATTGTTCGCTTGTCCGTCCTCTGTCTCCTGGGTTTTTTTTCCGCGTTCTAGCCCCTCTGCCCCTTCGTCCCTATTTCGTTCTTCTCTGTGTGTTTCCTGTGGTTTTCGGTTTATACCTCTGTTTCTGTTCGTGCTCCTGCCTCTTTGTTTTTCTCCTCTGTCTCTCAGTTTTTCCTTTTGTTTTCCCCTTTTCGGTCGCTCACTCTCTCTGTCTTCTCTCCCCGGTTCTGTTTCTTTTTTTCTTTTTCTCGGTTCTACTCCTTCCTGCAGTCCTCTGTTTTTCTTTTCTGCCGTCCCCCCGTGCATGACTTATCTCTAGCTTTTATATAGCCAGAGAATGCCATGTGGTCACTTCTAAATAATGAGGTGACCGACCGTTTGCAGAAATAATGAGGGACTGAGGATCGTGTTTCTGGTTTTGAAGAAGACGAACAATATTTCTTGAAACTGCGCCGTCTTGAGATGTGAAATGTGGCCATTTTACATTTCGACCCGTGGAGTTTCGAGTCTTGTAATTAAGCCACTGGTTTAAACTTTAATTTCCCTTGCATTTCAGCGTCTTTTACAAGTTAGTCCTTGGATTTTAATCTGTTGCAATCGTGCCTCCAATTAACCCTAAACTTTGCTATTTCTTCAATTAAGTCCCTGATTTCATTAATTTAATTAAATCTAAATCCAATTAAGTCTAAAACTTATCAATTCTTCAATTAAGCCCTTGATTTGATTAATTAAATTAATTAAAAGCTCAATTAAGTCTCAAAACTTATCAATTCTCCAATTAAACCCTTGATTGGATTAATTAAATTAATTCCAAGCTCAATTAAGTCTCAAAACTTATCAATTCTCCAATTAAACCCTTAATTTGATTAATTAAATTAATTCCATGCTTAATTAGATTAATTCCAAAGTTTAATTAAACCCCAAAACTTCCAATCATGTTGCCCTTAACCCAAATTTTAATTCATTCTTCACTTATTTCATTTTACTTTTTTTTTCATCATTATTATTTTTTTATCATCATTTTTTTTATCCTTTTCATTAAATAAAATAATAATAATAATAATTAAAATAAAATGGTTAAAAATTGGGTTATGACAGTTGCCCTCTTTTTATAATATTTACTATGCAAAGATATTGGAAAATTTTATTTTCCTTTAGCTTTGTGTAGTATATTTATAAAGAAAAGTAGATACAGAAAGAACCTTTGCTTCTTTTTTTTTGTCTTGAAAATTTTGAAAACAGTAGATTAACACACGACCTTTACAAAGAGATGTAAAAATCAAGAAACAAGTCATTTGGAAGACAATCCATTTTTTTTGTTTTTTTTTTTAGTCTTGAAAACAATAGATTGACAACGACCTTTACAGAGAGATGTAGAAATCAAGAAATAAGTCATTTGGAAGACAACCCATTTTTTTTGTTTTTTTTTAAAGTGGTCTCATTGTAATGGATGACCTACCCAAGTAAAAAAAAAAAGAAAAAAAAATGAGGGCTTGAAGACGCACTCAAAAGAATGTGAGGGCTTGTAGGCGCACTCTAAAGAATGGTCGAGGGCTCACAGACACACTCAAAAAAGAAAGTGAGGGCTCAAAGGCTCGTTCGAAAAAGAAAGCGAGGGCTCAAAGGCTCTCGAAGAGGAAGCGAGGGCTTAAAGGTGCTCGAAGAGGAAGCGAGGGCTCATAGGCATTCGAAAAGGAAGCGAGGGCCCAAAGGTGCTCGAAGAGAAAAGTAAGTGCTCAAAGGCGCTCGAAGAGAAATGAGGGCTCAAAGGCTCTCGAAGAGGAAATGAGGGCTTAAAGGCACTCGAATTTAAGCGAGAGCTCAAAGGCGCTCTAAGAGAAGCGAGGGCTCAAAGGTGCTCGAAAAGGAAATAAGGGCTCAAAGGCGCTCGAAGAAGAGCGAGAGGTCAAAGGCGCTCGAAAAGGAGCAAGGGATCAAAGGCGCTCGAAGAGAAGCGAGGGCTCAAAGGCGTTTGAAAGGAAAGCGAGGGCTCAAAGGCGCGCGAAGAGAAGCGAGGGCTCAAAGGTGCACTTGAAAAAAAAAAGCGAGGGCTCAAAGGCGCACGAAGAGGAAGTGAGGGCTCAAAGGCGCTTGAAGAGAAGCGAGGGCTCAAAGGTGCTCAAAAAGGAAATAAGGGCTTGAAAGCGCCCTAAAAATGATGATCAAAGGCTTGAGGGCGCATTTAAAGGGAGGTAAGGCTCGAGGTGTTCTCAAAAAGGGAGGTAGGGTTAAAAAACGCAATACTTTGGATGGTCAAAGGCTCGAAGACGTACTTGAAAGGAGATAAGGACTTGAAAGCGCCCTAAAAATAATGATCAAAGGCTCGAAAACGTGTTTTAAGGAGGTGGAAAAACATAGAGATTTTTCAGAGGGCTTAATTCTCATGGGCGGCCTGCCCAGGTTGAAAAATTCTCAAAAGTGAAAAATTTTCAAAAGGAATTTCAATCCTGGCCATTTCAAGATGGCCTTCCACTTGATGGATTTCATTGGAATTTTCTCTAATGAGATTTGCAAAACTCATTGTCCAATGTCTCAAAGTTTAGATGATATACATGCATTTTTACCTGATTTGAAATATAGGCACCCATTTCTTCTTAGTCTTCTTGTTGCTTGACTGATGAGGACTTGCTACCTCTGATTTAAGTCATCTTTATCGTTTGGTTTCTAGCCCACTCGAGTTGGTCCAAGTAAGTCTATTTCCAGATTTGTCTGCACAACTCAGCCTTTGTGGTGCCCATCATGACCCACTTGCTTGCTAGAGATTTTCTGTCTCGTCAAATAATTTGAGAGGATCATTCATTGCTCCTCGTCTTACTACTAAAAACATTTGGTGGCATTTGCTAAAAGGATTAAACTGTCTTTCATAAACCAAAATGCCCTCTTGTCTTCTTGTAGGAAATGTTCCTCTCTTTTTTTTAGAAGAGATAGATTTTTCTTAAATACAATGTTGCCCCCTTGTATTGGTCATTGCCCCTAAGTGTGCTTTGCCAACGACTTAGACAAATAATGGTTTTAAAAAACCATTCTCTCATTTCTCTTTTTGTTCATTTTGGTGAAGGAATATAGGTCTTGAATGAATCTTGAAATCTTGATCTTGCATTTTTAAAACAAAAATTATTTCGATGTGAGTCTAAAACAATTTGCTTTTGAAATCTTGCAACACCTTGGTTATTTTATTTCTTGGAAAAGAGATTATTTGGTCTTGTGTTTGGTAATGAGGTCTTCGGTGAAAATAGTCATAAGATGACCTTTTGTTTTAAAGTGAAGGGCTCGAGAAAAAGCTCGAGGTTTTGTATGAGAAAAATTTGTCTCTTTTTGAATATTCATTTTTATCAGCATGAATAATAATGAGTAGTTTATTTTTGATGTCATGAATCTTATGAAAAAATATTCTTTGCATTTTGAGAGCATTGTTTATTATTCTAGGTTGCTTTCTTGCTTGATTAGAAAGGACTTCTACAGGGGCGTAATGTAGGTTGTGGTTTTTTGCTATGAAAGAAAATGATTCATAATGCTCAAAGAGTGTTTCAGGGTTTCAAAAACTAAGGATCACTATCAACAGTTTGACTCTTGACGTCATTCCTATTTTTTTTTATCGTTCTTCTTTGATTTGCTGCTTCTTCTTTTTTGATTGATTTGCTAGGGCATACTCGCTTTATCTTGGATGTCACTTTTTCTAGTGATTTGGGCATGCCCCCTAGCATTTGAGTTTCTTGAGCTTTTATGCCTTTTTGGATTTCTTACGGCATTTTCTCTTTTCTTATTGAAATTTTCTCTTGCCCTCTAATATGGGGTGTGATCCTAGTCATGATTTTTTTCATGAAAGAAAAATTATTCAGGCTCAAAAAGGGATCACAAAGGATGTACTTATTTCAGAACATGAAAGGAATAACAAAGATGGTCTTTTCTCATTTCAAGCACAAGCAGTTAAGATCAATAAACTTTGACCCCATCCAGTGTGTGTTTGGTCTTTGCAAAGATGCATTTCATGGGTCATGAGCAACGAGTTCACTACATACCATTATTCATACATTTAAAAACACATGATTCAAGAGTCATGAGGTAAGGGTATTTATTCATTTTTTTTATCCATAATTTAGTCACCTCGATGATGGAGTTGTTTGATTTACTTGTCATTCTACAAGTAGAATGTCAAAAATATCATTTTTGAATGAACATCAAATTATTTTTGAAATCAAAATGCCAGATCAATTTTTCAAAACTCTAATAGGGAAATGAATTTTTGGTACAAGAGATGAATTGCGTCTATGAGATCACGCGAGGCTTTAAAGGTGTATTCGTGAGTTCTTATAAGAAAACTCTTAAGAAGATGAATAATGCTTGGTCGTAAACACGATTGAATAAGAAACTCATTATTTCATTGAAACTTTAGAAAAGAAGTTTAACAACAAAGAACTTATGCCTACATGAATACTGACATGATAACATAAATGGGGTTAAATATTTAGTGATCATTCATTGAAATTTTTTGAAATCTTTCAATCATTCATTCTCCTTGACAAGAGCATCTTTTCAACACTTAGTTGCAGTCACATATAGACCATTCTCGACCTACTATCACCATAGCTTTATCTTCAAAATAGTTGATATCTGGGAGTCGGTGTGAAGAAATTAACTATAGAAACGGTAAGTGCCTTAGCAACCCCCTTTAGTGTCCTTTCCTTTTTCAGTGAAACCGTTCTTTTTAGTTGGACCAGCAATTTTACCTAACCCAATGGCTTGTTCAATCTTCTCAGCTATAATAACCAGGTCAGTAAAATGTTATGCAGAGCTTCTAACCAAGTATTCAAAGTACGGAGCTTTAAAGATGTTGGAAAATAAACTGATCATATATCTTTCCAACATGGGAGGGTTAACTTGTACAACTACCTCACTCTATCTTCTGGCATATTCCCTTATGGACTCCTTGTTGTCATTCTCCATAGCTTGCAAGCTTAACCGATCAGGGCCCATATCTATTGTTGTAACCCATTTTTAGGTCCCCGCGAAAAATAAAATAAATAGCCAAAAGAGTTTAGAAAAATAACAGGAGGCAGAAGCGCTCGGAAAACAGTCAGAAAATTGGTCAAGGAATTTAAAAATACAAGGTTTGAATTTTTGACAATATATTCTTGAATGATAAGATCCCTAGTGGATAAGAAAATTTGATTTTTTAGGAGAAAAGTCCAAATTTGGAGGTTTATGGACTTAATTGGATTTTTAATTGAATTTATAGAGGATTTGAGTGCAAGAAAAATTGATTTTTAAGTCAATTTGGGCTTTAATTAGAAGAAATTTAAGTTCTGGGGCCAAAATATATTTTTTAGGAATTTATTAGGCCAAATCAGGGGCTTAATTGCATAAATATTGAAGTTTAATAGCCAATTAAGGACCTAATTAAGAAAATCCGAAACCAGGGACCAAATTGGAAGAACCGGGTAAATAGAGGGGGCTGTTTTGCTTTGGATCAGGGGCCTAATTGAAGAAATTGAAAGTTTATTGATCAATTGAGGGCTTAATTGCATAAATCAGAGGCCAAAGACCAAAGTGAAAAACGCGGCCAACAAGAGGGACGGGGACCGAAATTGGCAGGGACGCAATTGAAATGATTAAAGATGATTAAGGACTGATTCGCAAAAGCATATTCTGGCGTCTTTTTTTTGAAACGGCGAGTTTTATCCAAAACGACGCCGTTTCATACATAAAAAAAAAAGGGACCAAACGGTGCCGTTTTGAACAGCACTGTTCCTCCTTCGTCTTCCTCCCTGCACTCGTTGCAGGGGAGAAGAAAAATGGTTTTTTCTTCTTCAAAATCTTCCCGCCTCTCTCTCCTTGCACCCACCGACCAACCCGAAGCACTGGACCACCGACCGAACTCAATGGCCGACCACCGGTCGTCGCCCCGCCGAAAGCAAGGTAGCGGTGCTTTGCTGTCGCGGGTGGTGGCCGACCAGCCGCCCGTGAAACCCGCTCCAAGGCGCACTAACAATGGTCCCAACACCTTTTATTCCCCTATAAATACAGAAGAAACAGAAAAAAAAAAAAAAGAGAAACCGAAAGGGAGGAGAGAGAGAGAACGAAAGTGAGAAAAGCTAGAAAGAACCAAACGAACAAAAAAGAGAAGAAGGAGAAGCAGAAAGGGAATACCTGAACAGAGGAAAACAAAAGAAAAAAAACGAAACGAAAACACAGAATAGCGGAGAAGTCTCTCTCGCCGCCGTTCGAACCGCCACAGCACCGCCCGGAGCCGCCGTACGCGAGCCACGCCACCGCAGCACCACCAGCGACCGCCTCCTCCACGCCAGGTAACGTCCTCACCCCCCCTGCATTTTGTTTTGGTTAACAGCGTCTTCCTCCTACATGCATAATCTTATTGCATGTAGGAGGATGGGAGGGGAAAATTAATTCCCCTCCCCGTTTCTTTTTTTTCTCTCCTGGGCCAGACCGGTTCTGGCCCAGCCTTTAGGTCTGGGCCAGGTCCGGCCCAGACCAGAAGAAGCGTGATGGCCTGTTGGGCCGAGATCGGCCCAACCCAGTCTGGGCCGAGTTCGACCCAACCTTTCTTTGTGTGGGCTGAGTCCGGCCCGTTTATTTGGGCCGGCCCAGCCCGAATTGTTTTTATATTATATATTATATATTATAATATGTTATAATATATGTGTGTATATATGTATATATATATAAAATATATAATAATAAAAAATATATATTTTTTGAAAAATCTTAAAAAAATATTGTTGATTTTTCTGCATATTTTTGTCAAAGTGGTTTAATGTTGGTTTGTATTTTTATACTGTAAAGATACAAAACCAGTGTTAAAAATACCCGTTTTTCGTCAAAACATCAAAGATTTTCAGAATAAAAAATGTTTTTGCTTTCAAAAAAAATTCTAAAAAGTCCCTAAAAAATATTGTGATTTTTCTGCATTTTTTTTTTGTCAAAGTGGTTTAATGTTGGTTTGTATTTTTATACAGTAAAGATACAAAACCAGTGTTAAAAATACCCGGTTTTCGTCAAAACATCAAAGATTTTTCAGAATAAAAAATGTTTTTGCTTTCAAAAAAAATTCTAAAAAGTCGCTAAAAATGTTGTTGATTTTTTCTGCATATTTTTAGCAAAGTGGATTAATATTGGGTTGTATTTTTATACCGTAAGGATACAAGCTCAGTATTAAAATACCCGATTTTCGTCAAAGCATAAAAAAAATAATATTTTCCAAAAATTGTTTTTTTTTTGTTTTAAAATACGGCCTAGTCTCTCCAATATATATATATATATATATATATATATATTATAACATCATATTTTCACACAACAAAGAAAATTTTCAAAACAATATATGTATTAACATGCATTTTGGCTTTAATAACCAGTTTATTCAAGCCATGAGAACTAGGCAAATATTTCAAAAATTCTAAAAAAATCTTTTTGTTTTCTTTTAGTATTTGGGATTATGAATTTATACGTAAAACGTATTCCTAAATATTATTAATAAAGTTTGGTATAAACATTAGAACGGCTAGGATTTTACCCGATAAGATAAAAGACCTTCTTACTGAGGAGGATTTTTCTTGAATCATAGACAGACCAACGACTAGAAGTACAATAACACTTTAGTTTTTATCAGACAATAAAACAATGCAGCTTACCTTAGGTAGGACGTATTTGGGGTGCTAATACCTTCCCTTTACACAACCAGTCTCCGTACCCGATCTCTGAGACCAGTTAGGGTTCCTAGTGACCAAAATACTAGGTGGCAACTCCAAAGAACAAAAAAAATATAAATAATAATAATAAAAAATTTCGCCAATCGAACCCGCAATTGGATTCTTTTTGGGGTGCGACAGAATGGCGACTCCGCTGGGAACCTTGTAGACTAAGCTTTGTTTTTGTCTGGTTTGTTTGTGTGTTTTGTGTGTTTATTGTTAATATGCCTTTTTGTTTATTTGCATATTTGTTTTTTATTTTACGCATATTATTTATACATTGTATACAATTGTCTCATGCATCACTTGCCTTAATTTTGAGAAGCACACACAAGCTTTAAGTTAAGTGGGGAATTAACGATTTACCCTAGGACTATTGGTCAGGGTTTAAATGCGTGAAACACCCAACTCATATCTGAGTGCCTGCTTGGTAATGGTGGGCATACGTGTCTTAACTGTTCCTTGCAACGCCCCCATACTTCTTTACGAAGAACGTCACTGGGCAGATATGAGACCCGTCGAGACCAGATAGAAAAACTACCCACTCTCACTTAATGAATAGAGCTTGTCTTTAGGTTATGAATCTTATTTTCATTTGCATCACGATTAATGGTTAAATTCATCAACTCAGGTTTTGAGCTGAAATCATGACTAAGTACCTCTTTTTCCAAGAATATGGACAAGAGTCTGAGTTGGCTCAGATTGCCGAAGGAAAATGCCCAAGAATCGATGCTAGTGGGTTACCATGCATTACCAAGGTAAATCACATGGTAAACGACTTAGGAAAGTTATTGCCTGTCATGGAATATGTTGACGAGACGTTGTTTGAAAGGCGATATGGGAGAATTGCACAAGTAATGAGGTTGCCTGTACAAGCAGCGGCGATCAAAGCCCTTCTGAATTTTTGGGATCCTAGTTATCGGTGTTTTACCTTTGGAAACATCGATATGACACCCACCTTGGAAGAATATGAAAGAATTCTGGATTTTCCAAATGCTAACCACAGAATCTACCATCGACGCAGATTTGAAGACACAGCTTCGGAAGTAGTCAGTTTATTAGGCTTAGGAAAGATCAGCCAGTGTAGAGTCGCCGAAGGAGGTTTTAAATGGAAGGTCATTGAAGCCCGAATGAAGAAAAATGCCGAAGAAGGCAAGTTGGGAGACGAACGATATAGGTTGGTGGCCTTCGCCATTTTTGGACTAGTGTTGTTCCCTTCTGAAACCGGGGTCATCAGTTTAGAAGCAGCAAGTGTCTTCGTCGAATATGAGCATGACCGGATCAATCCTTCCTCAGCCATCTTGGGGGAAACCATGTTATCTCTCAATCACTGCCGAACACATGGAAAAGGAGCTATGAGATGCTGCATCCCTATGTTGTACCTATGGATAATCAGTCATATCGAAGCACCAAGAGACATCTTCAACAACTTTTGGTGGTTTGACTTGCGACCGTTAAAGATTACCATAGATGAGACTTGGAAGAATTGGGATGAGAAGACATGGAGAGATAAGTATGCAGCATTGCCAAGGAGCAACTTCAAGTGGAAAGCACCGTGGATGAACAACGCTATTTGCACAATGAGCTGTGGAAGCAAGATATGGGTGCCTTTGATTGGTGTAACCGGTTACATCAGCTATGCGCCATCCGTTGTAACAAGGCAGTTAGGCGGAATGCAATATACACCAAGAACCTTGGGTTTAGCTGATTTTATCGGTTTATTCAAGCACCAACCATTCACCGAAGAAATGGAGTTTATCCGACAGGATTGGGAAAGACCCTTGAAGGTGAAAAGGGAAGAAGGAAGCAGTTTTGAAACCTCATTCAGCCAGAATTACACAGTTTGGAGGAATGGAGATTCTTCTGAAGTAAAGGGTCTCTCTACACAAGAACAGTCGGAAGCAATGATAGAACCACAGAAAAGAAAAAGAATGGATGATGGGGAAGATCTAAGACAGCAGCTAGAGCAGTGTAGATTAGATCTCAGCAAAAGTAAGAGGCAGCAACAACTGTTAGAGAACCAGTTAGGAAGGATGATGGCTTTACAATCGGAGATCGAGGTACGAGAAGAAGAGTTAAGGGATTTAAGAAGCCACTACTTCGAGATGGAAGAAGAGATGAGTAAGGCTAAGCAAGAGCGTCAAGAATGCCAAGACTACATGGACAGCTTTGCAGTTCAAATCAATTCCAAAATAGCAGAGCTGGATATCGAAAAGGAAGAGCTACAGAGGACAAGAGATAAGTTGGCACAATCAGAGGGTATGGTGCGAGTATTGGAAAGAAGCAACGAAGCCTTAGGAGCCAGCAACGAAGCAATAATCGAAGATAACACCTTATTCCATGCCAAAATAAAACACATGTCAAAACAGGTTGAGCAAGTAGCCCGTTATGCAGAAAGGTTGCAACAACAAGCCACCCAAGTTGGAAATGATGCTTCAAAGTATCGAGAATACATGGGGGCCATGGTCTGTTTTATTGGGGATTTAGCTAATAGAGGAAATGATTTTTAGAGGTAGCAATGTATAGGACTCTCTTTCCCATTATTTGTCTTGTATGAGCAATTTTTGTTATTTATAAGAAGTCCATGACGTATTTCCTTTCTTAATGGGTTTGGTAAGCCACTATGATAAGAACTTGGCAAACCCTCCTTTATGGTAATCGGGTCGACTCAGAAATCTTGCTTAAAGGTTACGAAAGTCATGAATCAGCTCGTAAAATATGCATATATACACATTACATATGCATCACATTCTCATCACGTATTTTTGTTTTTAATTTATCATATGCATTCCAGATCGTGAAACATAGGTCCCCCTTCCAAAGTCCACTACACTAGGCAAAGAACAAGAATGGAAAACGAAGAAAGGTCACAACCAGAAGCTCAGTACCAAAGAGAACTTGAAGGAGTTCGGAATGATGTGGCGCACCTAACCCGTATGTTAGAGCAGATATTGAGAGCCAGAGATGGAGAGGGAACGTCTACTCAACCTAATGAAGCACCAACAGCAGCTCAAATTCCTGTCGCACCTATAAACATAGGGGCAAGTACACCAACTAAGCAGAGTCCTGCTCGACCCATCCAAATCCCTATTACAATGGATTTAACAAACGAAGATCCACATGACTTTAAATTCTCTAATCATGAAGGAGATGATAAGTGGACTGCACTAGAAGAGAGGCTAAGGGCAATTGAAGGAAATGATTTGTTTGACCCAATTAGGGCCGCTGAAGTATGTTTAGTGCCTAACATCGTTATTCTAAAGAAGTTCAGAGTGCCGGAGTTTGTTAAGTATACTGGGATGGAATGCCCGAAGACCCATCTTCGCTCCTACTATAACAAAATGGCAGAGGTTATCCACGACGACAAAATGTTAATTTACTTCTTCCAGGATAGCCTGACCGGATCGGCCCTCAGTTGGTATATGAGGTTAGACAACGTTAGGATCAAGAAGTGGACGGACTTGGCAGATGCTTTCTTAAAGCAATACAAGTTTAATCTGGAGATTGCTCCTGATAGGACCAGTCTGATTACCATGGAGAAAAGAACTCAGGAGTCCGTGAGGGCTTATGCTCAAAGGTGGCGTGACCAAGCTATCAATGTGCAACCTCCGCTAATAGAGACAAAAATGGTGACTTTGTTTGCCAATACTTTTAGGGCTCCATACTATGAACACCTTATGGGTAGTTCAGCACAACATTTCTATGATGTCGTGCGGATTGCTGAGAGGATTGAACAAGGGATCCAAAGTGGGAGAATTGCAGAACCTCTAGAGAAGAGAGGTTTCATGGGAAAGAAGAAAGAAAATGAGGTGAACAACCTAGAAAGGAGAAGCAAAAACTACCAAATACCTACCCCCCGAGTCACTAGTATTAACTTTTCCAAACCCCCCACTCCAAACAAGCCCAATCAAATAAAATTCCCAGCAAATAACCACAGCAATTACCAAAGAAAGGATAACCAATCATCAGAAGAACAACTACCTCCTTTACCAATAACCTTAAAAGAATTGTATGCCAAGCTGTTGAGTATTGGGCAGATAGCTCCCCCTACCCGTACCACCTATGCAACCACCTTTCCCTGCCTGGTACAACCCCGAGGTGACTTGTGAATACCATGCTGGTCACGCGGGCCATAGCATTGAGTCTTGCTTTGCTTTTAAAAGAAAGGTGTTGCAACTGATCAAAGTGGGATGGGTCACTTTTGAGGATTCGCCTAATAAAAATTCAAACCCTTTACCGAAACATGTTGATAGTAGGGGAGGAGTGAATACCATGGAGATTGGTAGCAAAAAGAGGGTGCTGAAAGTGACCATGGCCAAGCTATACTTGATGTTGGTGCAGTCTGGACATTTGGAAGAAACGACTGAGTTCTGCACAGGGGAAAGTAACTTTTGCCCTTTCCATAAAAAGGAAGGGCATCACATTGATGAATGCATTGAATTTCATCAAAAAGTTGCAAGAATGCTAACTCTAGGAGAGTTAAGGATTGAGGCCGCAAGTGACAATGAAGAGGTAGAGATGATAGAGAATCAAGAGAAATGTAGAATCCAATCAACAACTAATGGTCGCTCAAAATTGGTATTAACTAGGCCCTCATACACAAGCAAAGTAGACTATGGAGTGATGCCTGGAGATTGAAGCTCCTTTGTCGCTGTTCCAAACGGAGATAAGTGGGCTAACTCGGAGTGGTCGTTGTTTCACACCTGAAGAACTAGAAAGACAAAGAAAAGCTAAAGGCAAGGAGGTGCTGGACCTCGATAAAGAGTTTGAGGTGAATAAACCTGTGACTGAGGAAGAAACAAATGAGTTCCTGAAATTGATGAAGCATAGTGAGTACAGTATAGTGGATCAGTTGAAGAAGACCCCTGCTAAGATCTCCATCATGTCATTAATACTCAGCTCCGAGCCACATCGTAATGCTTTGCAAAAAGTACTGAATGAGGCCTATGTGCCCCAAGATATTGAGCAAAAGACTATGGAGCATCTAGTAGGGAGGATCCATGCTGCCAATTACTTGTATTTCACGGAAGATGAACTCGACGCTGAAGGAACTGGACATAACAAGCCCTTGTATGTCACGGTCCGATGCAAGGATTGCCTCGTCGGCAAGGTTCTCATTGATAACGGCTCGGCCCTGAATGTGTTACCAAGGCATATGCTAGATGAAATGCCAATAAATCCCTCACATATGCAACCCAGTGTGATAACGGCGAGAGCGTATGATGGTTCATCAAGGCCAGTGATAGGGTCAATTGAGGTCGAACTAGCTGTGGGTCCACAAGTCTTTCTAGTAACCCTTTAAGTGATGGATATCCACCCTTCCTATAGCATGCTGTTAGGAAGGCCATGGATACATTCTGCGGGAGCTGTCACCTCTTCGCTACATCAATGTTTAACGTACATTGCCAATGGTGTCCTGGTTACTGTTAAGGCTGAGGAGACTATATCGATGGTAAGAAATGTGGCGGTTCCATTCATTGAAGCAGAAGATTGTAAGGACGGAAACCTTCATGCATTTGAAATTATGAATACCGAGTGGGTGCCCGAGAACACTGTGTTAAGGAAGCCAGAAATCTCTGAAGCCACTAAAATGGCCGCTAAAATCTTTTTGAAAAACAAGATTCCTTTCCCATACAATATGGAGCGAGGAAGGCTTGAATGGAGGGATATAATCAAATTGAAGGCTACAGAACAGAGGTTTGGGCTTGGATATAAGCCCAAGAAAGAGGATTACAAACGAGCTGCTGGTGCAAGAAGGGAGAAGAGAATGGCTAGGATTGAAGGGAGGAAGCCTGAAGAAGAAAACTTAGCCATCCCTCCAATCAGGATTTCATTTCCAAAGGCCGCCTATGTAATACAACCTGATAGGGGACATAGAGACCTCTTTCAGAAGCTTTCTTCAATGAACATAAACACTCTGGAGGAAGATCAAGTCAAGGACATTGTTGAGAAAATCGAATCCGAAAGGAGGATTGAAGAGCTGCCACAATTAACCATCCATACTTTGGAAGAAGTCACCGTCAAGACTTTTATTCGAAAGCTAGCCGAAGGGGAGAAGTTCCAGAATTGGGAGACCCAAGAAGCTCCATGTTGTTTGCCTTTTGTTTTGTTGTTATTCATTGACAATCAAGGCTCAAGATGTCAATTGGATTTTATTTTGTTGTGAGTCAATCTTTCATTTTTATTAAGATCATGCATTTTCAAAATTCATTTTGATGTCTTACTATGCATTTACACATCACTTTCCGCTTTCAGGAACCCTGAAAGTGGATCCTCCACAACAACACCTGCACTTTACATTGAGAATGAATGGCCAAAATTTAAAGAATACATAGTGGCTGTAGAAGATGAGGAATGGGAGGAGGAAAACATATGGGAATTCACAAAATTAATAGAACAACACGAACAGGCTTGGAGGCCCGCTAAAGAGGAACTTGAAACCATAAATGTAGGCAATGAAGAAATCAAGCGAGAGCTGAAGATAGGGACTTTGATCACCCCTGAAGCAAAGGAAGAGTTGATTGCACTGCTCAAAGATTATGTAGATGTCTTTGCCTGGTCCTACGAGGATATGCCTGGTTTGGATACGGACATGGCAGTACATAGAATACCACTGATGGAAGGATGCAAGCCGATTAAGCAGAAGTTAAGGAGAACTCATCCGGAGATCTTAATCAAAGTAAAGGCGGAAATTGAAAAACAATGGGACGCTGGTTTTTTAGAAGTAGTGAAGTATCCACAATGGGTGTCAAACATAGTGGTGGTACCCAAAAAAAAAGGTAAAATCAGAGTTTGCGTGGACTTTAGGGATTTAAACCGGGCTAGCCCCAAAGATAATTTCCCTTTACCACACATAGATATGTTAGTTGATAATACAGCACGCAGCTCCACATATTCCTTCATGGATGGGTTTTCAGGCTACAATCAGATAAGAATGGCGCCAGAGGATAGGGAGAAGACAACCTTTGTAACACCATGGGGAACCCTTTGCTACAAAGTCATGCCATTTGGTTTAAAGAATGCTGGGGCCACTTACCAAAGGGCTATGGTGACTTTGTTTCACGACATGATGCACAAAGAGATTGAAGTATACGTGGATGACATGGTTGCTAAATCTAAAGAGGGAGAGAATCATGTCCAAGTATTGAATAAATTATTTGAAAGATTAAGGAAATATAAGTTGAGGCTTAACCCAGCAAAGTGTTCATTCGGGGTGAAATCCGGTAAGCTGTTGGGGTTTGTGGTGAGTGACAAAGGGATAGAAGTGGATCCTGAAAAAGTAAAAGCTATTCAATCTATGCCACCCCCCAAGACTGAGAAGGAGGTGAGAGGTTTCTTAGGAAGGTTGAATTACATCGCTCGGTTTATATACCATTTAACCGCGACTTGTGACCCGATCTTTCGTTTGTTGAGGAAGAAGAACCCTGGAATATGGAATGAAGAGTGTGATAAAGCTTTTGAGAAAATCAAGCAATACTTGCTAAATCCACCTCTGCTTGTTCCTCCCGTACCCGAAAGACCATTGATTTTATACCTAACAGTAACCGAAACAGCAATGGGATGTGTGCTTGGGCAACATGATGAAACCGGAAGGAAAGAAAGGGCCATTTATTACCTAAGCAAGAAGTTCACGGAATATGAGTCTAGGTATACTGTGATTGAGAAGCTGTGTTGCGCACTAGCATGGGCTACAAAGAGATTACGTCAGTATATGTTGTATCACACTACATGGTTAATTTCCAAGTTAGACCCTTTAAGGTACATTTGTGAAAAGCCTTATCTATCTAGCCGAATTGCAAGATGGCAAGTTCTTTTGGCTGAGTATGACATAGTATATATGACAAGGAAAGCTGTGAAAGGGAGTGTTATTGTCGATCACCTGGCTGACCATGCTATGGAAGATTATGAGCCGTTAAACTTTGACTTTCCCGATGAAGATGTGTTTGCAATCGAGGAAGAGAAATCAGATTGGTGGGTTATGTACTTTGATGGTGTTGTAAATGCATGTGGTAACGGGGCGGGGGCAGTGATAATCTCTCCTGATAAGAAGCAGTATCCGGTTTCAGTTAAGCTGCAGTTCGGGTGCACCAATAACACGGCTGAGTATGAAGCTTGCATTCTTGGTTTAGAGGCTGCATTAGAGATGAACATAAAAAAGATAGATGTGTATGGAGATTCAATGCTGATCATTTGCCAAATGAAAGGAGAATGGCAAACCAAAGAAGAGAAGTTAAGGCCTTACCAAGAATACCTGTCTAAGCTGGCTAAAGAATTTGAGGAAATAGAGTTCACCCATCTGGGAAGGGAAGGGAACCAGTTTGCAGATGCTTTGGCCACATTAGCATCCATGGCCAAGATAGACTTTGGGCACAAGGTACAGCCAGTACACATCAATATCAGAAATAACCCCGCTCATCTCTGCTCAGTCGAAAGAGAAGTGGATGGAAACCCGTGGTACTATGATATCAAGAATTTCATCCAAAACCAAGCATATCCCATGGGGGCATCCAAAATCGACAAGAAGACCTTGAGAAGGTTGGCAATGGATTTTTATCTAGATGGGGAGATTTTGTATAAGAAATCATCTGACGGGACTTTGTTGAGATGTTTGGATGAGTTTGAAGCAAAAAGTACGGTATGAGAAGTCCATGAAGGGATTTGCTCAACTCATGCTAGTGGACATGTGATGGCCAGGAAGATACAAAGAGTCGGTTACTTCTGGATGACATTGGAGAAGGATTGTATCGATTATGTCCGGAAATGTCATAAGTGCCAAGTATACAGTGACAAAACCAATGCTCCTCCGGCTCCTCTGTTTAATTTAACATCTCCATGGCCCTTCGCGATGTGGGGAATTGATGTGATCGGACCGGTAAACCCAAAAGCCAGCAATGGTAATAGGTTTATTCTCGTGGCTATCGACTACTTCACAAAGTGGGTAGAAGCTGGGTCATTTGCTCATGTGACGCAAAAAGTGGTGAAGAAATTTATTGAGAGAGATTTGATATGTCGGTATGGTCCACCAGAAAAGATTATAACGGATAATGCCTAAAATTTCAACGGCAAGATGATAATAGAGCTCTGCACTAAATGGAAAATCAAGCATTCCAATTCTTCGCCATATAGACCAAAGATGAATGGTGCGGTAGAAGCTGCTAATAAAAATGTCAAAAAGATTATTCAGAAGATGGTAGTCACCTATAAGGATTGGCATGAGATGTTGCCATTTGCCCTTCATGCATATCGCACCGCAGTTCGAACCTCAACAGGAGCTACCCCGTACATGTTGGTATATGGAATGGAGGCGGTGATGCCTTTAGAAGTAGAAATCCCATCATTGAGAGTTTTGTTAGACTCTGGGCTGGAAGAGTTAGAATGGGCAAAGGTTAGATATGAACAGTTGAATCTGATCAGTGAAAAGAGGATAGCCGCGATCTGTCATCATCAACTCTACCAAAGAAGGATGGCTAAATCATATGACAAGAAGGTTCGACCTCGAGGATTTCACGAAGGAGATCTTGTACTAAAGAAAATATTACCTTTACCTGGAGAAGATCAGAGTAAATGGGTGCCTAACTATGAGGGGCCTTACGTGGTGAAGAAAGCATTCTCAGGAGGAGCTTTATTACTGTCTAGAACGGATGGAGAAGATCTAGTTAGGCCTGTGAATTCTGACTCTGTAAAGAAATACTATGCTTGATGTATTTCGTAATTTCCCAGTCAATAAAATAAATTTCGGCCATGAATTCTCTTTGTAAAGAGTCTCTTTATATATATATATATATATGAAACATATGATCTCATAGCATTTGAAATCTTTTGCTTAAAAGAACTTTTTATGGCATGACTAAGAAGATGACTCCATCAATTGGAGAACCAAATCAAATCTACTTGACATATAGTTGCACATCACACTAGGGGGCAAAGGGTGCACGAAGTGCACATAGGGGTCCATAGTGAACCCAAGCCAAAACGGGGCATCATAATGAAAACTTTTAAAAAAGGCATCTTTTATAAGATTTGCTAATTGCGTTAAAAGTTTCAGTTTTCATAAGCAAAACCATTTTCTTTTTTTCTTTTTTTTAGCACAAAACTTAATGGAGCAAGAAAGGGCCCCATAAAGAACCAGAGATCTCTTCACTAAAAGGATATGAAGGATATTTCGGTTCGTGAGAAAAGCTTGAAACAAGAGCAAAGAGGTTTACGACGAAAGGGGGACCTATGTTTCCAAGATAGGTAACAAAAACATACATGCATATTAACCATAATACATTGTTTTCAACACTTGTCAGGTCGGGGTTTCATCACCATTTCTCAGGTAGTGCGTTTTCTAACCCTATCTCTTTTCGAGTGCGTTGTTTGAGCCCTCACTTCTCGGGTAGTGCGTTTTCTAACCCTACCTCTTTTCGAGTGCGCCGTTTGAGCCCTCACTTCTCGGGTAGTGCGTTTTCTAAACCCTACCTCATTTCTAGTGCGCCTTGAGCCCTCACCAATATTTTTCTGGGTAGGTCACCCATCACAATGAGACCATATTTTCCCTGGGTAGGTCACCCAAAGAATGAGACCATTCTTCATTTTTTTACCTGGGTAGGTCACCCATAAGAATGAGGCCATTCCTCCCCCTGGGAAGGTCACCCAAAGAATGAGACCACTCTTCCCCCTTTTCCTTAGGTAGGTCACCCATCATAATGAGACCATATTTTTTCTGGGTAGGTCACCCATAAGAATGAGACCATTCTCCATTTTTTTTACCTGGGTAGGTCACCCATAAGAATGAGGCCATTCCTTCCCCTGGGTAGGTCACCCAAAGAATGAGACCACTCTTCTTTTTCTTGGGTAGGTCACCCATCACAATAAGACCATTATTTTTTCTGGGTAGGTCACCCATAAGAATGAGACCATTCTCTATTTTTTTTTACCTGGGTAGGTCACCCATAAGAATGAGGCCATTTCTCCCCTTAGGTAGGTCACCCAAAGAATGAGATCACTCTTTCCCTTTTCCACTCGGGCAGGTCACCCATCATAATGAGACCACACACACATTTTTTGTATCGGTTATGGGTAAAGGAATCGCCAGATGGGATTCCAGGTTAAAGGAGATCACCAGATAGGATCTCGGATGGATTTCCATGTTGATCAAACTAAAGAAAGAGTTCAAAGGATCGCCAGATAAGGACCTCGAGATGACTAAGTTTTGATCATAGTTTTTGGGCTAAGGAGGGTTGTTGTAAAGGACAAAGTTTCAGATCAATCAAGCTTCGACCAGATCAGTTTCTGGAGTTCCGTTTTGGTTTATCTTTATAACACTTACTGCGCAAAACCCATGCTCCGTAAGTATTATAAAGAGGGGGCATCTGTTGTAACCCATTTTTGGGTCCCCGCGAAAAATAAAATAAATAGCCAAAAGAGTTTAGAAAAATAAAAGGAGGCAGAAGCGCTCGGAAAACAGTCAGAAAATTGGTCAAGGAATTTAAAAATACAAGGTTTGAATTTTTGACAATATATTCTTGAATGATAAGATCCCTGGTGGATAAGAAAATTTGATTTTTTAGGAGAAAAGTCCAAATTTGGAGGTTTATGGACTTAATTGGATTTTTAATTGAATTTATAGAGGATTTGAGTGCAAGAAAAATTGATTTTTAAGTCAATTTGGGCTTTAATTAGAAGAAATTTAAGTTCTGGGGCCAAAATATATTTGTTAGGAATTTATTAGGCCAAATCAGGGGCTTAATTGCATAAATATTGAAGTTTAATGGTCAATTAAGGACCTAATTAAGAAAATCCGAAACCAGGGACCAAATTGGAAGAACCGGGTAAATAGAGGGGGCTGTTTTGCTTTGGATCAGGGGCCTAATTGAAGAAATTGAAAGTTTATTGATCAATTGAGGGCTTAATTGCATAAATCAGAGGCCAAGGACCAAAGTGAAAAACGCGGCCAACAAGAGGGACGGGGACCGAAATTGGCAGGGACGCAATTGAAATGATTAAAGATGATTAAGGACTGATTCGCAAAAGCATATTCTGGCGCCTTTTTTTTGAAACGGCGCGTTTTATCCAAAACGACGCCGTTTCATACATAAAAAAAAAGGGACCGAACGGTGCCGTTTTGAACGGCACTGTTCCTCCTTCGTCTTCCTCCCTGCACTCGTTGCAGGGGAGAAGAAAAATGGTTTTTTCTTCTTCAAAATCTTCCCGCCTCTCTCTCCTTGCACCCACCGACCAACCCGAAGCACTGGACCACCGACCGAACTCAATGGCCGACCACCGGTCGTCGCCCCGCCGAAAGCAAGGTAGCGGTGCTTCGCTGTCGCGGGTGGTGGCCGACCAGCCGCCCGTGAAACCCGCTCCAAGGCACACTAACAATGGTCCCAGCACCTTTTCTTCCCCTATAAATACAGAAGAAACAGAAAAAAAAAAAACAAAAAAAAAAAAAAAAAGAGAAACCGAAAGGGAGGAGAGAGAAGGAGAGAGAGAGAACGAAAGTGAGAAAAGCTAGAAAGAACCAAACGAACAAAAAAGAGAAGAAGGAGAAGCAGAAAGGGAATACCTGAACAGAGGAAAACAAAAGAAAAAAAACGAAACGAAAACACAGAATAGCGGAGAAGTCTCTCTCGCCGCCGTTCGAACCGCCACAGCACCGCCCGGAGCCGCCGTACGCGAGCCACGCCACCGCAGCACCTCCAGCGATCGCCTCCTCCACGCCAGGTAACGTCCTCACCCCCCCTGCATTTTGTTTTGGTTAACAGCGTCTTCCTCCTACATGCATAATCTTATTGCATGTAGGAGGATGGGAGGGGAAAATTAATTCCCCTCCCCGTTTCTTTTTTTTCTCTCCTGGGCCAGACCGGTTCTGGCCCAGCCTTTAGGTCTGGGCCGGGTCTGGCCCAGACCAGAAGAAGCGTGATGGCCTGTTGGGCCGAGATCGGCCCAACCCAGTCTGGGCCGAGTTCGGCCCAACCTTTCTTTGTGTGGGCTGAGTCCGGCCCGTTTATTTGGGCCGGCCCAGCCCGAATTGTTTTTATATTATATATTATATATTATAATATGTTATAATATATGTGTGTATATATGTATATATATAAAAAATATATAATAATAAAAAATATATATATTTTGAAAAATCTTAAAAAAATATTGTTGATTTTTCTGCATATTTTTGTCAAAGTGGTTTAATGTTGGTTTGTATTTTTATACCGTAAAGATACAAAACCAGTGTTAAAAATACCCGTTTTTCGTCAAAACATCAAAGATTTTCAGAATAAAAAATGTTTTTGCTTTCAAAAAAAATTCTAAAAAGTCCTTAAAAAATATTGTGATTTTTCTGCATTTTTTTTGTCAAAGTGGTTTAATGTTGGTTTGTATTTTTATACTGTAAAGATACAAAACCAGTGTTAAAAATACCCAGTTTTCGTCAAAACATCAAAGATTTTTCAGAATAAAAAATGTTTTTGCTTTAAAAAAAAATTCTAAAAAGTCGCTAAAAATGTTGTTGATTTTTTCTGCATATTTTTAGCAAAGTGGATTAATATTGGGTTGTATTTTTATACCGTAAGGATACAAGCTCAGTATTAAAATACCCGATTTTCGTCAAAGCATAAAAAAAATAATATTTTCCAAAAATTGTTTTTTTTTTTGTTTTAAAATACGGCCTAGTCTCTCCAATATATATATATATATATATATATATATATATATTATAACATCATATTTTCACACAACAAAGAAAATTTTCAAAACAATATATGTATTAACATGCATTTTGGCTTTAATAACCAGTTTATTCAAGCCATGAGAACTAGGCCAATATTTCAAAAATTCTAAAAAAATCTTTTTGTTTTCTTTTAGTATTTGGGATTACGAATTTATACGTAAAACGTATTCCTAAATATTATTAATAAAGTTTGGTATAAACATTAGAACGGCTAGGATTTTACCCGATAAGATAAAAGACCTTCTTACTGAGGAGGATTTTTCTTGAATCATAGACAGACCAACGACTAGAAGTACAATAACACTTTAGTTTTTATCAGACAATAAAACAATGCAGCTTACCTTAGGTAGGGCGTATTTGGGGTGCTAATACCTTCCCTTTACACAACCAGTCTCCGTACCCGATCTCTGAGACCAGTTAGGGTTCCTAGTGATCAAAATATTAGGTGGCGACTCCAAAGAACAAAAAAAATATAAATAATAAAAAAAAAAAATTTCGCCAATCGAACCCGCAATTGGATTTTTTTTGGGGTACGACATCTATATTGAACTTATATTGCCTCATGAAGACATCAACTAAATCCTTCCATTTTTTAACCTTGGTATTGTCCAACCACATATACCAAGTAAGGGCAGCGCCACTTAAGCCATCTTGAAAGAAATGAATGAACAATTTATCATCATCAACCACCTCAGCTATTTTGTTGCAGTATGCCTTGAGATGAGTTATAGGGCATTGGGTTCTTGTATATTTAATGAATTCTAGCACCTTAAACTTCTTAGGAATGAATACGTTAGGTACCAAACATATATTAACAGCTTTCACCAGGTCACACAAATGGTTTCCCTCAACTGCCCTTATCCTCTCTTTTAAGGCAGTCCATTTTTTCAAACCCTCTTATTTCACCATCTTGTTCTTTTGAGATTCTTTCTTGGTAGAATCAATGGTAAATGGCATTCTCATGGGGTATACTGGTTGAAAATGCATAACTTGTTGAAATTCAAATGACACCCTATTTGCCCCCAGATTTTGTGAATCGAAATGAGTTACATGCATATCTTCAAGCTGAGTTATAAGTGTTGATTTTCCATATTTATCTCTTAATTCCTGCTTGAGTAGACTAGTAAGCCTTGTGACTTCTTCTTTAAGATTATCTATCTCTTTTTATGTTGGGCTTCCAACTGGGCTCTTTCTTCGTTTTCCATTTGTCTTTTTCTCGAACGAGTGTTGTAGATAGGTTTCAATGGGGAACCTATATTTCAACCTGCTGGGTAAATCATGCAATTATGCAAAAATGCTGAAGCAATTAAAAAAATGCGGATGAAATGTGAAATCGCCCTTCATGTGATGACAACCTAATAGGAAGATCCTAATTGTTGAGTGTATCAAAGGGTTGGTCATTATCTAGTTTCAAAGGGTCTCTCGCATGCTCAGTGATCGCCCATGAAAGATCGATATGAGGCTTACAAGTAGTGTGAAGATAGAGGCCCTGAGTAATATCAGTTTGACATATCAACCATTTCCAAGTAAACAATCAAGTGAGAGTTTGATGGTTTCATGAGTCTTACCCAGGCTAAAGTCATTGGGGTACTGTTACTCCCCCACTTATCTTAGGTTGTAAAGTGTGTGCTCCCAAAGTGATGCATGACAACATAAACAAGGATGCATGCTAAGGCAGTAAATGCAGGAAAAATAAACAAATAAACACAACAAAAAATAACAATAATAAGACAAAAGACAAAGCTTAATTCTAAGGTCCCCAGTGGAGTCGTCATTCTGTCGCATCTGACATCTCGACGGTCTTAAAAATAATCTTCGTTTATGGAAAAAGAACATATTTTTGGAATCTGGTTCTTTTAGGGAAAAATATCTTATTTGAGGAGTCACCACCTAGTGTTATGATCACTAGGAACCCTAACTGATCAACAGAGATTCTATGGCTTGGGATTGGTTACGTAAAAGGAAAGTATTATCACCCCTTAAACGTTCTGCCTAAGACAGACTGCATTGCTGGTTTTGTCTTAAATTGCTAAATTTTTATTAGTTTATGCTATGATGATTTGTTTATAATATTCCTGACTCTGGCGCTAGTGAATATTCAAGCTCGAATAATATCAACTCTGGCGTTGATAAAAATTCTAAGCTACAAAAAAAAATTAAATCAATATTTTTTATTCCCTACTCTAGTGCCATTGAATAAATAAATAAAAATAAATTTATTTTTACGCATGCACAAATTTTTTTTATTTTTCTTGCTAAATAAAATAAAAATACAACGAATAAAAATAATATAAATTTAAACCGGTATTTTTATTCCTAACTCTGGCGTCAGTGAATAAACCAAAAAATTTACATTATTTTTATTCTTGCATACATATTTTTTATTTTTTTTATTTTTGTATTCTTTTTATTTTTTGAACTGGGCTGGACCTAACGAGCTCGGCCCAGTCACTGGCCCAAGCCAGTGACCCGGAAATGCTAATTAATTTCATGGCAACAGTGTCCAGTGATGTTGCAAAGCCGGAAGAGAAGATTACCTAGACGCAGGACGGGGACGATGGTGAAGCTCTTCTTGTGTGATCGGGTGACACTAGCTGGGAACCCGTTTCAACCTCCCCTTGGTTTTTCTGGCTTTGTTCTTTCTGTTTCTGATGGTTCCCACTGTTGAAGCTGGTCTTCTGTCTTTATTATCTTCTCTGGTTTTTTGCGTTCCTCTGTTTCTTTGAGAAGAAACAAGAGAACAACAGTCTTGCTGTTTTGGTTCGTCCTTCTGGGTTGTTCGCTTGTCCGTCCTCTATCTCCTGGTTTTTTTTACGCGTTCTAGCCCCTCTTCTCCTTCGTCCCTATTTCGTTCTTCTCTGTGTGTTTCCTGTTGTTTTCGGTTTATACCTCTGTTTCTGTTCGTGCTCCTGCCTCTTTGTTTTTCTCCTCTGTCTCTCAGTTTTTCCTTTTGTTTTCCCCTTTTTGGTCGCTCACTCTCTCTGTCTTCTCTCCCCGGTTCTGTTTCTTTTTTTCTTTTTATCGGTTATGCTCCTTCTTCCTGCAATCCTTTGTTTTTCTTTTCTACCTTCCCCCCGTGCATGGCCTATCTCTAACTTTTATATACCCAGAGAAGGCCATGCGGTCACCTCTAAATAATGAGGTGACCGACCGTTTGCAGAAATAATGAGGGACTGAGGATCGTATTTCTGGTTTTGAAGAAGATGAACAGTGTTTCTTGAAACGGTGCCGTCTTGAGATGTGAAATGTGGCCATCTTACATTTAGACCCGTGCAGTTTCGAGTCTTGTAATTAAGCCCCTGGTTTAAGCTGCAATTTCCCCTGCATTTCGGCGCTTTTTACAGGTTAGTCCTTGGACTTTAATCCGTTGCAATCGTGCTCTCAATTAACCCCAAACTTTTCTATTTCTTCAATTAAGCCCCTGATTTCATTAATTTAATTAAATTCAAGTCCAATTAAATCTAAAACTTATCAATTCTTTAATTAAGCTCTTGATTTGATTAATTAAATTAATTACAAGCTTAATTAAGTCTCAAAACTTATCAATTCTCCAATTAAACCCTTTATTGGATTAATTAAATTAATTCCAAGCTCCATTAAGTCTCAAAACTTATCAATTCTCCAATTAAACCTTTAATTGGATTAATTAAATTAATTCCAAGCTCAATTAGATTAATTTCAAAGTTTAATTAAACCCCAAAACTTCCAATCATGTTGATCCTAACCTAAATTTTAATTCATTCTTCATTTATTTCATTTTACTTATTTTTTCATCATTATTATTTTTTTATCATCATTTTTTTATCCTTTTCAATAAATAAAATAATAATAATAATTAAATTAAAATGGTCAAAATTTGGGTTATGATAGATTTTATAGCATAAAAGTTTTTTTTTTTCAACCTATTCCTTTTAAGTAAAATGTTTTTTGCTCATTCAATAATGCTATCATGACCAGCTTCACTCAACCTATAATTTAACTTTATGATAAACACTCATTTAATAGCTAACAATTTACTATGATTTATGCATCCATTTTATAATAGTTCATTGAAATATTTTAAAAGTTCAAAAAACTAGTTGCATCTACATTTGGTTATTTATATACACGTGAACCTTCACCTGAATAACCATTATTCATTCTCATTGCATCCATTATCGTACTCCTATAATGGTTACTATTATCATATATAACTCCATGTATGTTGCTTGAACTAAATGTTGAGTCGATCATCCTTTCTAACATAGTTTTGTAAGGAACACAAGGTTTTTTATGTGCAAACTGGTTCAAGTATTTCTCTACAAATTCTTTTTTTAGAAGATGCATCACTATAACTTCTGTTTGAAAGAACTTTTTATTTTTACACTTCACACATGAACATTTAATTTAGCCTCTACTAAAATTCTTCTTATATAAAAGTACAAAATAAATAAAACCCTCAATCTCTTTATAATAATTTTTCCTAAACAACCTTTGAGATGAATCTTGATACATCAAAGAATAATCATCATTTACTTATAAAACCTATATAAATTATTGATGACTATATTTATTAATAATATAACCAACAATTCAAAATTCAATTTAAATAATTAAAAATAAATTCACAATCCAATAACCGACTTAGAAATCTTCAATTCTCTATTCCCACCTCTGTAGTACCTATAAAAGGTAGGCCTTCATGGAGATTCAGGTGATTTATTTAATGACTAATTTTCACTAAATAAATGATATGGAAGGTGAACAATTGAAATGTTATATATTTATCAAGCCATATTAATCATGATAATATAAGAAAAACCCTTCTAAATTATCTCAAATATAAATTTAAAAAATTATAAATATAATATGAGAATACTCTATTTTCTGTGATTGCAAAACATGATAATAATAAAAGAGGGTGCATGTGAACGAATTGAACATGGCGGGTATGGACCGGGGACCGGAGGCCATTAATTGTGAGAAGGAACTCAAAATTAATGTTGTCAACCAATCTTCAGTGAGAATGAATTTCTCCAGTTTTATGGTGGTTTCTTCTTGTTTGAGGTGGATCCATATTTTTGGTTGCTGAATTGTGTCTCCCTGCCTGCCTATCACATTTAATTTTCAGTGGTGGGAATTTTTCTTTTGCATTAAAATTCTGCGTACTACATACACATTTTCATGGGAATATCGGCAACGTGACCTTGCTTTATCCTCTAATCTTTCTCCCCCTGTAGCAAATGAATAAGTGGATGATTGGGAATATATTTTTTAATATTAATACATTCAAATAATTTAAAAATAGTACGGTTAACCCCGATCAATTTGTAAAAATGAACCACGCTTTTCTCTAGACAAACAGCATCAAATCAAGCAGCCATTTCAATGCACGATATTTCATTGTTTGTAGCTTTGTTTTATCATGTGGCATCAAATGAAAAGATATTGCCAATGAAAATTACTGATTTTGATCGATGCTTGATGTGTTGGGTCGGGGAATGGACATGCCCTTGGTGGATCCAAAAAAGTATACTAGAAATTCACCAAAATAATTCAAAGATAAGTGAATTTTCTTACATTATCCACCTCTTCCGGTTCCTTGTATTTCATCATCAACTATACCTAGTAGCAATCTTAGAATCAATGTCTCCAACTACTGTTTTGTCTTTCCTTTAAGGCAATATCTTCACAAGATCTTATATCACAAGTAAAATCATTGAATTAAGATGTTCCTAAATATTATAAAATATATTTACTTTATATATATACATATTAGTGTCGGTTCAAATTTAAGAAAAGATTGTATAAAATTTAAACTAAAAAAGAATTTAATCTTAGTATAAGAAAACAAATTCAAAAAACACTCTTGATTCGAAATTAAAAAAAAAAAAATCTACCTTCAAGGAAATAAACTTGATGCGTATGTTAGAAACTTGATTTAATATATTCTAAAATGTATCATGGCTAGCTTATTAAAATATGTGAGAAAATCTTTCAAAGTGAGAAAGGAAAAATTACCTATGTTGAGTAGGGTAATTAAGTGTCTCCATTAAAATACACACACACACACACAAGTGAACAGTATCTATCTAAAGCTGGAAGCCATTTCTTGCAATAAATTTGTGTAGGGAACGACAATTTGACAAGTTACTGTTAATTCACCAAGCATGGGCATCCCGTGGCTCTACAAGTAACCAATATCCCAACTACCGGAATATGACTTTCCGGCCGCTGCCGCTGCCACAACGCACTAAGGCTCTTGTGTCCACATCTCCCCTTGTGCCACAAACAACCGAATGTCTTAGCCAAAAACCTTGTAAAAAAGTCTTCTTCTTCTTCTTGTCCTTCTTCTTCTGCTTCATTCCGCCAGTTTTATCACTATCCAATGACGAGATACTTCTGTGGTCATGATCAAGATGATCTATCTTGAAGCCATAAAATCTGTTGCTGCTTGACTCTAAAAGATAGTCAAGTTGTTTTGAAATGCTCTCTACCTCATATTTATCAAGAAGAGAATTGTCTGTGTGGATTGGACTCGGCGTTTCTGATCCTGATCCCATGGTATCTGCCTTCATTGTTCTCGTAGCTTCTAGCTTGTATCTTGATGGTCTTGGAGCTTGACGAGTTCTTGTAACATCAAATTCACAAATCGGCCTTCCTTCAGACCCTGAACCATGGTGGTACCATGCCCATGCAGCTGCTCTTACTAGGGCTAAATCATCAGTACTGCCACCACCTTTAGGTTTCTTTTTCTCCATGAAAATGTTGAAGGGAGTGATGGAAGGCATGTGGGATATCTGATATTGGAAGAATATGTGGAAATATCAAGCTCCACGCTATAGACAAAAACTTGGTATTTCCTTCTCTACTGTGGTTTTGCATCTTTAAATTCTTCAAGAAAGGTATCTAATCTCTTGAAGGAATTTGCTTGCTTGGCTCTATTCTGGTCCATTGGTTGTGTTGTTAGGTGGAAATTAATTGGGGTCCTCAGAGGACTCGTTCGTTGTTATGGGCGTATACCATTCTCGCTTGTCTACATACCTCGTCTTTATTACACTTGAAACCTTGTCGTGATCATACATAAAACTTTTTCCTAGCAAGAACCTGCTGTTTTAAATTGCGGTTCAAGTATCAGTTTTTTGCTGCTTTTTATTGGAGCTTTAGTTTAAAACGTGGCATGCTGCACAAGCAAACAAGTTTGAGGCCCATGTATTGCCATGAAACTCCACTTAAAAGCAAGGAGTCTTGCTCCCATGTCATACCAATCTCATGATCCTCAACGAGTCATATATCCCCTCTCATCTACCAGATCTCCGAGTTCAAGTCTCTTTCTTGCAAGGAAAAAAAGAAAAACTCCAAGTCGTGAATATAGAAAGAGCTTGTTGTTTTTACTTTTGTTTTCCGATGAACTGTCTTGGACTACACTGAGGAGTCTCTCCCGCCCTTTCCAGGACCGGTGTAATCAAGCAAACATTCTAAGAATTCTTGAAACAGCTTGGAAAAGAGAACCTTGCAAGTTCATCTAGCTATCCCACCAGCTTAAATTGCTCTGCATCTGTAGGATAAGGTCAAATGCATTGGTCTATTCAGAGCATCGACTTCACATCAAAAGATCTCTGCCTATTTATAGCCTCAACCAAGTGGTGGTTCAACTATCTCTGTTTTTTCTTCACTGCCCTCTTGCACCTTATCCATTATTGCTGCAAGAAATACAGTCCTTAAAGGCAGTGACAAATGGTACAGCCCAGCGGAAAAGGAAAGAGAAGAAATGGGATAGATACAAGGATGCCCATCCAATTTATAATTTTTTATATTCATCCACTACTCATTGTTTGTCATATAAATATTCATACTCTATTAATCAAAGTTTCAGATATATATATATATTAGAATAAAAAAATCAAAATATTCTACATATATTTCAGGTTAGTTTTAGGTTAAATTTCAAAACGATTTGACAATATTCATAACTTATTTATTATTTATTAAATAAAATAAATATTCAAAAATTACATGCCCATCAGTATCTATGGAGTTGTAGACATGAGCAAAACATTTTATTTGCTACAAAACTAAGAAAAATTGTGATTTTTTGTTCTTGATACATTTGTGCCTCCATACAATTTCTTCTTGACATTTTATTGTAACTACCAGCTTCTCAAGCTAACAAACAAAGATTACAAGAGTGATACACCCAAAAAAAAAAAACACCAAAAAGAGTCAACGAGTACATAATATTTCCAGCATTGTATGTGAGGTACCAAAGGTTTTGGAAGCATGGTTTCATTCTGGCTTGAACAACTGGCACAAACCTGAAACTATTTTAGGGTTTATGTTTAGAGCGATCATGAATCTCAGCTTCAACACGCTTGATTTCATCATCCAAATCCTTTAAGGTGACTTTATCTTTGTTACCAGTATCGATCATCAAGCTCAAAAGATGCTTCATACATGAAAGATACTCGGTCTTTACTTTAGGGGAATCAGAAATTAACTTCTCAACTTCAAACTGCATAAAAATTAAAACGTCTGGCCTAAGTTAGTATCATTTCCTCATAAGCAATCTAAGAACCCTTATCTAGATAAGAGAAACATATTCACGCAGATGTGTAGAGTTAAGATATAATATCGTTGTATCTAACTTCCTGCAATAATTGGATGTTTCCTGGAAGACTCAGAAAAGGTTCCTATTCACAATTTTGAATCAATTAATCCAGCTAGGAAGGAATGTAGAAGATTCAAACAAAAGAAGCAAAAACGAAGACAGGTGAACTAACAACAAGAAGGCACTGGGAAACAACGGAATGTTCGAAAAAGAAAAAGGCCAATGTTTAGAAGTTAAAAAGGGACGTGCAAAACTCGAGCCTAATTGGAAATTGGACATTCAAGTTTCATGTGTGAAAATGAACAAGCTTTGAAAGCTAATTTAAGCATTTAACTTACCACCATTACAAGAAATAAAACATCAGAAACATGCAAGAAGTTAGATTAAAGCCTGGAGGCCCAGGACAGTGAGCCTCACAACACTGAACAAGTGTTTTTTTTTTTTTTTTTGTTACTTTCTGCAGGCAATTCTTAGGCATTCCATAAGTTGTAGATCTCTAATATATGAATTTTGGGGAAACTCCCCACAAAGGAGATCAGTTTCACTATCAACCCAAAAATTCACCAAGTCATTGCTTATTTTAAGAACGTGTTTCATTTCATTTTCTTTCCATATGCCATCCGGGTAGGGTCTATCAAGATGATAACATATCCCAGATTGAGATTTGGAATTGAAATCAGATTTTGCAAATAAATAACCATTAAATTTCACATGACATTCCTTAGTTCTTTACCAGGTTAATGCTATTGATATTTCCTGTTGATATTTGGCTAGCTTCCTACTTGGAAGTAGAGTAACGGACTCATTTCTCATCCTAACAGGTTTTAGGCCATTATCTCTTCTTCTGCAATCATTAGTTTTGGTATACAAGAACAATGATTCCTACACCAGAAAACTTCCGGCCTACCACGCTGGACACAATTGAATTAAATTCATATCTTTGGCAACAGCATCTGGATTAACTTGCACACATGAAACTGGCCGCACAGACAAAAAAGAAAAGGACAGAAACCAAGCAGATCTCACAGGTTTTAAAAAAACCAAATGCTAGACATCCACAACTTCACAAAAGTTGAATCTCCCATGAATTGCAAAACATACCTCTTTGTAAGAAGAAATGCATTGCAAAAGGACATTTTCGGCTTCAACGTTGGGTAAATGCTCTCCCTGTTTTACAAATTAAGCAAAAAGTAGTTTAGCAAAGTGAAATAAATTAATTAGACACGGAAATTTGAGGAAAATAAATTAGAAGCAGCATAATTTTAGGATTTAATTATGAGCTCGAAGAATTAGAATTCTAGTATTGCTTCAAGTATTTTCATCTTCCACTGTTCATTCAAGGACATCATGTTTCCCAATTTAAGATATTAAGATGCAAAAAAAAATGCTTCAGTATAAAATTAGCTCGTGGAAAATTATATCGGAAGAAATTTTTTTGAATCATCAAAAGAATCAGGTTCGTGAAAAGTTGAACACCATAGCTCTTCCTATATGTTTGGAGATTCACTGGAGGAGAACACCTTATTGTGAGATGTTTACAGGTTTCATTATACTGGTGGTCAGGGATGACCAAAGATTCCCAAGCTCTACAAGGATTAAAGGTGGATTATAAAGAGCATTGAAATATTCTTTCTTACAAAATAATCATAACCGCTCTTTTAACCAATCTGGTTCTTTGTTCTCAAGTAAGGAAATATGACACGTAAGAAAAATGAATAGCATGAAGTCAACCATAAAGCAAAATTTGGAGGACAAAGAACTTCTAGTTTAGGACTAAAGTGCGAACATATTTTGTTTGTTGTTCAAGAGTTTGGGTAAAGCTGCAGGAAATTCTAGTCGAGATCTACACAATAATCAATTTCCACTGGGGGTGGAATTGAGGGAAGAAAGCTGGGATCTTTTAAATTAAAAAATATGGAGACAAAAAGGCATATGGGACGCACCATAACATCAATATGAATCCAAATAGACACATTATTTCTATATCTTTTTTAGAATTATCTGACACTTCGTAGCATAGATCCCGGTAATTTAACTTCACAAGCATTTTATTCGCGCATTTGTCAAAACATTAGTCATAGAACATCCATGCATATTACCTTTGATAGTAAATGTACCATACTATATGAAAGAAGTAGAAAAAAAGGGGGGAAATGTGCCTTGTTAATAGGCACTTTCTGTGCAACAGGGTACTCAAGGGGGAAGAGAAACAGAAAAACAGAAAATTGGCACAGGACAGCATGCATCATTGATGGCAGTTTAGGCGTGCTTGCATCTACTTTATGAGAACCCTACCAAAAATTAACACTAAGAATTGAGCATCTCTTTGTATGTTGTGTCTTTTCAGGTGCAACTTAAAAATAACTTTTGAAATGGAACTGCTACACTTTTATATGTTATAGAAAGTAACAGAACAACCCTGTTTAACATCACATCAATATCCAACAATTCTGTGTAAGTTTGTATTCTGCAGTAAAAATAAAGGAGAAACTTCAAAATTTCATCATTAACCAATGGGAATTTTTAGGACTGAC
Source organism: Populus tomentosa (assembly GCA_018804465.1). Lineage (NCBI taxonomy): Eukaryota > Viridiplantae > Streptophyta > Magnoliopsida > Malpighiales > Salicaceae > Populus > Populus tomentosa. Next base: position 6,880,701 of record CM031975.1, read on the forward strand.
CTGTGACTCCAGTAACTCTTGTTTTGTAGTCTCCACAAGTCCAAGAGTATCCAGTGATTGCAACTGCAAGCAAAATGAAATTTCCTGTTGTTTCCATTATGAACAACTAGATTCTAGCCACCATGTGCAATATGTCACAAGATAACTCATAAAGTTAACATGAATTAAGAATTCAAAATGATTCACCCCGAGCTATTTTGTCTTACATTTTAGATGTTCGAGGTAACAGATCATAATAAACCTTTCAATAAATGCAACAAAATGTTCTCAAGACTTTCAGAGGAAGAAGAGAAACTGGAGGTCACGATCCAGCATTTGATTGCTAAAAAAGAGGATTGATCACAAAAACTCAGTTGCTTCAGTGCTATCTTTCAAATTTGAATGATTACTTAATTAGCCTTTCTTCTTTGATCATGGATACAGGTTCGCTGCATAATTTTGGAATGTCTTCTACAAATTCTCTTTCATTTTTTATTTTATTTTTTAGAAATAAAGTGCCTGTCATCGACAGAAACTTGTAGTCGGTGGAAGAGAGGAAATAAACGCTACCTCTTGATCTTGACAAGTGAACTGGAATGAATAAAAAACAAGATTTTGAAAAGCAAGAGCAAAACTCGAAATGAAATTGGGTGACAATAAAAAAAAGAAAGGATCAATGAGATAGAAAGAACAGACTAAAATAGGAAACATGAAAGCAAAAACAACGAGGTTCAAAAAAACATAGGGTCACTAACCTAAACAGTTTCACAATTTGATAAAGGCCAGCATTTCTCAAGTTCATGAGATGACTCTTCTTTTACATATAACTTCACTTGAGATAAATTTTAAAAATTTCCAGAATGTCACCTCTAAATTCAAACATTAATTTAAACCATGCCAGAATCCACAATTGCTTAGAAAACAGTTCCCTTTGATGCACCTCATACTTACGTTTCTACAGAGATGATAATCAAGGGAAGTAAACTAGGACAGAAATTACAATGGCCACACATATACTGTGATGGAATGACCAGAGAGTACCCCACTACCCTGGTGGTCAACACAGAACCAGATTTTCATGTGTCTTGGTGAGATCTTATAAATAAAATAAATTAAAAATAAAAAAAAATAGACATTAATAGTATTTTCATGCATTTTGGTGAGATCTTAACAATAAAATAAAGTAAAAATAAAAATAGACATTAATAGTAATGCCACGAGATGATTCTTGTAGGTTATGAATATATGATTTTAGTTCTTCATTATCTAGAGAAAGCGGTTCCTCAGGGACAAATTAATAGAAACTCCAATATAATCACTCTGAGTTCAAAGTTTTCACTTTCCATAATTCATGAAGAAGTATGATACCCAGTTTTGCACAATTTTTGGTCTGTGAGTGCAATAGAGAAAGTACAAAATAAAAACAAACTTTAATTATATTTAAACCTTCTGCTACATTATTACAAGAAGTAACAAATCATAATAACTTTAAACAAGGATGTTTGATCAAATATCAAAGAACAAGAACATTAGCTCTTGTATGACAACATTTTCCTTGACTAAGCATGCAAGCATTCAGAATGAGAGGAACTGACCAGTATGACCAATGCTGCATGCCCCTCTCTTTTCATTTCAGATGCTCCTTTCTTCTGCTTTTTCCCTTTTTGCGTTCTCAATTTATTTAAGACTTGGCGTGCTATCCTATCATGGAAGATAATTGCATATGACTAATCTGTAAGAACCTACAATGCTTGGAGATGATACTAATAGAAGTTACATTAGCAAAGCCAAATTAAGTTATTCCAATCTCAAATCTGATAAAGTTTGAAGGACCCATGTAATCATTAAAGTTTGCAGGATTATATGCCAAGTAATTGAACTGGAAAAATTACTGGAACAGAAGCTGAACAAGGGAATACATATGTTTCTTTTTTAGATTATAAATATAACAAATAACACTCGGAAGTAGTATAAACATGCATGTACAAAATAAGTCAACTAAATGAGTACATCACCCTAGATTGTCAAACCACATTGTTTATCAAAAAGAAATATTGAATTATTTGGTTAAGTCTTATATCGTCTACTCAAACACACCCCACCCGGTAAGGAACTATCTAGGAGTTTCCCAATGTATACCTATTCCAGTAGATTGCTATGTAAGAAGGCACATTTCTATCTAATTTCAACAAAGGCTAACCATCAACAACAAAATAAAGCAACTTTATTGAATTAAGATGAGAGAAATTTAGCAGTTGTATTGAATTAAGATGAGAGAAATTTTGAAAATAGTCATCCTTAAATGTCTGCATGTGACCTTTAGCAATGGGTTTTAAACTTCTCAATCAACAAATGCATTCCACGTTAGGAAAATATCCAGGAAAAAAAAGTAGTTTATTGTTCAAACCAGATTGAGAAGCCCCAAGGTTGCTTGTTTGTTGTGCTTGCTTCAAATTGAAATCTAAAGTGGTATCTATCACGTCCCATGCTTATTAACCATGATTAAATAGAGAAACACCGAAGTACATAAATGAAAAAACATAATCTAAGATTGGAAGCAAAGAAAAAAATAAACATATGACAATGTTTTTTTTTTAAAAAAAAAAAAAAAAAAAAAAACCACATTGACAGGGCATTCTCAAATCATATGAGTACTGTTTGTGCGAGTACTTTTCTATAGAATAAGGCAAACCTTGTAGTACTGTGCAAAAGATCTTTTGCCTTGTCAAGCTCAGCAATTGCTTCAGAGATATTTATCTTTCTCAGCCGATTTGAATTCAACATTGCAACCCTTGCAATATGAAGCAGATTTGCAGCAATCTGTCCACAAATAACAGAAGCAAGTCATGTACAAAACACATGCAAGCTAAATTTCATTATCATAAAGTAGTGAAAAATAAAAGCACATCCTTTGGTTAAGATTACTCATCCAAATGATGTCAACTCCTTTTTTTTTCCTTGTAATTTATGAGTTGAATGTGTCAGAATGATAAACCTGAATGTGATCTTCGGGAAGCAAGGACTTCCGAGCCTCAAGACACCTGCAATCAAAAGTTATAAGATATAATTTAATTTGTGTTGCCAACAATCACATCTTTTGTTCTACAGTTATCCTCATCATTTTTCTCACCTTTCAAGTAGTTCTTTTGCTTCTTTTATCTTCTCAATTGACTGTAGGGTTAGGGCCAGCCTTTCAGCTACTATTACTGTGTCCATGGAATTCCATCCCTGAATTAGAAGGTAGCTATCACATCAGGAGCTAATGATGACATCACAGAATCATCAGAATTTAAAGGAAGAAAGATACACCTCATTTTAATAGTTAGTTAGATTCGTGACCAACAGGGTTTTTCCTTGCAAAATCTTGAAGGTCTCAAGGATGGGATGTCATTGCAAAATTTTAATCTTCTATAACAAAATCATTACAAGAAAAGGTGCTAATAGGATGTGCACACAAGTATATGACTTTCTTTCAAATGTATTGCATGGACAAGCTCCTACCATAATAATCTTTCTGAACTTAGTCCAATATTTCTCTTCCTGGTTTCCTTTAGTCAACTTTTCATGGAAGGCCAAGTACCCTATGGTCATAGCATTTTTATTTAGTCTGCAGTCCTCAACAAGATAACACTGCTATTTGTTGCAGATAAGAAGGCCTAAAATGGCAGTCTCTGGATGCTTGTGGATGTGTGCTAACAGCATAAAAGACCTGGGTCATCTATTCCTGAATTGTTCAGTCGCCAGGAGCTCTGGCTGGCCCATGTTTTTCTCAACTTTGGAAAATTGTGCATGTCCTTTCTGGAAGACTTGCTTTTGACACAGCACAAAGGATTTGGGAAATCCAAAGCAAAAACATGCAATGTTTATAGGTCCATTGGTTTGACACTTCTAAAATGTTCAAGATTAAGAAATTATCTCACCTTTTGATCCAAGAGAATAATTTTCTTAGCTTCTTGATGGTGCTTTGATACAGGTGTTGCCTTTGATAAATCCAAAGACAGCAAGAGAATAATTTTTATTGCACTGTTACTCTATTTTCTTTTGGCTTTCTTTCCCTTAGTACCACGGAAGGATGACATGTTCTCCAGTCATGTAATCCTTTTCACCCTTCTTATTCTCTATTTTGGGATAAAAATACAAAAAGACATGTAAGGAGATGAAACCCCAGTACAACAGGTACATGAGCTAAAACAAATGCATGGCCTGGGAAGCAAAGCATCCATGAGCTCCATAAAGGGCCAAAGCAACAAGTTTATACCAAGGAAAAACAAGATACCAGGTGCCAGGGGGAATGGGCAAAGAAATTTCTATTCCACTAGTTAAAATGGAAGCTTAAAGATAAGCTATAAACCAATGCAATGAAGAAGAAATGGACAAATATCACAGTAGATGAAGACCAGAATGATATATTTCAGCTGCATTTGCTAGCTTCAACAAAGCACGTTGCAACTCAACACATTATCGGGAATTAAGGGAACTAAATCATTAAGAACAAGACGTGGAAAAAAAAATGGAGCATAGCAGCATCCTGAGAGAATTATTTAGAAGAAAGAAAGCAAACAATGAACAATTTAACATAAAAAAATGTGAAAAACTATATTGCACCTTTGATAGTTCCATAATCTGCAGCACCTTCCTTTGTACATCCTCGGCTTCAGCAAGACGATTGGATTTTAGATACATCTGGAAAAGAAAAGAGAATATAAGTGAACTATACAAGAAGGTTGAAAAATGCAGTAGTCACACAAAAGGATAGTGTGGTAGAAACAATAAACCTATTTGCATGTGGTAAAAAATACTGCATAAGTTGAACTTGAAAGACATGGTACAGCAAAATGAATTAATCTTTTAATCACAAAGGCTAACATGATAGAAAAATCTACTATATGTATATCAAAAGGAACCACACAACCTGAGAGAGAAATTGTAATCTCCTTATGCAAGTAATTGAGTCCCCCATGCCATTTTCCTGTATAATCAAAGAAGACATGGGAGCGAAAGAAATAAATTAAATAAAACAATTGCTTGAAATTCAGTACCAGGACTAATTGAGCAGCATAGTCATGCACCTCTAATATCTTAATAGATTCTTGAATAAGGGCTTCAGCATCCTTCTCTTTTCCAAGGAGATAAAGCACCTGTGACATTAATGGTATATGGATCTATAAGCCAACTAAGTACAGAGAGAGAGAGAGAGAGAGAGGGAGAAAAAAAGAACAGCACTGTTTAAAGAACCATAGACACAAAAGGAAGCAATTTTTATTCTAAAAGACAAGGGGACGCTGCTTGAAATTTAAAATTCCTCCTTCTTCATCATAGAGTGTTCAAAACAATCTATGCTAAGCAAGTTTGTGAATCTTTTATATCCTCAATTGTATTGTGTGTTGTTAAGGACTTTTAAGTCCTAGTCGTGCTGCACTGAAGAAGACGTGTCATGCATAGCATGCCACTATGCCAGGATGCTGGTATTTGAATTATGATCCTTCTTTTTTGTTTTCTGTGGAAATTGGTTTCAAGGATATAACTTATGAACTAATGTAATCTGAAACAAAATTAAAATTGAAAGAAATTAACCTTTAATTAAGTATAGTGAATGGAAGGTTAGAATATCAATAAAAATATGCAACAACGAGTTAATTATTGTTAACCAGGTCATAAACTGGTATATAAGTAGTCTTCCAGTTACTATTTTACATAACCAATCATCCAGGAACGTCATTAATATTTTGTTACTCCATTTATTTATACTGTCAACTATTTTTATAAGATATTGTCCAATGAAAACATATACATTCTCTAAATACATGAAACCATCAACAGTGAAAAGGACAATGAGCATAATGATATTAAAATGAGCTGACAAATAGATTTAGCACAAGCAACCATACAACATAGCTATTACCATTCCGAGATGATACAGTGTATCTGCATAATCTGTATGGTTGAGTCCTAAAACACGCCTTTTTATCTGAACAAGATAAGGTTACATTGAGCATTACAAGTTCAAAGTTTGAGCTGATAATGGAAGAACAAAGAAGAAGAACAAATAAGAACTTCAAAGCTAATTGAAATTTGAAAATGGATAAAAGAGAATCATGCATGCATGCTATATATGCATTTAAGTACTTGTCCGTACCTTCACAGCACGCTGCCAAAGGAAAATCAAAGGGAAGAGCACAGATCAGCAGAAATTATCAGTATGTGTAGCAGAAAAACATTAGTTGTTGACTGAAAAGAATAATCTTGGCTAGATTAATAAAAATACTTACGATAGAAAGACAAGTAGAAGGAGAGAAAAGGAAGAACAGAAATATTTAGTGCACACAACATGTACATAGTCCTCCAGAATGCTAGTTCCATTCAAATGCTATTTGGCAATAAAGTTTCTATGTTATTATTAAAAGTATAAAGTTATAGTGCAATTGATTATAAGTCTAATATCTGTTGCTACAGTGGATGCTCATTGAACTACCTATTTCCCTCTCTAAGAGAGGATATTCACGCAGTAAATACCAAACCACGGAACATATTTCAACAATCAAGTACCTCAACTGAAGAAATGATAAGTTTAATGATGTAAATAACAAAGCTCTCAGTCAATTACATGGTTACAGAGTTTTTCAGAATGCACTCGATCCAGGCCACTATTTTCTTTTCACAGTCACAAAACAATAGTTCCCCTTCCTCACCATCCCGAGAAACTGGTTAATTTGTCACTACAATAATTGGTACCTTTCTTAGATGGCCAAACCAATCAACCCAAGTTTCTCTTATCTTGTGTTTTTAATTAGCATGATCTTTGACTCATATAACCAGTCACCAAATTTCATCACCTAAAAAAGGGAACCATCTACACTCAATGAGCACTTCACTCTTCATTCCACTATGACTAAGGCGTATTAAGGATTGAATGTATTACATGCTGAAGGAAAAATATGTCCAACACAGATTTTCTTGAACTGGGTGGAATGAAAAAAAAAATACTGGCAGAAATTCAGAAAATTAACCAGTAAGTGCATATGAACCTTTTGATCATAATTCATGAAACTGCAAACAAACAGAGACAAGATATGAAAAATCCTTTTACCTCGTAGCACTTGTCAGCTTCATCCAGTTTCCTCTGCATGAGATAAAACTGCCCAAGGTTGTGGAGCGCAGCACCCACACTGTGCAATAACAGGATTATGTGATTGTGCAAGCAACAATGACACAACAATAGAGAAGTTCATTTCTTAGTTATTTACCAGGCCAAAAGCCACTAATCTATGGTCCTTGAATCAATCATAGCAAGGGACTGACTGATCATTTGTTTATATAATTAATGAACTACAAAACTATTAGCTGTCGATTCAGATGCAACTCTAACCATTAGCACTATGTTTGCTTTGGTGGAAAGGAGAAAGATTGGAGGCGATAGAAGAGATACTAACACCATTTGGTTGGGCCAGAGTATACCCACAGATTGAACAAATGAATCCATTACTTTCTTCCATTCTCACATTTTTTAGTCCTAAATTGGAAGGATTGCCGGTGCATTCATGAGCTGAGGAGGCTTTTTCTTATTTTAACACTCATTTAATCTTCCCCACTCTCCTTCTGTTCTTTTCCTTGCTAACCAAAAGGGACAGCTAGAAGAATGGGATCACTCTCCTTCTTACCCCAATCCACCCTCTCCGTATTTTATCCTTGCAAAATAACATTCTGCAAATTCCAGTCATAGTTGAAGAGAGAGGCAAGAACTGGATGAATGGAAGGTGTGCTGCACCAATATAGATATCATAGTATGGGCCTAAATGTCTATATATGATCATCGCCTCCCAATTTGGTTGGCTACCATAACTGAAATGAAAAAAATCATAATGTGTGCATAAATACCTGTCTAGTTTTATCCTGTATTCACTACATTGATAGTCTTCAATTCCTTCTTAAATTTTATTATAGTTTTAGTTCTTAGCGATGTTGATCAAATAAAAAGACTGTTGCTTAAGAAGCTAAATATAAAGGTAATCAAGCATTGCAAGAGATTCAAGGGAGTTCACTATGTACAATAATTAAAAATGATATAGAGAATTGCTTGTCTTACTTCCCAAATAATAACATTATACCGGATGTCTTCTGGCCCAAATGATTCCTCCAGAATTTTGATGGCCTCCCAATACAAAGGTTCTGCTTTATCAAATTGCTTCTGAACTCTAAATAGCTCTGCCTGAAACAAAAGCAAGTTGAAACAATGGCTTCTTACATGCAATATATTCCATAATTTGTTTAACTTTTCCAATTAGTGACTAACTTGACAGCAGAAACAATTCTGATCACTATCAACTTATATTAGCCTGATTATTGACATATTGAAAAAAAAAATGATATTTCTTCTTCTTAATAATAAGAAACAAAGATAGAAAAACTGTGACCTAGACGAGAATTATAAAAGAAAAAAAACAGAACTCTAGTGAAGGAGTTCACAAACAGTGGCATTTCCAAAAGTTTAATCTACAATCTAATTCACTGCAATTTTCAAACTAGATTTAATAAAAGAACAACTACACTAAAACCACCTCTACGTCAATGAAAGCATTTAAACAGTAAGCTTACCAAGTTGTTGCAAGATGAGGCAACATGAGGATCCTTCTCCCCGAAACCCTCTTTTGCTTCTTGTAGAGCAGAAAAGAAGAACTTCTCAGCTTGATCCAATTTCCCCTGTTCAGATCACAGATCAGATTTGATTAAATTATGGGTTACGATATCAAATGAAAGAAATGAAAGAACCATGGCAGATAGCAAAACATGCTTGCCTGCAGGAAGACTTCCCTCCCTTTGTCAGAAAAAAGCCTCCATTTTGCTGTATGTTCATTGGATATTACAGAACCATCCTCAATTTTGCGAAACCCAAACATGCTATCTGTATCTAAATCATTTTGTGAACTGCTCTCATGAGGCTCGTCTGCTAAGACAGGGTTGGCATTTATCCCAAGAATTATTGCTGCAAACATGTCAGCACCATTGCCAATGTGTCATAGACTTCATCCAATCACCAAATAAAATTAACTTACAAAACCCCGAAGTGCCATTTTCTAGTAAATTTTATTTGCACCACATTTAGAGACCGTTTGTCTTTATGGTAACTTCAGCTTTTTTCCCAATCATGGAGAAAAAATTGTTTGGTTAGCCAAATAACTTCTGCTTTTTGCATTGGGCTCTACATATAATTGTGTTTCAAACCTTGGTTTTGTAGAAGCCAAAATAACTTGTTTTTCATTTGTAATGACCTGTTTTTCATTTATTTTACATGTAAAAATCAATCTCACAATAGTTTTAACCAAACACATTTTTTAAAACCAGCTTTTTTTAAACTGCAGTCACAAAAGCTACTTAACACATGATTGTCAATCACATCAAAAAATCATGAACAACTAGAAATGCTATTACATTGAACTGCAAAATCAAATAGCCAAAAGCCCAGTAAGACAGAAGTTACCAGCTTGTCCAGCGAGAACAGTCCATAGATAACAATCCCTGGAGTTCATCCTCCAACTAGGCCCTCCAAAACCATATTTGTAGGAACATTTTGTTTTACCTGAAAGAACATTACAAGGATGGTAAGGACTGCAAAAGTTATTGACTGCAAAGTTTAGCTGATATATTTATTTATAACATGCTATCAAACAAAATACTTCAGAGGTAGAAATAGTTTAAATGCCATCAGCAAGAGTTCATAACAATGCTAGCTAGGCTTAACAGAGTATATTTTGCTCTAAACCAACGAAACAAAGAATGGAGAGGTCTGTCTTATTCTATATGTGACAGCTGCACAATAGAACAATTTAGTATAACACCCTCTTCCTTGGTAAGTTTTTCTCTCTTTTATCATAAAAAATGGTGATAAAGCAAATGAATTCGACACTAACGTCTAACAAATGTAAGCAATACCACTTAAAAACTGTAGTGAAGTCATAAACCATATCAAAAACAAAATATTAAAAGCGAAATTCATTAACTTTAGACATGACAATTGACAATAAGCAAGTCAAAAAATTGGCACAAAGCCAACAACAGGAATTAAGGCTTAAATTTCATAATTCACCATTATTCCCATCGGTACAATGATTCTATATTTCTTTCAATAACTATGAACACTAAATTACCAATCTTTATTGCATCCAAGCACCAAAGAATTAAACTTTCACCAAAAGAAGAAAAGGTTGATAAAAACAGCATTGACCCATTATTCAAAACCATGAGATTCTCGGCTAGAAAGTGAGTTTAGAAATCAAAAGCATCACAGTGAGATTGGACAAGAAAAAAAAATGTTAAAAACACAAGAAAATACATACTGGAGAGTGAATTGGGCAAGGCATTGCTTGTTGTAATTTCACTAGAAGAAGATAATCTCTGAGGAGGAAAATGGGTTCTCCTCAGAAACTTAGCTGCCAGTTGTCTCATATGCATCCCTCTCTATCAACTATATAGAAAGCGGTTTTGTGGGGTTTATACTGAAACTACTGTTGTGCTTGTTAAACCCTGAGTCAAGACTTGAGACCTTAGTAGGGGCTTGTTTGCTTCAAAACAAGGAAGGAAAACATAATATTCTGCGGTGCACCGAGTGGAAGGATTCCTCTAGACTTCTTTTCTCTTTTTCTTTTTTTCTCAATATATTTTCACTTCAAGTTTCAAAATGGTAAATGTAAAGATTTTATAATTAATAATAAGTCTTTTTTTCATTTTTACTTGTAATTAATAACGTGTTGTGTTTTTTTTTTAATATTTTATTCTATGAAATTAAAAATAAAAACAAACTCAATAATTCATATAAAATTCTACATAATTTTATATTTTTTTCATCAAAATCTTGTGTATAATTAATTTTTACTTTCCAAGTGAATTTCCTTTTTAAAAACATGATTTATTTGACTTTCCATTTTTTTTGAATAAAATCTTATTATAATTTTGATACCAAGTTTAAACAAAAAAATTAAAAATATATATATTTTAATTGTTTTTATAACATTGTATGAGAAAAAATAAAAATATAATTAATGTTAAAAGAAATGTTATAAACATAATAAATAAATAAAATTAACCACTTTACTCTTATATAACAACGAGACAAATTAATTCCTTCTTGTATTTCAATATTATTTTTAATATTACTATATGATAATCATAAAAAAAATATTAATTTAATGTTTTTTTATCTAATATATTTTTAAAAAGCATCCAAAAACAGTTTAAAGTACACTCTTCATCAATTCCTTAACTAGTTTTTTAAAAATTTAGAACCTCAAGAACAATATTTATCAAAACATGTATTATGTTTTATTTGAAAGAAAAGTAAGAACGGAAAATTTAGATGGAAAACTTTAATTTTCAATACAACCAGTGAACAGTCTTGTAAACAACGTCAATAGGATTACCATTTCCTAGAAATGGAATTGCAAACTAAACACGTTGATTTTTTAAAACTTTTTTTTTTTCTGATTTTAACTGTCTTGAGTTTTTAAAATTGTGACATAACATGTCTGTAAACCTAAATCTTTTGAGCAAGAAGTTTCTTCTGAATAAATTAGATCTATGGCACTGCAGTCTAACCGTATTTTTAAAATTTAAAGTTTTTTTAATTTTAAATTATTATTTTTTATGTTTTTAAATTATAATGATGTCAAAAATAATTTTTTAAAAAAATATATTATTTTAATATATTTAAAGTAAAAAATATTTTAGAAAACAATTTCTATTTTTCTCAAAACTTCAATTTTTATGCTTTTTAGCTTGAATTAACATCATTTTTTATGTTTTTTGGATTGAATGCGTAGACAAACAGACCCTTAGTCTTAGATTTATCTCTAGCACAACGATTAGGATGTTCATCAACCCCAATTTTTATGGTGGTGGCTTCAACAGAATGAGCGTTAAAACAAAGAATGAGAGGAAAAGAAAAATAGTTTCATCAAAGTGTCTTGTTCTCCAATAAATCCAACTTCTTTGCTTCTTGCTGAAGTGCACACAAGGATAAATCCTACTAGTTTCTGTTTTGATGAAAAGGATCCTATTTAATATTTACTAAATTCAACTTAATTTGACAGATCAACTCCATTACTTATCGATCTAGAATCTAGCTTAAATCAGGTTTTATTTTGAAATTAGCATAATGAGTAACTCATCCATACCTAGTTTTAAAAGTAACCTGACAAATCCACAGCTAACATCTATCCCTTGATAACTATGAAAATGATATGACAGGAGAGAAGGTTTCGTGAAAGAGTATTTTGAGGTTTTATTTTGTTCGCTTTGTAAAACAAAATCATCCAAGAAGAAAACCATCCAATGCGTGGCTTCTTCTTATCCTTGGAAATTGTCGTGCGTCCAGGGAAAATGTGGCTTTGATTTGATGGCAAACCACCTTGGTGTCTATAGAAACCTTAATTTTATGTTTCAACCCTAGTATAAATCAAAAGAAACGCCCACCAAAGAAGCTGAAGCAGGTTGCTTGATGCCTGGATACGATAACAATTTGGTAGCCTCTTCAAAACCCTATCTTCTAGGATTTTACAATGATCACCATGCAGCAAATTAAAATTTCTGTGCCAAATCATTCAAAGCAGCGATCAGGGCGGACAGGTCGATGCAGCAGTGCTAGTGATGCTTGGCAAAATGAAAGAACTAAGGCCTGTTCTTCTAAGATTTCACCATGACGCAGTGCTTCATTTTTCTGATACCTTTGCTTGCAATTCTTCTGGTAATGGTAGGAACTGACTCCATATGGCATGTGATACAGTTAGCATTTTGCCTCAACACCACATATTTAAAGGAATTTAGTTGCTCAAAACACACCATAGTCATAGTTTTGCATAGATTCGATTGAAAACTCTTTTTTGAAACCTTGGTTAAGAAAATACACCGATTTATAGATTTCCTTAATTTTACCTTTTCAAACCGTAATGGGAAAAACTACCACAACATTAAACACACACTCGGTAAAATAAACTATGAACGTACAACAATCTAGCAGTGGTATTGCACACCCAAAGCATACACAACCGATCCATTCTTGGGTCACAATCATAAATGATAATAAGTCAACTAATATATCCAATCAAAACCATGACAAATTAATAATCTCATAAACAGAGGGTAAATTCTCGATGAGCAAAATGGCAACAACCAACCTTGATCCATGTAAAATTTCCAGCATGAAATTCTTTAAACAGAGTTAAAAGTACTAAAAGAAAGAAGGATTTCACCGCTTCCCTCCACCTCCACCAAGCTTGGGGCCCTTTGGCGCAGCACCCTTTGGCAAGCTACCTTTGCTGCTTTTTTGTGCCTTGGCCATTACCTCAGCCTTTTTGGCTTTCTTCTCATCCTTTGTTTTCTTAATCCTCTCCTTAATTTCACTGCACACAAAAACACCATGCATTGTCAATAAGTGCCAAAGATGACTAGCTAACCAAAGTGCATTGGAGCCCAAGAAAGGGAACATACCGGAGTGCAGCCTCTCGTGCAGCATCACGAACTTCAGGTTTCTCAGCTCGCTTCTTCTGTATGACCTCCAAAGTAGCACCTACAATGGACCTTGAGTACGGTTTTTTGGTAGTGCGGCGTCTCTTCTTAATAGTTTCAGCAGCAACATCCTGTGATTATTAGGAAAGATATGACAAAATTAACATCACGGGTTTCTTTCTAAAGGGAAGCCCATCCTACAAACAGAAGCACTCTACATTCCACTTTAAGAAGTTAATAGAAACTGTAAAAAAAATGGTCACCTTCTTATGTTGCTTCCTGTACATAGCTGTCCACGTTAGCTTTGAGGGTTTCAGCTTGTTGTGGAAGTACCTCTTGCATTTAGAGTTGGCAAAGAGGAATACCTTAATTGAATGAAGAAAAATTATTTAGTTTCATAGATTGTATTGAAGAAGATATTGGATAAAAAAATGCAATGCCTTCAACACCAAACTACACATTACCTGGGAATCAGAGCGAATAAATCTGATACCCCTGCCAGGATATATCTTTGCCCCACTGAAGCGGCAGAGTTCAGTCCTGAAATCATTCAGAAGAAAACCATCAGGATAACGAGATCAATATCTATTGTCAAATCAATAAAAATGCTCCATTCCAGACCAGTCAAGTTTGATGGAAATCATGATCGCAACATCATTTGCATATAAAAAAACTCCATTCCAAGCCAGGAAAATTTGATGGTTATCATGATCACTAGTCTAAAACCTCAATGAGGTCATTTGCATGATCATGACAAATATTAGAACTGAATCAAATCCTAAACCCCTCTGTATAACCCTAAAAACTACCTATCACTCTCGAATGCCTAGCTAGTCACTTATTCATTCCGTGTTGCACTTTCTTAAAATCAAACCAATAATAAACCCAAGTATAAAACTGCAACTAGAAAACCCTTGCAAGTGTCACACACATCACAAAACCTTAAACTCTCATCAAAACTACAATGTTATTCAAGTCTTATTCATTCTCTTGCTGTCCTTGCTATGTTTTCACTTAATTCTATTCCTTCTCTACTCAATCACCCTCGAAACATAGATTATATTTTAATCCTGAGACCAAGATTCTGAAACAAAATGAGCATAGTAGTATAAGTTGAACCTGGGACTTTTTAACTTAAAAACCAGTTTTCTATTAACTGTAATCATATGACAATTCAATTCCCAATGTTGTACGAGTATTTCCGCTCTTTATGTTAAGATATATGTAGATAAAAAAAAATCACTTGAAACAACTATCATAAATTCTTCCATTCCCAGGAATGGATAGTCTAGCCATGACCAAAGTATTGAAAGATGCAACACCCCATTACCAAAATAAAGCTCGCATTTTTTAGTTTTATAAAACGAAACAAGCCCAACTTTTTGCCTAAATTTCTACATCTCATATCCATATTGTACTATACTGTAAAAAAAACCGAGATGACTCAAATTCAATCCAACAATTCATAGAACACCCAAGAACTTTTTTTCAAAAAAAAAAAAACAAGAACCCATCTGGAAAAAACACAGAAACGTAAAACCCATTTTACATATGCATAAAAATGAAAACATACAAGAGAGAAAGAGACGTACTTGAGAACCATGGCGGCGGCGGCTGGTTTTTTTTTGGCAGCAAAGAAGAAATATTAGGGTTTAATATTTTGAACAGAGTATATATTTTTCGTTACCATGTCAATTGTCAATGGAGGATTTAGAGTTATAGGCTTGGGCGTGTTACCACTTAAAATGGGCCTGGCTACAGTTTTAAGGTGGAAAACTGTGTATGTCTAGGACCAATGGGCTCTGTGTTCAAGCTATTGGTCTGGTTTCTATGTTTATGGGCCTTTGTAATTTACCTTCTTTGTCTCACACCATCCTCCTTTTTTTATTTTTCATTTTTTCTATTAGTATTGTCTACGCATGTCTAATTAAAATTATAAATAATGATTTGATTCTAGTTTCCTTGCTTTTGAATTTCATAGAAAAACGAATTTTTCTTCATTTGGTATCTTTTATCTCTTGTTTCTTTAGATTTATGAAGACAACGAATAATTTCTCTTACTTTATAATTGTTTTGAGTATAAATTGATTGGTTTGATAAATTAAACGAATTTCTCTGTAGATTTATGAAGACACCTTCATTAGTTTTATTTAATTTTGTATTAGTTACAATTTGAAAAATCAAATTAAAAAAAAAATATCAAAACTATTCTTTGATCAATTTATCTTATTAACTAAGATTAAATTCTTTCCAAATATTTTAGATGACGCTCTCTTCACATTGATCTAATGCCTTCATGTGTCACATGGGACACCATATACCATAGAATATAATAGAGGTGAGTAAAAAAATTAAAAACTGATTAAATTGAGAAAACCAGAAAAAAATAACTGAAAAAATCGAATCTTGAAAAAAAACCGATTGAACTGATTAAAATTTTTAACAAACCGACTGGTTCGGTTTTTGTTTTTTAAGCTTAAAACTGAAAAAACCGAGTCAAACCGGTTTGAACCAGTTTTGTCTTAAAAAACTAAACCGAACTGAAACCGGTCGATTTGAATCGGTTTCAGTTTTTTTATAAAAAAAATTCGGTTTGATTATTTTTTATTTTTTTTATAAAAACTGAATCAAATCGAAAATAATCATCTCTAAAATATAACTATATTCAACTAGAATTTGCAAGTAAAAAAACACTTTTTAATTCTGTTTGGTTTTAATAATTCCAAGTGCAGAAAACAAAAGAATTGAATAAAAACCTAAACTGCTAGATTGATGAACAACCTTAACATTATAAATCAGGCAAAAAAACAAATCCAGAGACAAATCTACTGTTTGTTTTACGTGTCAAGTATAACACTAAAAGCAAGATGTGTAGACCGATCGACTCATCAAGTTCCCATTGAAACAGGATCCACAATCTTATTCAAAAAACAGGATCGAAGGCAAGTTATGGGCTAGGAGAGGATTAGAGCTGAAAAAACCTCTCGCAGCAGTTGCGTGATCAGTATGACGTTGGGAACAATTTAGGTCATGATAGATGATCGAGGAGGATGACTTTGCATACAGAATATATATATATATATATATATATATATATATATATATATATATATATATGACATTTTAGTATGGATTAGCAACATATTCGGTTGCTTAATGACCTGAGCTTTTTAGCCCTACGTGCGTGGGAAAAAGCCTAAAAGGAACAGGCGTACAGCTTCCCTGTCTTGTAAGAATATATGAGGACTAGGAGAGCTACAAGTGAGCGAGGGCGCCTTTAATTGTTCCCAGAAGATGCGTTAGGCTACTTGCTACTATCCAAAAGCGTTGGCCTTTTGTTTTGGATAGAGGTATAAACTTGCAGTTTAGAATATGTTCGTTTTCAGCATCGCAGCCAGTAGCCATTCAGTGAATTTCTTGTGAGCCTCGTCATGAGCTCGATGCCGGAGGGAGAATGGAGAATCCTGAAGCCTGCCAATTTGGCACCAGATGCCACCATTAGTGGCCTAGAGAAAGACTAGGGGGACAGCAAAGTGTCAATCACCTCCAAATGAGTGAGTCCCGTGGTGCATAAAATTTCACTATTTCTTCCAGTTGTCGAACAATAACTAGACCTGGCAGGTAGGGCTAGCTTTGTCATGAACAAGGCCAAGAAGTGCATTGCCTGTGTGGAAAAAATGGGTGGATGTACTCGTGATTTCTTTTTTTCTCTGTCTTGAGATGTTGATGGGGTTGACATCTTCAATAAAGCCAAACATTGCAAAGGATCTTCCTGATCATCTGTTTTGTGTACATAAAAGGGACAGTTAACCTAAGGATAACAACGGTCCTTGATGATTTATTGTCAGTTTGGGAACATATCTCGTTTCTTTAAATTTAATTTTTTTTTTGGTTAAAAATAAAATTATTTTTATATTTTTAAATTATTTTAATGTGTTAATATTAAAAAAAAATTAAAAATTTTATTTTAATATATTTATAAAAAAAATATTTTAAACTATTACCACACTCACAATTTCAAACACAACTTTAACCTAATCCAACTCATTACATGCCAATGCATCATTGGCATTTCATCATCCTATTAATTCCCTAATGATCATGTAGAACGATAACAATGACATTACTAGGCATTAAGACAGGAATTTATTAATTTGATATGGATGGTTTCTAGCTTTAACCAAGAATTAGCTATTTCGCCTGCGTTGCATAGTGGATCATAATTTTTTTAAAAAAAAAATAATATTAAATATACATATTATTTCAAGATGTTATTATTATCTAGACATTTAATCAAATAAATCAATAATCATTTACATAAATAAACAAAAAAAAATCATTAATAATAATTAAAAGAGAACCTAAAAAATTTTAAAAATAGATGTAAATCAAGATATTTAATCTCGTAAAATAAAAAATTTACTCATTTATATCTATTGAATTTGTTTATTAAAATCAATAAAAGACAATAGAAATAAAAACTGAGCGAATAAAATAAAAGAAAAAAATATTATACAAAACCGGACATGTTAGAAATATTATTTCAAAATAACTACTTTTTTATAAAATAAATTTTATTTGTATAAAATAAAATAAAATAATTCTTCAAAAATTAAATACAAACAAAACAATTTGAAAAAATAAACATATCCAAAAAAAGCTTGAAAAACCTTTGGCCTAAATCATGAAACCAAAATAAACTGATAAAAAAAATTAAAATAACCACAAAACTAATTTTTTTTAACCATAAAAAATTGATAAATCGACAAATGAAAAAATTGCAAAGCCCAATCCTGAACAAATTAGACGCCGAATGATGAAACCAGGAAAAAAAACCAATCAAACAAAAACTTATAATTAAAAGAATGAGGGTGAAATTCAAAATAACAAATAAATAAATTATGGGGCATAAAAAAATTAAATTTGAGAGTTAAATTGAAAAGAAAAAAACTTCAACAAAAGGAGAAATAAATCAAAAGAAAGAGGGATAAATTGAAAAAAATAAAACAACATAAATTTTGATTGAAAGATAAAATTAAAAACCAATAAAACTTTAACAAAAAAGCCAAGGAAAAAAAATCAAAAATCAATAGAATATGGAGTGAATTGGAGAAAGAAAATATGATAAATTGTAATTTAAGGACTAAATTGAAAACATAGAAAGCTTTTCTAGAAGGACTAATAACAAAAATAAACAATAAAAAATATAAGAACAGAAATTAAAAAAAAAAAAAAGGATAGACATGCATTTTTTTTTGGAAGAGAAAGAAAAGAAGGAGAGAAAAAATAAAAAACGATTATCGATGACAACCATTCATTAACCACTGGCACACATCACACTAGGAGTAAAAGGAAGCGATGGCACTTCCAAAGACATGGAGGATGACCAAGTTTTACCACCGGGTAGTGTCGTACTCACCACCTAAAGGGTGTAGTTGTCACCCACATGTTGTCATATAATGAGCACGCACTAGCAATTTTTCATAAAAAAAATTAAAAATTCAACGTAAAAATACCAAAATACCCCTTATAACACTAGAAATTGCAAAAAAAAAAAACTCATATGAAAGACAAAAAAACCCTTAAACACATACCTTGTTTTTTTGTCTTTTATAAGGTCAAAGACGTATTTTAACTATAGCCTAAAAAGATAAAAAACAAACAAAAAAAAAACTTAGTCAATAGCTCTAGTTTTATTTACCTTAAGGGCAAAGAAGTATTTTTATTATTTTGAAGTTTGTGAAAAAATTAAAAAACCTTTGGTAAATAGTTTTGTTGACTTTAGGGGTAAAAGTGTAATTTTAATATGAATTTTTTAAAAAAAAGACTTAAATACCCCTAAACAATATTTTAACGACCACTAAATCACTAAAAAAGATCAAGTTACCCCCACAACCAAGGGTTCTATTGTTTTTCCACTCAATGGTAAAATAATAATTTCGTTGTAGCAATCCATATTAAATTTTGTCTAGTGCTACAGTGAAAAGCCCATATGCTATATATTTTGTTCAAATTAGAGATTGTGATGCCAAGATTAGACATTGTAAATTGACATTTCATTAAAAAAAAAAAAGAAATTATCATAGTTTGATATTTGAGAGATTGTGATGCTAAAATGCATGTGATGTTAAACAAAAAAAATTAGGTTTGTATTTTATGATATTATCATATTTTGATATTTTAGATATAGAGGAAAATCATGTGCAAGCCCTTTGAATTTTAGATTTGATAAAGAAAAATACCTTATACCTTGAATTGGATCAAATCAACCACAATCTTCCGGTGAAGGGCAATTTTGAAATCCTTCATCCAATTACATAATAACATGTGGCTTTATCTATACCAATTGGAGTAGGCTTTGTTTGTTTATGTGGTATGGTGCAATGTTATATATGTTTTGTCTCTATCATATATTTAAAAGTGTTTGGTTAATTAACACACATCATAATTTTACATGAATTTCGCCAAAAACTTTTTTATTGAAAGCTTGATTAAAAAAATATATACAATTTATAGTTTTTTTAAGCATATATTTTCAAACTCCAACCACAAAAATTACTATCATGCTAAACATACACTAAGTCGAATCACCTTTAATTAGAAGTTAAGATGATGGTACAACAAAAAATTTCAAGATCCTTTATCCAATTATTTCCTAACATGTGATATTTATATAGCTAAATAGATAGTAATGGATTTGGATTGCTAGATGAACCACTTGTAATTAAGAACATATAGGTTGATTTGATTCAATTTAAAGTAGAAAGATCACATTTGATTTTTAGCAAAGAGATATTGTGATAAATAAACTACTAAGATATTACTCTTATGATTAAAAATAAAACAATAATCGATCTAATGATGTTTCAAAATCCAAAGACTTTTGGAATATGTTTTTTTGCGGTTAAATTATGGGTTAATCATAAGTTCTAGTAATATAGTATATTATTCATAGTTTATGAAACTTGTAGTTTGTTGTAGAAAGCTTATCAATTGCAAAATAGTCTTTTTTAATAGGATTTGAGGATCCTCAAATGATAAAGTCAAAACCTTTAAGCAAACGGTTACATTAAATGAGAGAATGAACATTTATTTTTAAAAACAAAAAAATTTGTTCTTAGATTTGATGTGATAAATGCTTTGAAATTAAAAAGTATTTATGTTGAGAATAAAGATTGTAAATCATTTACCTACGTAAATCCAAGGGTATTTATACTCCAAGAACCACATATAAAAGATATTTCATAATAGTTTAGGATGTCTTTTTACCCTTATAACCATAGTTATTAAACATGTTCTAAAGATTGACCCGGTTAAGGGGCCGGGCCCTGGGTTTATGGGCCAACTCAGAAAAATTTTAAAAAAAATATTGAAGTTTAAATATTTCATATGGAAAAAAAAAAATCCATGTGCATATATGCTATATATGCTATAAATAATAAAGTTTAAAAAAGTATTTTAATTTTTTTTTCACATTAAAAAAATAATATGTTTTTTAATTAAAAAGAAAAAAATTTTAAAAGAAGGGCACAAATAGCCCTAAATTTTTCCTATCTCTACCAGATATAAAAACAAGTCGTTACCCCCCTTGCTTTGGATTTTCTCTCCTAGAACTAGCAAAGCTTCCCTTTTTACTTGGCCAAAGCAGCTGCCACAGAGACCCAACCACAACTTCCCTCATCCCTCTCTCAGTCATCCTTGCTCTTTTGGAAAAAACTAGAGAGCCTCTCCCTTTTTTTTCCTAGCCACCTATTGGCTAAACCAATAGACCCAGCTCTTCAAGATGAAGTAATAGCTCACCACAGAAAATTAACTAACCTTGTTTTCTGCATTATTCTTATTTTCTAGTAGCATTAAAGGTCTAAAAATCAAATAGCATAAACCATTCATTTATGTGTTTCTTTTCCAAGACTGGCCTCATGCATGACAACAAACTTCTCAGCCAACTTGTCTTTGTCGAACCAGCTTCCATGAACGACTAAAGCATTTGCAAACAACAACTCATTATAAAGAAGAGGAAGAAATAAGAAGAGAAGCTAAATGACAGAAACCACATTTGAAGAAGAACCGGGCCTCGTTCGGGTTCTTCTGGGTCGCCTGGGTCATAGGTCAACCCACGAGATTGTCCTGGTTTTGCCAGGTTGTTGCACCTACCAATCTTTTAACAAACTCGAATTGGTCCAGCCAACGGGTTCCAGGTCGACCTAACAGGCCGGGTCAAGTTTAATAACTATGCTTATAACTCTTATTAGGGATAATTACCATTGACATTAACATTAATGTGAGAATGGATATCCCTGACATTAATATTAATAGGGAATAAGAGATAAATACTCTGGCATTAATATTAATGGGGTATGGGAAACAAATATCTTCAACATTAACATTTTGATGTTAAAAGTCATAAGAATAAGCAAACAAAGTCTTATGGTCCAACATGGAACCTATAATGATCTCTAGGCATTTAGCTTTTTATATTTGACACACTCTCAAGCTCACGGTCAATGGGTATGACAACACGCTAAACTCATGCCTAATTAGGATTGACACCCAGTTAAGCCCCAGGTCAATTGGTCAAGAAGGTCGCCAAACCCTTACCCATTTGGGTTTGGCACGCAACTCAGCCTGAGGGTGACGGGTCTAGCATGTTGCTAAATCCATCCCCATTTGAGCTCGACACGCAACCAAGCCTAATGATGCTGGGTCTAGCAGCTTGCCGGGCTCATACCCATTTAGGCTCAACACAATGCAAAACCTAGGAGAGGTGGATATGACAGCTTCTCAGACTCATGCTCGAATAGATGTTGATAGGTTGATAAGGTCACCAGACCCATGTCCTATTAGGCTAGGCACGTTGCCAAGCCCAAGGGCAATGACTTTCGTAGTTCACTGGACCTATGCCCAATTAGACTCGGTGCGCAATCACACTCAATGACGCTAGGTCTAGCAGCTCGTTAGACTAATGTCTACCGGCCCTCAATTCGTAGCCACGCCAAAAAGCATTGGAAATGGAGGCCTAAACCCGTGTCCTTGGGCCAAGTATTCTGCCAGACCTGGAAACACAAGTCTCATCCACATATCAATGGCCTGGAAATATTGGGTATGGACACAAGTCTCATCCACATATCAATAAGTTATCATCTTGTTTTTAGACCTTCTAAATAAAAATTTAGACATTGAAAATTATTTTTAATAATGTCAAAAATTATTAATCCATCAATATCTATGGAATCTTCAATGTAACCATGAACTAGATGTTGATGGGATGATTTTTCCAATGAAGCCAAAAATTGGAAAGGTCTTCTTAACCTTTTATTAGCCTAATTGGGTTTATCTTGTAATAAATGAGTTACGAGGAGCACACTTCATGTGAGGGAAAACAGCCAAGGGTCCTAGAAAATCGAGGCATCATTTCTTGACATTGCATGGATAGAAAATAAATAACAATAAAGCATCCAAAATAATTTTATTTTTTTTACGATAGATTTTTAATGTAACCATTCAATTTAAATTTAATGGTTTATATTAAAAAATAAACATGACAAAACATAATATAATCTGAATCCTTGAACTTTGAAAAAAAAAACTTTTCAAATTCTTATCAAATTAATTGCTCGGTTCGGTTCTTGATCAAAGTTGACAATAATATATAAATTAATGTATTCATAAACTTGTCAGCTCGGATTACAAATTCTGAAAAAAAAAACTTGGATGATAACATAAAAAGAATTAATTATGAATAAAAATGGCATATTTAATTCATAAATTTTATTTATGATTATTAATATTGGATTTGGAGGTCGGCTTTCTACTCATGAAACTACAGACAAGATGATGTAAAGCCAGGTAAATTGTTCTTCATTAGATTATTGTTAATTTCTCTAGAAAAAAAAAATCATATGTGAAGTCAAATTCATCCATGCCCTTTCAAGATAATCTAATTACTCTGGCCTTTTGAGGCCATAAAAATTTAATAATATTATGAAAGACATGACAACTAATTGCGAAGAAAATGGACCTATTAGCCTTATTAATATGCCCATTATCCCTAATATAATCTCTTAACCACATAAACATATCATTAGTAAACTGATTTTCTCACATGTCCTGCCCCGTAATTAGTCGAAGGGAGGGCTGAGGGTGGCGCAGTTCCCCAAGCCGTGTTGTTTCCTTTTTTTTTCTTTTTTTTTTAATTGAGTTAGTTTGCAAATTATTTTTTATTCTATGTCTGTGGTGACCATTGACATACCTAAGGGCTTTGATAATTGGAGTATACATTGAGTTGTTTTGGAATAATTTAGATCTGCAAACCTCCTTTCAGAATTGTCAATGACTGTTCTTGGGATTACATTGCTTTTATGGCCTCAAACATTTTTTTTTGCAGTCTTCTGATGATAATTGTTGTTTTTAAAATGTTTTTTATTTAAAAATATAAAGAAAAAAAATCATTTTTTTAATCACAAAAACAAACAATGAGTGTGACCAACATTGACAGATTTTGGTATCTTATTCTTCAAAACTTAGAATCTGTGGTGGCGACTGCCTCACTTGGTGGCAATTCTGGGTTTTCAGCTTCTGGTTTTGCCAAAAAGTCAAATCATTTTATTCCATTCAGACCAGGAATATAAGAAACTTCGATCACAAAAACTGGACTTCGAGCAGTTGATCAATTTTGAGTGGTTGATACTCCATATGAATTAGCACGGCCAATGGCTGGTGTATATGCAAGGTAGTATTATCCCTTCAAAAGGTTATAATAAAATTATTTTCTTAGAATATAAATATGTTTTGTTTTTACAAAATAACGAAGAGGATACTTTTCTGTGACACTTCAAAAACTCTTTATCCCTAATTAAATAATTCTTCTGATTTTGAAAAATAAATTAAATAATTATCCTAGTTTTAAAAATTAATTGATTTTAATCATACTTAATTTAATACTATCTTATTCCAAAAAATATAAACAATATCCGGGCCTCATCAAAAATTATTTTTAATAATGTCAAAAATTATTTATCCATCAATATCCATGGAATCTTCAATGTAACCATGAACTCAGATGTGATGGGATGATATTTCCAATGAAGCCAAAAATTGGAAAGGTCTTCTTGACCTTTTCTTAGCCTTAAAACTCTAGCAAAGATAAATCGGGTTTATCTTGTAATAAATGAGTTACGGGGAGCACACTTCGTAGAAAATCTTAATCCCTGTACTTTGAAAAAAATAAAAATTGCTCATTTCGAAAAAAAAAAAAAAACTTGGATCATAGCATGAAAAGAATCCGATGGCCAAAGATTAAACATGGCAAATTAACTTAAGAAATTCAGTTGAGATTAATTATGAATAAAAATGGCATATTTAATTCATAAATTTTATTTTAAGGTTATTAATATTGGATGAGGAGGACCGCTTTATGCTCAAGAGAATATAGGCAAGATGATGTGGAGCCCGGATCAGACGTGGTAAATTGTCCTTCATTAAATTATTGTTATTTTCTCTAGCAAAAAAATCATATGTGAAGTCAAATCCATCCTTGCTCTTTCAAGATAATCTAATTACTTTGGCTTTGGCCTTTTGAGGCCATAAAAATCTAATAATCTTATAAAAGACATTATAATATACTAAAACTCCTTGCATTTCACTATGGCAGTGAACACTAAAATGTCATGACATTATATATACACTTTGGTCTTTAAAAATAAAAAATTGTGAGACTTTTTTTTTAATTTTCATTCTCTAATATTTAATTTACTGAGTATTAAACTTTATAATTTATTTTATTTTATTTTTTATGAAGTTATCTTAATCTCAATTAAAATATGTATCAATAAAGATGGAAATGAACCAGATAACAGGTATCAATACATAGATAGCAATCATTTGTGTATATGCCTTTCCAAGCATAACATAAAAACAACCAAACCTCTAAATTTAAAAATAGAGAAAACAATGAATTTAAGGAAATACCCTAGTGAAAAAAAAAATGCATGTTTAGCATTATGTTAGCATTTATTTTTTAAATTGTTTTTCATCTAAAAAAATATTAGATTGATACTTTTTATATATATTTTTAATGGTTTTAATGTGTCGATGCCAAGAATAAAAAGGATCTAAAACATATTTTAATAAATTTTAGATCAAAAAATACTTTTAAAAACAATCTACACTGTATCACCAAACATAGAATAAGTTTAGAGTTGATAGCTAGAATATCTTTATATATTGGTTGATAGGCCAATATGGAAGGGATTTAAATGCTTAGATAGAGAGATATAGATAAGACATAAAATAAATATATTTGTGAAAGTATCTCAAGACAATATCTAAGAAAAAGAGAAACAAAACTATATGAAATGCTTATAAATAAGCTTTATTGATTGCAAGGGATTTTTCTGATTAATACTATTCATGAAAAAATACATTGAACTTATAAGCATGTGAGCTTGAAGATGGTTTTAAATGGATCAAAAGTTTTAGCTTTTTAAATAAAGTGGTAATGTATTCCTAGAGCTTTTTTAAGTTAAAATAAAGAATAACTAGGCACATCTCAGTGGGTATGGGTATGATGACTATTTTTATTTTATTTTATTTTTCGTTGTTTGATAAATAACTAATTAAATTTCCTTATCATGATAGTCCAACGATTAAGATATAAGATAATCATTAAAAGGTGTGAGGGGGAGACCTACCAAGGTTTGCCGGATCTTTCCCTAGATAAAAATCAAAATCACCAGTCTAGTTTCTTTTTTTTTTTTTAGTGAATACACAACGAAATTTAGGAAGTGGAAAAGAAAAGAAAAGAAAAACAGAAATAACGACAAATATTTCAAATTAATGTAAAGAATAAATAATAATTTTTATTCAAAAGAAATGGAAAGGAAAAACTCAAAAATATATTTAAAAATAAAGATAGAATAATAGTGATAAATAAACCAAGTATAAAGTGATAAATATGTCAAATATAAAGAATTTTTTTTTAAAAAAAAATTATAAACTTGTAAGAAAATCCAAATTCTTGTGTACATGAGTTTTCTTTTAAAACTACATATTGTCTTATCAACTAGTAAGACTTTTAGTTGTTTTTATAACTAAAATCAATTTTTATTTTATTTTTAATGTTTTTCAGCTAAAAACACCTAAAAAAACATTATATATATATATATATATATATATATATATATATATATATATATATAATATTGGTGAAATCTAGAAAACGGCTCTTCTAAGCAGGGAATTGGAAGTAATTGACAACCGGTGGAGCAGTTAACCAATAGAGTAAAACATGGACCCGTCTAACTAGATTCCTTTCAACCATTAACCATAATTTAACTTTGCCGCTGAAACGTTCGCTCCATTTACAATTTTATTTTGGAAAAAAAAATGTATTAAATTATATGAATCACTTCTTAATTATTATATTTTTTATTTTAATACATATCAAATAAAAAAAAAAATCTGTATCTTTTTAGAATTCTTTTATATCTTCAACACTCTAATCGCATCAGCTATAAAAGCAGCACAAGCAAACCGCTTCTGTGCTCACGTCTCTATATAGACACAACAACTTCCATAAACAATCTCAAAACACAGAGAAGTTTCTTTGGTTTTTTGATCATGTCGTTGCTTTCAGATCTCATTAACCTTAACCTCTCAGACTCCACTGAGAAAATCATTGCTGAGTACATATGGTACTGCCTTCTTTACTCTCCTACACACACACACACACACACACTCTTCTTCTTCTTCTTTCATTTTTGTACGTGAATGTATGGATATTTGCATGTATATATGCGTGTGATTATGTGTTTGTGTTGAAGGGTTTGCTTTGTTTTGGCTTACTTCTTTGATTCTTTCTTGAAACCTATCTCTTCTGGAATTGTGGGATTTCTCTATTTTCTTGTTCTTGTAACTTTTCTTTTACTTTCATGAAAGATTATAGATAATTAGATATGTTTTGTAGCTTGAGTCCTTTTCTTTGGTCATTTAACTTCAGAGAAACGAATGCTTTTCGAAGAGTATCTCATTTATTTTGAACAAAAAAAGAAGAAAGGCTTTACTTCTCCTTTTTGCAGTTCTTGCCATTCCCCTGCTGCAGTTGTTCATAGTTTTGGATGGTTTTGCTTTATTTTTGGGTGCTATGCTTGTAATATTCAACTACCACGAATATAAGTAAGGTCACCAATTCGATGATCTGAAATGAGCCAACAATTGTGAGTCATCTCTGCTTATTCCACGACATCATTTTCAAAGAACAGAACACAAGGCTCTGCCCTGCTTCAGCTATTTACGGTGTGATCGATTGGTGACCCAATAAGATGCTCGGTTTTGAAGAATCTTACGGGTTTTTTTTTAACAAATAGTTTTTTAAGGATAAACTTTAGTAGTTCGAGGTAAATAGTTTTAGCCAATATTGATATTTAATTGAATTCTGTTTGTTTCTAATTAATTAATTTTTTTTTCTGTTTGTATGATTAAAAAAGGGATTATTTGTGGTATCAGAATTAATGATCCCATGTTCTTGATTTTTTCTTGGAGGTTCAAGTTTTGTCAAGTTCTTATGGTAGTTAACATGGCTAAGCTCAATTTTGATAAATCTTTGAAGTTAGAGGTTGCCTTGTTCTGTAACCAAGCATGCTAGTAATCAATGATTTGTTCAATTCTTGAACAGGATTGGTGGATCTGGATTGGATATAAGGAGCAAAGCAAAGGTATATAACTTTGTGCTTCGAAGGTTTTGTATGTGTTGTTCTTGTTCAAGCTAATAAAATTGGTTTTTTCGATTTTATGGACAGACTCTTTCCGGCCCAGTTAGCGATCCCGCAAAGCTTCCCAAATGGAACTATGATGGTTCCAGCACAGGCCAGGCTCCTGGAGAAGACAGTGAAGTGATCCTATAGTAAGCTTTTATTTGCTTCTCTTTTTACTAATGGTGGACCACCTTGTTCTTTTGATTTTGTTAATTTTCAAATATTTCTGAACTTATTCCTTGAAACAGTCCACAAGCTATTTTCAGAGATCCATTTAGGAGGGGCAATAACATCCTCGTAAGCTCAAAACCTTCCACTATATCTTCTCACTTGATGTAGCCACCATAGCTTGAAGTCATTTTCTCTGATATTGATGTTGATTCTTTAGGTCATATGTGACGCTTATACTCCTGCTGGCGAGCCAATTCCGACAAATAAGAGATGTGGTGCTGCTAAGATATTTAGCCATCCTAATGTCGTTGCTGAGAAGCCCTGGTATTTTTTTTTTCTATCCTAATCCACCCTTATTTTGTTCATTCTTTTTCTTTGTTAGAATACCTACTGTGTGATTTTACAATTACGATCAACTTGAAACATGATATATAACCAGGTATGGCCTTGAGCAAGAGTACACCTTGTTGCAGAAAGATGTTAAATGGCCACTTGGGTGGCCACTTGGTGGTTATCCTGGCCCTCAGGGACCATACTACTGTGGTATTGGTGTTGACAAAGCCTTCGGTCGTGACATTGTTGATGCGCATTACAAGGCATGTCTGTATGCAGGCATCAACATTAGCGGCATCAATGGAGAAGTGATGCCAGGCCAAGTAAAATCAAAGAACTCCCCCCCCCCCCTCCCTCTACTTATTTGATCTTACAGTTTTAAATTCTAATCTAGAACATTTGTGATCTTGTCATGTTTCGCAACGTTAAATCATTTTCATTTTCACGTAGTGGGAGTTTCAAGTTGGACCTTCAGTCGGTATCTCCGCCGGAGATGAATTATGGGCTGCTCGGTATATTCTGGAGGTAGTTTTAGTTTACCGATTACAGAAGACAGTACTAGGACTCCAATTTATATTATTTTCTCAGGTCTATATTTATGTTAACAGAGGATTACTGAGGTTGCTGGAGTTGTACTTTCATTTGATCCCAAGCCAATTCAGGTCATTTTTTGTTCCATTTTCTTACTTAGCCCTTATTTAAGTTATATCTTTTGGTAGCTTTTATCGTTTAAGCTCTAACAAAAAAGGACTTCTATCTTGCCAGGGCGATTGGAATGGAGCCGGGGCACACACAAATTACAGGTACAATTTTGCATCATTGGTTGAAGCTTCAGTTTTTTGCTTGCTCTTTAATTGTTTTGGTCTCATACTTGAAAATCCTTCACATTTTCAGTACCGAGTCTATGAGAAATGAAGGAGGCTATGAAATCATCAAGAAAGCAATTGAAAAGCTTGGTCTGAGGCATAAAGAACACATTGCAGCTTATGGAGAAGGAAATGAGCGGAGACTCACCGGCCGACACGAAACGGCTGACATTAATACCTTCAAATGGGTAAGAGGAAGAAGAAACAGTTTCCTTGTTGCTTGGTTTCTTTTTATAAGATGTCTACCATTAATTTCATCACATCTTGTCCGACTGACAGGGCGTGGCTGATCGTGGAGCTTCTATTCGTGTTGGTCGCGACACAGAGAAAGAAGGAAAGGGGTATTTTGAGGATAGAAGGCCTGCTTCGAACATGGATCCATATGTTGTTACTTCCATGATTGCAGAAACCACCATCCTGTGGAAGCCATGAGAACATCAACAAGCCCCTCTTAGACAGAATAGTGTCGGTGGTATTGTTTGCAAGGGACCATGGAAAGATTTGTGTCAGGGGGATCGTTGTCTTTCAATTTGTTTGTCTTTGTCTGTCTGTGAGGCAGCAAGGGAGTTCATTGCTTTGCTTGCTTGTCTTGTGTTATTGCATTTATCACAAGTGATTTATAGGGCCTAGAAAGGGGTTAAAAAGGTTTTAGCTTTGATGTAATGCCGATCACATTCAAGATGTTATCAGATTTTATCTAATCTAAATAAAACTCTTTCTAGTTGATGAAGTATTGAATGTCTTCTAGATCACTACACTTTGAAAAGATGCTATGATGCACACATTTCATAACTCTAACTTCCCAATTATTCAATTTAAGCAATAATTATAGTTCAAGGAGCATTGACCTTATGGTTCTTTGTATATTCAACTCAATTTTTTGAAAGAAGATAATTATGGCATGATGTAATTTATCGGCAAGCCTTTTAAATATTAATTAATATTTTAAATTTGCAATCCGTGAGATTATAGACCTGATTTTACTAAAAAAACTCCATTCATAATCATTTTAATATTGAATGATAAAATTTTAAAAAAATTAAATTAAAAAACTTATCAAAGCAATAAAAAAATGAGCATGAGTATAAAAAAAGAAAAAAAATGAAGGAAAGTGAAATTGAAAAAAAAAACAAATAAAAAACTATCTTAAATAATAATAAAAAAACATAAATTAAAAGGATAGAATCAAGTCTGATAAACTAAAATATTGAAGGAGATTGAAATTAAAAATTAATTAAAATAAAAAAGAGGGATAAAACAAAGGAGGGATGAAACCAAAAGAAAACAAACTTGAAGGTTTGATTTGCAAATTTGAAGGGTCAGGCAAAAATTTCTAGGTGGAAAGAGAAATGACAGGGAAAAAACAAGATTATTGTTGCCGCACACGAGATCCATTGACTACATATACCACGTAAAAAAAAAAGGGTAAACTAAATGTGTTATTAACCTTTTTTTATTTATGAAAAATACCACATTACTCCCAAGATCAAAAACTTATTAAAAAAAAATCATTATAAAATGATGAATAAGCCCAAGCTTTTGAAAATTTAATTCCAATAACAAGAAAGATATTACACTATAGCAAAAAAAATGTGAAATATTAAAAAAAACTCATAGACCATAATAAAATTTTATTTTCTTTGCAAGGATAATAAAATTATTTTACTGTATAATTTTTTTATTAAAGGACCAAGATGCTCTTAAACAATTCTAGAATAACAAATAAACCAAGTGTAAATATACCCCTTGATTATATGTAAGAGAACTATATGAATATTTCGCCTAATTAATAAAACCGGGAAGCTTTTAATACTAATATTTTTATAGAATGTTTGGCATTTTGTAATCATAACTGTAAAACATGTTAAATTAAAACTCATCAATTTACAGGCAGATGGTTCTCGATACAGGAGACAAAGCAAGAAAGAAGATACGAAGCTAGCTCTTAACCAGTGCCAAGAGATATAAATAATTAAAGAAAAGAAGAAATTGTTTGATTAAAAAAATAAAGATAAAAATATAAAAATAAATTTATATTTGTAAGAATGTTATAGTAAATTTTTATATTTTTAAAATAAAAGATATGAAAGGAATATGTCTGCATATATAATATTTATTATTTTTAAAATATTATTGTAAAATATTCTTAATTTTAAAATTATTCAACTAATATATATAAAGGTAAAAATAATTGTCTCACCAGGTTCGTCCAGAATTTATAATGAGAGCTATTATAATATTATTAATCTTAACATTTAATATAAACTAAAATAAAAAAATATCTAATTATTTTTTAAAACATGTAAATTTAATGATAATGCATGTTAAGAATAAACTATATTTTTTAATATATTTTATTATATCTTATCTATCATAAAAAAAAAATATATATTATGTCTTGTATACCTTATCAAACATCATATCTCTGTCTTTTTTTATGTCCTGTCTCTAATGACTTTCTATTATATCTGTTTTTTTTTTTCGTTTTAGATAATAACTAAATGCTACCTTAAAAAAACAAGATGAATCTTAAGTTTCAGATAGTTTCAGGTAAAGTCTAAGGCACTCAATCCTAGACATGGAACTTGCTGGGTTTTTTCATCTCTCTAACCAGGTGAAGCATAGTTTTTAAACTCAATTTGAAAATCGATCTCGAGTAAATCTTAGGTATTGATCAGATGGGTTAACTCTATTTAATTTGGATCATCCTAATTTTTTTTTTAAATGATTTCATGTTGAAAAATAGGGATACAAGTCAAGTGGATTTGGCAAGACTTTTTCTGGATTAATTGAACCACATGTCCACTTGAATTTAGATTGGGATACATCTGGACAATTCTCCTGTATTTTTATTGAAGCTTGATTTGGTCTAGACATCAAGTCACTCAGTTCACACATCAACCTACCAGATCGAGTAATGATATGAAATAATAAGGTGAAGGCTTACTTAGAACCCGTTTGGGAACGTGGTGGCGTCCACGTTTCCTGCGATTTGAAGCTACAAGTCGTTTGGTAACACATGAACGCGCGTTACTGTTCACTGGGCCCCACATGTTACTGAGTTTGAAACGCGAGAAAATGAGAAGCAACTCCTCCCTGCTTTCTGCGCGGTGAAATGCTGCTACTGTAGTGAACAGTGGAGCATGGCTCCACTGTTCACTATACAGTTTTTTTTTTTAACAGTGGGGCATGCATCCACTGTTCACTATACGGTTTTTTTTTTTTTTTTTTTTAACCAGTACACTTAATTAATTCCACTTGCACTGTTTACGTGAATGTGAACAATAATTTTTGTTTTTTATTAAAATTAATTTAAGGTGAATTAAATTTACTCGTACTGTAAACTTAATTTTATTTTTTATAATATTTTATCTAATTTTATAGTTCTTGTCGGATGAATTTTGTACGTAATGAAATTGTAGATAGTTTTTTGTTAAGGTAATTTTTTTTATATAAAGTGTGATTTATTTCATGATGTAATAGTAATAGTTAAATCCATAATATTTAAATTAAAAACCATCAATATTAATATATATTTTTTAAAATTATTTTATAACC
Source organism: Populus tomentosa (assembly GCA_018804465.1). Classification (NCBI taxonomy): domain Eukaryota; kingdom Viridiplantae; phylum Streptophyta; class Magnoliopsida; order Malpighiales; family Salicaceae; genus Populus; species Populus tomentosa. The sequence goes on from CM031975.1 coordinate 6,913,852, forward strand.
TCAATTTCAAAAGCATTTTTAACCAAACATATTAAAACTACTTTTTCTTCAACCTCAATTTCAACCACAGTTTTAATCAAACATCTATTTTTTTAAACCAACCTCAACTAAAAGTATTTTTTATAAAACAATTTTTTTTAAACCACAACCACAACCGTTACCGCAATACCAAACACACTCAATAGACCAGCAATATTATACACCGACCACCGTTTGAATCCTATTTATCCTTGCCATTACTTTTATCATTACATATGTGAAGAAATTCTTACAGTTAATAGAGTGGTTAGTAGGAGATAATAATGAATTAATTCACGATTATGCTTGGGACATATAGAACAATGTCTTCCCCAAAGTTTGAATAATTCACGTTTTAGTCCTAAAACTTTTAATTTTGTTATCAACTTAAGTTTTGTTTTATACAATATATATATTTTCCAATCCCAAAAATTCTGTTGTCTTGAAAATCTTGAACCATCTGATTAATGGGCCCACCAAGGGAACCCACCAAATAATTCAACATTCGTGGGCTACTCGTTCAGGGAATGTACTAGAGATTTTAGCCTGTTTCGGCCCAAAAACCTTGAGTCTCAATAGTCGGCCCATCAAAACTCTTTTTGAAAAAGCTCCCGCTCGAATTCAAAAAAATTCCCAAAATCAAAATTCAAAACCCTAAATCCCCAAAATTAAACATTTCTTCTCTCTGCTAAGAAAACAAATGACCAGAGAAATGGATGCCACAGAGAAACTGATTCAAAAAATCTCAAAAATTCTTGAAGAAACAAAAACTTCAAATGCTACACACATCAGAAAACTAAAAGATCTGTCTTTACTCTTATTTTCGAAAAGATCTCCGAATCAGAGTCCCCAAATCACTAATTCTTTTCAATTCGCTTCTGCCTTTTGCAAATCCCTAACTCCTCTTTTCCTCTTCCAACGACGGTCTGCCTCTGCTGAGCGTGTTGTTAAGTTTGTCTCTGTCTTTGCCGCCTCCACTACGGCGCGTGATGGGAAAGAGAATGAGGGGGCGGTTGCTGCTGTTGATGGGTTTCTGGAGGAGTTCCTTAAGTTTTTGATGACTGCGAGTTTGGCTGCTAATAAGAGTGTTAGATTTCGAGCTTGTCAAATTATCTCTGAGGTATTTTTCTCAAATTTTTAGGGTTTTTACTTGCTTTACTATTGATAAAATTGTGGATTTTAATAGGTATCAATGAATTTAAACCTTAATAATAATTTTAAAAATCGAATTATAATTCTAAAATCTGAAACACTGCTTGTTAGTAAATATTTTAATGAATTAAAATGTGAGTTTTGCAGTATAATTTTGAGTTTTGTATATACTCGTTTATAGGTTTTGAACACGGCTCGTTTTTCGAGATATGCTTATGAATAAAATTCTAGTTTAGATTTTAGACTCTGGGACCCGGAGTTTTGACTATTGTGGGAAAACTGTTGCATTGCTTTCTTCTTTCTGTTTATGGTATTTTTGCTTTTTTTGTAGATTATATTGAGACTGCCAGATGATGCGGAGGTAAGCAATGAGCTCTGGGATGAGGTTATAGAATCCATGAAGCTAAGAGTTGCAGACAAAGTTCCAGCTATTCGCACATTTGCAGTTAGAGCTCTTTCACGCTTTGTAAATGATACTGAGAATAGTGATATTCTGGATTTGTTTCTTGAAGTGCTTCCCTTGGAGCAGAATGCAGTGAGTGTCCCAATTGCTTCAAATGAATATGATTTGTTGGTGTAACTTCAGATGGAGATTTGGATGCATGTTTAGTGTTTTGTTAGAGAGTAAGGATCAAGAGAGCTGTTACATGCTTATGAATTGATGCGTTTAAAAGGGAGATACAAAGTCATGTGAGGATAGGAGGCATTCCAATGGTGATGGTTCATTCGCAGATACTTGCTGAAAAATTTCTCACCTGTTTTTGTGTTGGAGAACTGAAGTGACCGCCTTCATTTACTTTATGTGAAGGGGAAGATATCATGAGCACGGTCCTTTTTTGAACGCATGAACTTGAAAACACACTCACATATATAATATAGATTTGGATGTCCAATACAGTCGACATATAATTGCCAATATAAGGACTGTTACTCTTTTGAACCCATTTCATTACCGTAACATGTCAGTTGTTCCATGTTGGTTAATGGTTATTTGATTCAGAAAAGAAATGCTTGAATATTTCTCATCATATTAGAAATTTGATGAACTCATTAAATTTATATTTTATCCCTATCCTATAGTTTTTTAACAATTATGAACAACACTGTTATATTGAAGGGCTAGCTTTCATATTATAAAGTGAATTAAACAATGCGGAAAAATCTACTGTATCTCTTATAATACTTTTCATACAGCACTTCATATATTGTGTTGGACATAAAAAGATGAACAACTCAATGGAGAAAAAAGCTGTGAGATTATTATAGTGATTTGGATATCAGAAGTTTGTCCATTGTATGCTTACCTGAGGCATATTTGCAGGAGGTTCGTAAAACAATTGTATTAGCTTTGCCACCTTCCAATGCAACCTCACCAGCAATCATTGATTGCACCCTGGATATGAGCGAGTCAGTCCGCAAAGCTGCATTCTGTGTTCTAGCAAATAAATTTCCTCTTCAAAGTCTCAGGTAATTGATGTTGTCATTTCAGAACTGTTATGTAATTTTGCTGTTCGCTTTAATCTATTGGAGACTTTTTCTTTGCTCTCATATATAAAGATACATCTTCAAATTACCTTTTTTGAATTGCATATGTTCCATTGAATCTCTGGGGAAATTATGTGCTTTAATGTCTGGTTGTAACTTAGTGATCATGCATCTAATATTTCTCATCAGGCTTCTCTTTTTATTGGTTTGATAGCATAAAGCTCAGGACAGTAATTCTACAGAGAGGACTTGCTGATCGTTCCGCAGCTGTTGCAAAAGAATGTTTAAAGTTGATGAGAGATGAATGGCTTTCTAAGTGCTGCAATGATGATCCCATTGAACTTCTCAAGTATCTTGATGTTGAAACCTATGAATTGGTTGGGGAATCTGTGATGGAGGCTCTATTAAAAGATGGATTGATAAAGTTACATGGCGATCAGAGTATCCGGCAGTACATATTATCAACCTTTGGTGAAAATGGAGGTTGGTAGATCTTTTCAATAAATTTGTCATATTGTAGCCCTTTGTTTTATCACTCTTATTTTCCAGTTATTAATTTTTTTTCCTTTCACATTTTTCAATTCCCATATATCCATGGAGTGACTGTTGCTGCTTGTAGCATGAGTTTTGATAAAAAAAGCCAGTTAGCATACATATTTGCTAGATGGAGCATGGTTTAAGAATGATATTTAATTCCCCGGTTCCCTACACTTACCAAGTTTTTGGTAGCTTTCAAGGGAGAACACAATTTGATATATTTGCCTGTCAGATTTCTCCAAATTGGGTCTTTAAGGATGGAAAGAAGAAAATTTGCTTCTTTGTTGATATTACTAACGACCATGCATGTTCTGTTGTAGGCATATTTTTTAATGACCTGTTTAATTTCTTTTGGTTATGCTTGTAATCAAGCTATCAAACTAAAACCTTTTTGAAATTAAAGATGGCTCTAGAAACATGAGTTCAGACTTCCACAAGCGCTTCAACATTCTCCACTTGATGAAAGCGAGATATAGTAATAGAATAAGTTCTTCCTTTTTTCTGTGACATTGGGTTTATATGATGGAAGCATAGCTTTTCCATCTTTATTTATCCTTCTCCAAGCAAATTGCACTAAATCTAATTTTTTAGTTGTTATCTCTTGTTGTACTCATCAAATGTTTGAACAACATATTCATTGTATCCCTGGCATTCATAGACTTGAACTAATTTACAAAAATTTCTATGTAGAATCAATTACTAATGACCGCTCAACATGCCTAATTCATGTTTCCCCTTTTATCTTCTTGTGCGCCTCTGAATATTGGTTCTCTAACTTTTCGGTGCATCAAAACTAGTGTGCCATAAGAGGCCTTGATAGTTGAGTATTTTATACCTTCTGCAAGATAAATCTATTTAGCCTGTTCAGGGTTGATCGCTTGATATTTTATGTGGTTAACTTGCTATTTGTTGTATCCTTAAGGTTTCCTGTTTTGATGACAGAGGAACCTGAAAACTGCTCTGCAAGCATCCAGCTAATGGAACCAGAGTTTGCTCTTTATTGGAAAACTGTGTGCAGGCACTTGCAGACAGAAGCACAGGCAAACTTTTTTCACTTAAACTTTGTTCCGTTTTCTTTTGGCATGGGCTGTTGAATTGTTTACTTGTTTTATTTGTTTATGAAGGGAGGAAGAGAGTAAGCATAGTGAAATATATTTGAGTTTTTTCTAAGGAAAGCATTTACCTTACATCATAGCAGTTATTTTATTTCCTCTCTCAATCTTATTGAGAAATGAGATTATCACATCTTCAAAGTTAATTTTTCTGAGCATAATCAATAGGTAATGACTTGTTTGTTTTCAATGAGCTATCAAGCTGAATTATTTTCTTCATGGAACTGTTGTGTGTATGAGTTTTCTTAAGTTTTATAACTTGTTTAATCTTCAGAGTTCCCAGAAGATCCCAGCACCCTTAAAGGCTGTGGTTATTCAATGGAATCCCTACTTGATGTTTAAGGAGAAAGTTATTTTCCAAAGCTGCTAGATCACCTGTTCTTATTCTGACTATTTACTTGTAGAATGCACCAGATATCAAGCTGCCAAATCCAAATCACTCTGGTTATATTTTGTGTAGATTTCTTGTCTAAGCAGACATCTCAACTCCCATCATAATATAGTTGTGGGTGTCTGCTGATTCCTATAGTCCCTTGGAATGGTTGGGAAGGGGCAGGGATGGATTTCGTTTGATCCTAGGTTTTAGTAATGCAAATGCCTCTTTCTTTGCTTTGTTTTTAAAGGACATGAAGTTGTAATGTGCATTCTGTTAAAGCTCATTCCCTATTTCCTTGATATACATGGTTGCACAGCTGTCCTTTTATCTATAACTAATAATCTTTTGATGCTCTTTAGACTTGAAAGTTAATTCAGATAAATTCTTCAAATGAATTGTTTGGAGGTAACATCTTGCCAAGAACAAAAAACTTATACTAATGCTAGTGTAGAAGAATTAATCATTTTAACAGGAAATGAATTTTTCGAGAACAATATAACTTTTGGTTTTTCAGGTTGATCCTTCACGTTATGTTCTTCTGGGAAAGTTATCATGATTGAATATGTTGATTTTAGATCCATGCACTCTGATCATAAAGTGTCTTTGAACAGGCAAAGGGCTCTGATGCTGCAACTACAATGGGCACTGAAGCTGCAGTGTATGCAGCTGAAGCTTCAGACAACAATGATCTTCTCGAGAGGATTCTTCCTGCAACAGTTTCAGATTATGTAGTTTTGGTCGGAGCTCATATAGATGCTGGTGGGTGACATTAGATGATTGGAATGTGTTATCCTAGTATATATTCTAATTTGACCTTGATGTTTTCAGGACCAAATTATCGTTTTGCATCTCGGCAGCTACTACTGCTTGGTGCAATGCTTGATTTTTCTGACTCTACAAGCAGGAAGGTTGCTAGTGCATTTGTACAAGACCTATTGCACAGGCCCTTAGATCATGAAGTGGATGATGAAGGGAACAAGGTTATCATAGGAGATGGAATAAACCTTGGTGGTGACAAAGAATGGGCTGGTGCAGTGTCCAGTTTGGCAAAGAAAGTCCATGCTGCTGCTGGTGAATTTGAAAAAGTTTTTCTTGCAGTTGTAGAAGAACTTGCCACGCCCTGTAGGGAGAGAACAGCAGACTTCATGCAGTGGATGCACAGCCTTGCTGTTACTGGTCTTCTTTTGGAAAATGCAAAATCATTGTACTGGCTTCAAGGGAAGGCTATTGAGCCTATTGAATTACTGCAGTCATTACTGCTTCCTGGGGTAAGAAGAAAGCTGCACTTCATGGATTTTCCCTTTGCTTTAAACTAGTCATGCCTACATTTTTTTTTTTTGATTTGGCCTCATTTTGTATAAAAATTCCATGCTTTATGTGTTCATTACGGCAGCAATTAATGTATCATTTCTCAACATGCTATTTTTTTCCAGACGATATTAACTACTGGTATGAATGATGACTTCAGGCAAAGCATGCTCACTTGGATGTGCAGAGGGTTGCTATCAGGTGTCTTGGCCTTTTTGGCTTATTAGAGAAAAAGCCAAGTGAAGAACTATTGAAGCAGTTGAGGCTTTCTTTTGCTAAGGGCCCTGCTCCAGTTAGCATAATGGCGTGCAAGGCTTTAATTGATCTTATCATGTGGCACGGTCCTCAGGAAGTTGACAGGGTGATTGGACTAGATCATTCATCCAATTTTCAGGGTGACAAGATGGCAGTTGATCTTGTGGACTTTTCTAAGGCTGATGACAATTTGAATGTTGAATTGCTCGACCTCTTATATGCTGGCTTTGATAGAAATAATTGGGGAGATGTCGAAACTGAAGAAAATGAGACAGTGCAAGCTGCTCTTGGTGAAGGTTTTGCTAAGATTCTTCTCCTTAGTGAGAATTATCCAAGCATACCAGCTGCTTTACACCCTTTGCACTTAGCTAAGCTCATTAAATTGTATTTCAGTAATGAAACCAAAGACCTGCAGAGGTGGACTGTGCTGTACCTATTTTCTCATTCATTATTGTCCTCTATAAGAATGGTCATCTTACTTTGTTTCTCGCTATCTTGTTTGCAGGTTGAAACAATGTTTATCCGTGTTCTTTGAGCATTACCCATCACTATCAGCAAATCATAAGGCAAGCCTCTGAGATTTGATATGTTTTATGCACACTTCAGGATAGTTATATTTATCTCTTGTTTTGTGTATGCCCGTTAGATTTATAACAATTTTGAGTACGTAAATGCAGAAGCATTTGTCAAAGGCGTTCATTCTAGTGATGCGTTCTATGTGGCCAGGCATCTACGGAAATGCTGGAGGTTCTGCAGTAGTGGTGTCTAATATGCGTAAGCGTGCAGTCCAAGCATCACGATTTATGTTGCAGATGATGCAGGCCCCCTTGTATGCCAAACCAACTGAAACTGTAGATGGCTCTTTGCAACCTTCATTTGAATGTTCAGATGAGGGACTTGGTATTCGCATTGCTGCAGAGGTGACCTTTTACAACCAAAGCTTTAATTGTTATATAGCAGTATTTCTGAAAAGGCTTAGCGGTCAAATTTTAGCTGTGCTATTTTAGTCCTGATGCTGCGTTAGGAAAGTATGTGTTCAAATTCATACATGTTTATTTTCTTAGCACTATTGTTAAGTCATAGATGACAAGGATTTCGATATCCAGGATGATCCTATCATAGTTAGTGCTCCAAGTTGCATTGGTCCTCTAAGTTACATGTATGTTTAGGAACCTGTTTCTTGTGAGACATCTTATACTTTGTTATGGAAAATGGAAAAGTGCTGTATTTAAATACCTGAATAAGGAGTAGCTAAGCTCCACTGATGACCATAGAAAACTGAAGAACCCTTAGGAAGCATAGAGCAAAAGCATATTTCAAATGAAAGGAGAACTAACCAACAATACAGGACTCCTTGAGTTGTAAACATAGAGTACTTTGGTTCCTGGAAAAAGACCCCTCCACAGCTCATGTCAGAGTGCTATAACATAATCACCACTCCCTTAAAACTGCTTATCTACTCCAAACAAGGAAATGTTTACTCATATTGCAGCAAATCATATGTACCTTTTTTTTCTCAATTTAAAAGTTTTTCCTACCTGGAAAGGAAAATAGAAATCGAATACAGTAAGTGTTCTATATTTTGCTTATTATATCAGCATCCTTGGTTCTGTGTTCCTTGATTTCAGGTTCAGTAGTTAGTATATGTGCACTGCTCACTACAGTTGACAACCCTGCTTCTGATTGATATTGCTTCAAACCTTTTCTTTTATATCGAACTTCTTCATTTGTTACTTCTGTGCTTCTTTCAGGTGGCAAGCTTCACTACAAAGAAGACACCAGCTGAGAGGTCATATGTTTCAGCATTATGTAGAATACTTGTCTTGCTCCATTTTCGGGTATCGGAACAAGGTGCAATAAAATTAATGAGGAAACTCTTGAATCGTGTGGCTGAAAATGTATCGACAGAGAAAGACCTTGTAAAGGAGCTGAAACAGATGGCTGAACGTCTCAAGTCAGTGGATAAGCAACCAGAAGAGGAGCTATTGGAGGATCAAGCAAAACTTATTTTGGGTAAATTACTTCTTTTCCTAGGAAATTCTTGAAAGATCTGCGTCTTTAATGACAGTTTGCTAGATATTTTAATTACATAGGTTACGAAAAAATTTGAAAAAAAGAAATGCCAAGAAGCTGAAGCATAAGATTGTACTCATATATTATAAATCACAAACGCATCTGGAAAGAAGGATTAGTCGCTTTACAGTGTGATCTTTCTGTGCTAGTTAATATATTTCATATATCAATAGCAAATCAGATACTGAGGTTTCTAGGCCAAATTGAATTGTTATTCTGATATACTGAATGAATTCCTGACGACACTAGAAAGTTTCTGCATGTATAAGTTGATTTAGTGCCTAATCCATGGAAAGCAATCACCAATTTAGTTTTAAAAGTAGTTTTGATGATTCAGTCCACTTCCTCATCTTTTCCCGAGCTGACTTTCGTCATCTATTGCAGGGAAACTGGAAGTCGATATCAACTTGGATGTTGATAGCCCTGCTGCAATGCCACAAACACCAGCCCCTCCGCAATCAACTAGACCATCACGTACTAGGAGACAGGCTAGGCATGAAGACTCTTCTGACGAAGAAGCCTCACCAACCACTGTTGTTCAGACTGCCCCTCGTACTATAGGTAGCCGCTCACAAAGGGCTAGCAAGACTGCAGCCCTGTCCAAGATGACAGCTAATGTAGCTGCTAGGATTGCTGAAATTGATGATGAAGAGGAAGGAGGCTCCGAGATGACTTCAGAAGAAGATTCTGACGACTCTGTTCATCTTGCTGAATGAGCATTTTGCAGATTTTCCTTGCAAATATTGTGCTTTCTCAGCACTATTATCTGTTGTTGTATGCTTGTATGTCTGTTAATATTGGGGATTTGTAGAGAAAAGGTCCATATTTTTTTTTTTTGTAATGTGCATTTTGGTTTGGAGGGCTGGACTTGGAAATTCTGCCAGTGAAATCAGCTCTAAACTACTTGTATGAATCCGAATTCATCTATGAGATTGACTCAAATTTTCTGAAATCAATATAATCATAGCTCATTGTATTTCTCTGTACATATGGTCAGTTTGGTCCAAGGAATTGTGAGCCAACTTTTGCGTACTTGCACTATCATCATTTTAGATTTGTTCCCTTTTTTGAATCCATCTGTGAAGGGAAATTTGAAACCACAATCAGGATAAGGACAAGTTAAAGGCAGATATTCTTGTAGCTGACAATCCGAGAAGTTCCTATAAAGCAATGAAAACAAGCCTTATTTTCCTGACTTCTGAGTTTATTTTGAACTATTTATTTATTAAAACAATGTTATTTTATGTTTTTAATAAAGATTTCATAGTTTATATAATTATATCAATCCGCTAACCCAACACATGAATTGGGTCTTGAGCTGAGTCGATTCCGGGTTGGTTTCTACTTCCACCAACTCCCATAAAAAAACTCAACCCTGTATTGAAAACAAAATGCCATTTGGGACCATCCATCCATCTACCGGATAAAACAAAGAGGAAAAACACAACCCTTCACGTACATGAAGGTCTTGGAAGAGTCAGAAAAAATGGCGTCAGAATTTATTGCAATTAATGGAGATGAAAGGGAAAGGCAAGTTGCCATTAAAATTTCTTAGTGGAGACCCACCGAAAGGATGGCAAGCACGTCATCATCGGCTCTCACAGGCCATAAAAGCAATCCCACAATCTTCTCTTGTCTTCTCCTCTCGTTGTGTCCATTCATCCAATTCCAATCAAGGCATTCTTGACCTCTAGAAAGTAGAACTCACCTTGCTTGCGTGCGATCCCTTCTTCTCCTGGCCACGCATGTTCAGTGCTTGTTTTTTTTAGTTTAACATGGATATCCGGACCGGTTTGCATGTATCTCGATTAATTTTATAAATTCTAAAATTAATAATCATATAAAATTTTAATAATCATCATATAAATAACCCAAAACTCAAACATAAAATCATAAAAAAAACAAATCTTTTAATTTTAAATTTTTACTATTATATCACCGTCTAGACGGTTCAGTGCTTATCTTCTTAAATATGAAGAGAGTGACTCACTGACTTGTAGTAGTTATAGGCTCATAGGCCACAGGCCTCTGTGTCCATTAGCTGAGTTTACGCAGATCTATTCATTTATTGGACTGAAACATATTTATTGCAAGTGATGGTGAGATTTGTGATTCGAGCATGGGCGAGCTTTGTTTTTGTATTTTAAATTATTTTTTAAAGTAAAAATATTAAATTAATATTTTTAAATGATTTTTTTATAATTTTAATATATTAATATTAAAAATAAAAAATATTTTAATATATTTCAATTAAAAAATATTTTTACAAAAACACTCCCCTTCCTAAGGACATAAAGTTAAGGATATAGACGTGACTATAAATGTAGGTATCATAGTAGAGAAAAACATTTGATAAAATATATGATAAAAAATGTATGTACGTCAATGTATTCAAAATTATTGGATAAATAATATAGAAAGTTATCAGAACAGATGGAAAGTTCTAGAAAACTTTTGAACTTTTTGTTATAAAATATAACTTTTATATTAGGTAGTTAAAAAAAACTTAATTTTATATCATAAAAGTAAGATGTATTTTGTTTTTTTTTTATAATATAAGAGATATTTTATTAATAAATTTGAATGCTGAAAGAAAGATACAAGGAAATATATATATATGACAACACTTGACATTTGATTTCATGTAACATATATAATTTTTTAATTTTGGAATTAATTAGTTTAAGTCAGTTAATTAATTATGCATGACACCCTGCTAAATTGTTGAATTAATTTGAATGAAAAACTGCTTTTAAAATTTTATATACATATTAATATGGAAAGATGTATTTTTAAATTTCACGAACATATTAATATGAATTTTTTTATATGTATAAATATCAACTGATTTTTTTTTAAATAAATTGGAAACAATCTTTTTCTTTCTTTAATTTTTTCCCTATAAAATCCCTCTTTATGTTTATTATAAACAAAAAATAAAGTAAATATTATAGTAACAATTAATATCTTATTAAATATAACGATCTTCACACCTCCTCGAAGAGTGTTAGGTTGAGATTAACCACGCGAGGTCCTCTGGGGGCCCCAAGCCCCTAAAAGCCACCGTTACCGTTACCGTTACACCAAAAACACAAAGTCCCATGACACATGCCATGCGAGGATATCAATGTTATCGGAATCAAAGCAGATCTTAACTTGGCAGATCTTAGCCGTTTATCTTGTCATCGTAATCAATAATTTGACTAATGGGTCCCTCATATGATATAAATTATTGATATTGCGCCGCTCGCATATTAAATATATATATATATATATATTTTAATAAAACTATGGGTGGAAGAGGTTTCATGGAAAATAGTACTATGATGAGTTTTTCTCTGTCCCAACAAAATATTAAGCTAGGATTTGGGGTAAGGTGATTTTTGTTTTTACTGTCACTCAATGTTATTTTTAAATTACTTGGAGGTAAATTAATTTTTTTAGAGCAATTAAATTATTTAAAGACTCCTTGAACCAAAAAAAATTGATGTCTTAAGCATTGGGGCTTTTACATCCCTTTTCATCTCTTTTTTATTAAAGTTAAATTATTTAATTATACTTGGGTTCAAAATTAACAAAACAAATAACTATTTTTAAGCACACAAAAAGTGCTGATAGGTGCGGTCTCTACATCTTTTAGACGGTGTATGTGGAGCTGTTCAATCATTAAACACTATCTTATACAATGATGTTTGAAAAATTTTGGCATCTCCTCAACAATTGGGCAGCATGTGCGCCAAATAAACCTCTAGTTTAGAGTTTGCGACTATTTGTTTTTTGCTTCTCTATTTCCACCTTGAGTTTCACACCAATCCTTTTAAAATTTCATACTAGTCCTTTTAATTTTCTTCCATAAAATTTAGTTTATGCTGTTTTAATTACTATTTTTATTTTGAATAATCTATAAAATTAGATTTTTTTTTCAATTTCACTCATTTACATTTTCTTATCTTTTAAATTTGATCTTTATTATTTTGATTGCTGGTTATTTTATATGAGATTATTTTTAAAATTATTCTTTTTTTCATAATTTATTGGGAATTAAGCTTTTTAATTTGACGAGTTACTAGGTTTAGAGATTAAACCAGGTTTAGAAGGTTCGTGTCGAGTTTGATTGGTTTTTTATTTTTCTTTGTTTAAGCTCATTCTTTTTTGTTTTCATCCTTCAACATTTATTTAATTGGAGACCTAGTTCTGTTCTTTTTATTTGTTTGCTTTATGTAGAATTTTTTGTTAGTCTTGAAAATGACTTCGGTTATCTTAGGTTTTTTTTGGATAATTCTTTAAATTAATTTTTTTTTTTAATTTTATCCTTTAATATTTATAATATTTTTTAAAAATAATTTTTAAAATTATAATTATTTTTCAATTTCACCCCCTTTAATTTTCTAATCTTTCAAATTTAGTCTTAATTTTTTACTGCTATTTATTTTATTTGAGATAAATTTTTAAATTTAATTTTTTACAATCTCATCCTCAAGATTTTTTTCCTGTAAAATGTGATCCCCTTTCTTTTTATTACTATTTTGTTTTTTACTTTGACATATTTTTGAAATTAATATTTTTCTAATTTCATTATCCAATATTTTTTCAATTGAAAAATGGATTTTGTTGTTTTTACTTATTTTCTTTTTAAATATTTTTTTATTGATTTTGAAAACGACCTAGATGTTTATGAGTCTTTTTATTTGTTGTTTTTTTATTGGATTTACTTTGGCTATTCAACATTAAATTGATTATAAATTGAGCTTCCTGATTCAGTTCGAATCTAGAATTTAATGAGTTGTGAGTTTCAGACTATAACCCAAGTTTATAAGGTTCTCCTAGGTTTGTTTGATTTGATTTTCTTTTAAAATTATTTTAATTCAATGTTTTTTTAATTTTATCATTCAACATTTATATCATTAGCGATTAGGCTCTTTTTTTTTCTTTAGCTGTTTTCTATAAGATTTTTTGTTAGTTTTCAAAATAACCCGAGTTGTCTTAGATCTTTTTTTTTTGTTAGATTTACTTTGACAAGTTTTCTAAATTGATAATTTTTTTCTTCTGATTTTATCATTCAAAATTATATTGGTTGTGAATTAATTTTCTCGTTTGGTTCCATTAGTCAAGGTTGAGGTTTTTGGATATTAGGCTTTGTGATGTTCTTAGATTTTCTTTCTATTTGTCTATTCCGGTCCCATTGTTTAGATCATAGGTTTTGCGGGTTGACCTAAGTTGACTTGATTTATTTTTTATTATTTTTTAAAATTTAATATTTTTTTGCTCCATCCTTGAAAATTAGATTGTTTTGAAATTGAGCTGCTTGATGTTTTCCACTTTACCTTTTATTTGGTTGTCTTATTTGCATGATCCAAATAATAGAGTTTGGTTTGTTTGGTTTTTTATGTGATTTATTTAATTGACCCTCATTTCAATTTCTTCCTTCAATGCTAGATTTATTTGAGATTTTATTTTGGAGTATTTTTTTTAATTTGTTTATTCCGGTCTTATGACTTGACCTGTATATTTGACATATTTAATTAGGTTGATTCAAGTCATATGTTTTTTCTTAATTCTTCCAAATTTGAATGGCATGCCACTTAAGAGGGACATGCTTAATTCAATATGACACCGATCTTGTCTGGTTTCTTTTGGATTTGATTGGGTTAATTGTTTAAATGATCTAATTCAAGAATTGGATTGGTTTAAGAGTCGGTTCATCAGTTGGACCAACTAGTCTATTGACCTAATTCACTCACTTTCAATTACAGGGGAGATTGAACAAAAACACAAAGGAACAAAACACAGGCTATCTCTCTTAACTACCATTGTCACTTGGGACTTTTGTGTTGGTGCTCCACTAGGCAGAGACATCATCTATCATCGTATCTGAGTTCAGCCCTATCATGGATTCCAACTTGCAACTAAAGCTTTAAAGGTTAACCACACACAGTACCTTTAGTCGCTAATGGTTTTGGTCATGTAAAAACATTGCTTAGTGGGATATGCATCTGCACAAGCTAAGCTTAGATAATTAAATGAAATCAGATCATCAAATGCTGGTGTCATAGATGACATGACTTGACTTTAGTGCAATTCATATAAAAATATTCACCGTATTTGACTCCACAAACTGCGACTCATATAATTATTCATGTTTGTTGTATGTATTAAATATCATTAAAAAGGGAGAAATTAATAAGGATGACTTGGGATTTGAATTAGTTGAAGTAAAAAAAAACAAAATAAATAAAAAAACCTGGCAACTTGTAACTTGATTGATCTGAATCTAATTTGAGTAAAACCAGCTCTTAACACTTAATGTTTTTTTTGAAAAAGATTTTCTTAGTCAAAATAATACTATTTCTTTTTAATATTGATCTGGATTAACTTCTAAATCCATGATCTGGGATTGTCCTGAATAGGGTTTTATGACTGCTAAAAATTCTTTAGAAAATTAAATTAATTAGTTTACGTGGGTATCATTGGTTTCCAAAATAATAAAAATCCAAGTCTTTCCTCTCTCTTTTTCCCCCTCAATGTGCAATATAATTACCTCTAATGTCAGAAACCACAGGAAACAAAATCAGGGTAATGCTTCAAAGATCCCAATGCTTGATTCGTGGGTAACATGTCCACATGCCAATTGGTTGAATTATCTGCGGTTTCCACTCTCTTAATTAGCATCATATGCTCATCTGTTACGTCGTTGAGAAAACATAATTAACGAATAAAAATAATACAATTGTTTATCAAATTTTTCCCTTAGAACTTATTTATTGATTATTTTCTGTCCTTGTAAAATTTATTGTTTAATACAAAGAAAAGCAGGCAATCTATACTCATGTTGTACGAAACCAAAGTTGAGTGATGAAAATCTATTCTACTTAATTCGTAAACGAACCCAAAAGCTTGAGGCCATACAAAATGACATGATATGTTTTCTAATTTTTTTTTTTATAGAGGAAATAGATATACAAATGAGGTGATCATATATCTATACACACACAATTGAAAATATTATTTTTATACCTAGATCAAAAATTAAAAACATTTTAATTGATTTTTTCCCTTGCCATCAAATCCAATCCAATCCAATCCCTTTAAACTTGGTGTTACCTATTAAAAATATCTTTGGAAGCTAGTGATTAAATGATTTTTTCCCTTGCCATCAAATCCAATCCCTTTAAACTTGGTGTTACCTATTTTTCGAATCCCATATGAACAAAAAACACAAAAAAGTAAAATACAAAAAAAATAAAAAAAAAGTTGGAAGAAAATAAAAAAAAAATATATTATTGAGAAGAGTGTACCAAAAAATCCAGGAAATTACCGAAGACTAGTTGAGGAAAAAAAATTATACAAGATTGAAAAATTTGACAGTGTATTTTCAACTGATGAAGATTTTATTTGCAAGGAAAATTTAATTTGAGAAGGAAAATTCAAAACTAGATGTTTAAAGACTCAACTAGATTTTTTCAAGGTTTATTTGAATTTATTAAAGGCTTAATTGTAAGAAAAATTAATTTTTAAAGTTAATTTAAGCTTTGATCGGAAGAAATTAAAGTATGGGGGTCGAATTATATTTTTTAACAGTTAATTTAGTCAAATCAATGACTTAATTCCATAAATATTGAAGTTTGATGAGTAATTAGGGACTTGATTGGAGAAATTCAAAATCAAGAACTAACTTGTAAGATGCGCGAGACTTCAGGAATTGAAATTGGTGAGATCAGGGGGCAAATTGATGAAAATTAAAAGTTTGATGATCAATTAGAGGTCAAATTGAACCAATCAGAAACTAAGGACCAAAATAAAAATAATGCTAAACTTCGAGGTTGATATTTGAGTCTGGCTAGGGGGGTTAAATTACACGCAATAAAAAAGTTTTTTTGTGTCAATTAAAAGTACATGTGCCATAATTGAAAGAACAAGGACTAAATTGAGACTTTGCCAAATTTTAAATTAAAAACCCTAATTTCTAGAGTTTTAACCTAGACGATGCATTGTTTGGCTTTTGTTTATTTTTTTCCTTGGTAGTTTATGATGATCAAGGTGACACCTTTTAAGAGCTTATTCTAGAGTTTTAAACCTTCAAATGGTATGAGATTTTTGTAAATGGAAGATAAAACATCCCCTTTACAATTCTATTTCCATGAAATTAGACATTTATACTCTCAATTTTTCATGAAAGTCCCCAACATCTTGCCCTTGATCAGCCATCATTCAATTTTTAGATTTGAGACAAATCAGGTTAGCATCTTTAAAGGAATTAATGTGAAGTTAGAAACCTTCAAATTAAGTAAAAATGGATCTAAATAAAAATTGTGTATCCTCTCTATTAAATTTAGGTGGTCTCAAGTGACAATCATGTTAAAATTGCTCTGATAAAATCTTAAAAGTGGACAACTTAGTCAGTTCCTACAATGCAACAATCTTGCAAAAAACGATTTGGTTTTCGTGTTTATACATAAAGGCTCCTCGATAGGTCCTTATCAAGAGTTCACAATACTCCTCTCAAAATCAAGAGGTTAGAAATGGATTCAAGACCTCTCAAAACCTTTATTTTTTTTCAATTTCATCATTCAATTAAAGTTTATGGTATATATTTTTTTTTCAATTTGATTCTCATTATTTTGATTTGTTTTTTTTTTTCTTAAAGTTATTATTTTTTTTCAATTTATCCCTCAAAATATTTTTTTTGTTCCCCTCTAATTTATTTTTTATTTTGATTTTCACTCTCATTCTTTTAATTATAATTTTTGTTTTTGATCATTTTGTGTAATTGAATTTTTTTTTTTTCAGTTTCATCCTTCAGCGTTTAATTTGCTAGGGATTGAGCTTCATGATTTTTTCTTTCATGGTGCTTTCAATCTATTAACCTGAATCATGAGTTTAAAAAGTTAATGCTATTTAATATCTTTTTTTTTCTCATTTGTTTTTCTGATTTCATTGTTCTACATTATTTTTTAAAAGATTATTTTTATGGTTATTTTTATTTTTCTATCTGTTTATCTCAGTCTTATAACTTAGATCATGTGTTTTGAAGGCTTTTTTTGAATATATTTTTTTAAAATGTTTTATGTGTATTTATTTTTTGAAGATATTATTGTGATTCATCTATGTTGTTTTTGTTTTATATAGACGAGATTTATTTTTATGAATAAAAAATATTTATTTTTAAATAATATTTCTAGCATTATATAATATTTGTTTTTCATTTTATTTTATTCAATTAGTTTCATGTGTGTTTATTTTTATTATCTTTTATTGATTTTAATAAAAAAAAATTAGTAAACAAAACTAGGTAATATCTCGTAAATATCTTGTTTTATAAAATTAAATATTTTGATCTATTTTTTTTAAATTTTTCTAGTTTTGCTTTCAATTATTGTTAACGATTTTGATTTATTTATTTACATAAATATTTATCAATTTATCTAATTATATATTTACATTAACTTTTCCATTTATATTTAATTTTTTTTTATGTAAAACACATATTGAAATAGCATAGACATATATATATATATATATATATATTAATTTTGTATAAAAAAAATATGATCCGAAGCTAAACTGAACACAATTCAAATAGCTAATATCTAAATAATCGTGGAGAGTTTGTCACTTCAGCTGTGTATATATATGATTAAATTCAAATATAAAATTAATTTGTATTAAAAGATTATAGAAACGTACAGTTTTTCAGTCTTCTGGATTGCATGATAACTACCAATAAAGCAAAAGGTCGTCTTGTTACAAATTTCAAACTAACTCTTAACCGACGCGTGACTAAGTACCAGCTTTATTATTTCTTTTCAGATCACAAAAAATAAAATAAAATCGTCAACTTCTGAAATTGATGGGAAAGTTAACAAAAAATGAATATAATATTGACTATCTTTTCTTAGTCTAATTTTGGGTTTTTTGAACCTTAATTGATTATAGTCGGCTAAGGATTGTTTGTTGGTTTTTTTTTTTTTTTTTATATATATATATATGTAAAACTACGTTTGTAAAAATTTTTTTATTTTTTTTTATTTTTAATTTCTTTCATGGGAGTTTTTATTAAATCTTTATTATTTTTTAATTTCATCATTCAATAAAAAATTATAGTATATTATATTTTTTAATTTGACCTTTATTTTTTTGATTTGTTATTTTTTTGTTAAATTTATTTTTCTTTTCAATTTATCTTTCCAATTGGAAATTTTTGGTTGCTGTATAATTTATTTTTTATTTTGATTTTAACTTTTATTCTTTTAATTATAATTTTTTTTGCTTTTTATTCTTTTATGTAATTAATTTTTTTCTAATTTCATCCTTCAATATTTGATTTGAACTTTGTGATTTTTTATGGTATTTTCAAATTATTGATTCAAGTCACAGGTTTAAAAATTTAATGCTATTCAACATCTTTTTTTTTTTTTTTTGCTCATTTGCTTTTATGATTTCATTGTTTTACGTTATTTTTTTAAAAGAATATTTTTATGGTTATCTTTAATTTTTTTTTTATTAGTTTGTCTCGGTTATGACCATGAGTTTTGAAGGCCTTTTTGAACAATGTTTTTTTTTTAATGTTTTTTTTAAAAATATTATTCTGATTCATCTATATATTTTTGTTTTATATAAATTGGATTTATTTTTATAAATAAAAAATATTTATTTTAAATAACATTTCTAATATATTCGGCATTGCATAATTTTTTTTCTTTTTATTTTATTCAATCAGTTTTATTTATGTTTATTTTTATTACCTTTTATTAATTTTAATAATTATTTTTGAAACACAACTAAGCAAATATCTTATTTTACACAATCAAATATCTCAATTTATATTTATTTTTTTAATTTTATTTTTTCTTTTAGTTATTATTAATAATTTTTTGTTTATTTATATAATTTTTTTATCAATTTATTTAATTAGATGCTTACATATACTTTTCAATTTATACTTTAAATTTGTTTATATAAAATCATATTGAAATAAAATATATATCAATTTTTTGAAAAAAATATATAACCCGCAACTAAATCCCTTTCAAATAGCTAGTATCTAAATAATCGTGAAGAGTTTTTCCACTTCCGCTGTGTATATATGATCAAATTCAAATATAAAATTAATATGTATTAAAAGATTATAGAAACGTACAGTTTTTCAGTTTTCTAGACAGCATTGATGACTACCATTAGAGCAAAAGGTCGTCTTCGTTACAAGTTTCAAACTACCTCATGCTCATAACCGACGCGTGACCGACCAATTGTTAAGGACCAACTTTTTTTTTTTTTTTCAGACAATATGTTTTTTTTGTCAACTTCTGAAATTGAAGGCAAAGTCAACTACACTACTCTCCTCTTCTGCCATGTATATAATACCGACTATCTTTTCTTAATCTAATTTAAGGTTTTTTGAACCTTAATTGATTATAGTCAGCCAACTTTTTTTTTTTAAAAAAAATTAGGCTTTTAAAATTATTTAGTAATATTTGAATATAATTTATTGATTGAATTTAACTTATAATTGTTTTTGTTAAACTAAATATTTAACAAATTAATGTTTTTTTTTTTGGTTTTATCTTATCTGGTTTGTAAATGTATTTGCATAATCTCATATATATATATATATATATATATAAAATGATCCTTAAATATAATTTAAAAAATCACTATCATTTTCATGAGGTTTAACTTACTTTTAATTTAAAATTTTTTGAGTTTGGTTGGTTGTACCACTAGAGTGTTTGTAAGTGTAGTTGCAATTACTTTTTAAATTATTTTTCACATAGAAATATATTAAAATAATATATTTTTTTTATTTTTTAAAAAATTATTTTTGACATCAGTGCATTAAAATGATCTAAAAATACCAAAATATTAATTTAAGGTAAAGAAAATAATAATAAAATTTTAATTTTTTTTAAAATGTTTTTGAAATTTAAAAACAAAAGTGGCACAATAAAAAAAAATTGTATAAATTGTGGTAGTGAAAGTGATACAACTAGATAAATGTAAGTGGTGCAATAAATAAAAAAGTGTTATTTTTACATTTGAAAAAAATGATATATTAATTTCTCAAATACTTCTACTTACCATACTATTTTGATAAAAAAAAACTCCAATATAAAATCAATTCGTATTAAAAAATTATAAATAATTTACAGTTTTTCACTTTTCTAGATTACATTGACAACTACCATTATAGCAAAATGTCGTCAGGCTACAAATTTCAAACTAACTCATTACCGACATGTGACCGACAAATTATGAAGCATCAGTTTTATTATTATTATTATTTATAAATAATAGTGAATAAAATAATAGTTATTTTTTAAAATAATTTTTTTTTATAAAAATATATTTAAATAATATATTTTATTGTTTTTTAAAATTTATTTTTTGACATCATTACATTAAAATGATCTAAAATTAAAAAAAAAACAAAAAAAAAAAAACAATCTTTAGACTAAAATTTATTGTCTATGAAATTGAAGGCATGAAAAATATTACTTGGGCTCTGCATTTTCACCGAAAGCATTAAGTTTGTTTGACCATTTTAAGGATTGAAAACATAAATTAATATATAATTAGAGTCTTTTTTTTTTTTTTTTAGATTCTGGGGATTCTCATGAACATGCATTTGGATCATATTTGTTTGTCGGTTTCGAGCAATTGTTTTTTCTTCCCCTAACGACTTCAAATAGGTGAGAACATGCCATGTTGTGATGATATAAGATAAATTGAATTCCATTTTAGGAATATATTATTCCGGGTTGGTTGTGTGTGCACGGATGCACCACGCATGCGCACACAAATATTATCACTGGTGAGGCTTCTAGATGAACTGACTTCGCAGCACCTCTCTCTCTCTACCTCTTATATTTATTTATTTATTTATTTTTTACATAAAATGAAAGAAAGAATAAAAGAAAGAATAATAAAAAAGAAAGAGGGGGGGGGGGGTGTTCTATTACCCGACTACACTAGAAACTTGAGATATATACTTGATGTAGCTTCATTGTTTGAGTTAATTGGGGTGGCAGCTCCCTAGCAATTTGTTTTTTTTCCCCATGCCAACAACACATCTGCACATGACTTTTGCCTCCCCTATTTTGAGCCTGTTCGGCTCAGCGTTTGCAGCAATGTTTTTGTTGGATCGATAATTTATTTCATTTGGTTATCAAAAAAAAATATATATAATTTTCATGCAGGGACTCCACCATTGAAAGGCTGTTTATTTGCATAGTTGTTTTTACATTTGAAGCAACCACAACAAACATTATATTTGATTACATAAAAAATACAATTTAGTTTTAAGGGGGCCCATGATAATTCACGTTTTCCACGTGATTTTGGTGAAGCAGCTCTTGGCTGTTTTTTGAAATTCAGCGTTTACGTGCACAGTGCAATTCACTTACACTGTTCGCGTGAACAATTTTTTTTTAGTATGTTTATTTTTTATATATATTTTAAAAAAAAACTAGTTTAGAGTGAATTAAATTTACTCGTATTGTTATGTAAACAATATTTTTTTTTCCCGAAAAACTAGTGTAGAGTGAATTAAATTCACTCGCATTGTAATATCAAATCAATTTTATTCATGATAATATTTTATCTAATTTTATTGCACACTCAAAAAATTATGAAAACTGTAGTTTTTATCGGATGAATTTTGTACATAATGGAATTGTAGATGGTTTAATGGAATAATAAAAAATATTTTATATAAAGTATTATTTATTTCATGAAGTAATAGCAATGGTTAAGTCTACAACATTTAAATTAAAAACCATCAATATTAATATATATTTTTTAAAATTATTTTATAACCTTAGTTTCAAAAACATTCTTAACCAAACACATTAAACTACTTTTTATTCAACCTTAATTTCAACCATAGTTTTAACCAAACACCTATTTTTTCAAACCAACTTCAATTAAAAATATTTTTTATAAGACAATTTTTTTCAAACCATAACCACAACAGCTACTGTAATACCAAATACACTCTAAATGCATTCAAAACGCAATTTTATTGAAGCAGAAATTGCATGCTTTTCACAATGTAGCGTTTTCTGTTTATTGCAACTATGTTTATAAACACAGTAAACAGAGAAAAAAGAAGAGAAGGCGGCGACTGGAACAGAAACAGAGCACAACAGAACTCTTCCTCTCTCTCAGCTCACTACCAACCACTGCTCTCCTCCCCTTCTCCTTCTCCTTCTCCTTCCCCTTCGTTTTCTCCTTCGTCTTTTGTATTCTCCACTGTTTATGTTGCATGTGAATAGTGAATAGCAGCTCACCACTGGCCTCCTCCGTTTCCACCGCCAGCCACTGCTCTTCCTCTTCTCCTTCTCCTTCTCCTTCATCTTCTGCATTCTCCATTGTTCGAAGAAGAAGAATAGAAACATAGCACAATAAAGCACAGTGTAGAGTAGCTCATTCAGCTCACCATCAGCCTCCGCCGTTCCCACTGCTAGCCACTGCTCTTCCTCTTCCCCTTCTCCTTCTCCTTCATCTTCTGCATTCTCCAATGTCTGAAGAAGAAGAACAGAAACAAAGCACAGTGGAGAGCAGCTCCCTCAACTCACCACGGCCCTTCGCCATTCCCACCGCTAGCCACTGTTCTTCTCTTCCCCTTCTCCTTCTCCTTTCTCTTCTGCATGCTCCACTATTCACTTTGCATGTGAGTAGTGAAGAGCCTCTTCAATGTTCATCGTTGGACCGGGTTCGGCCCAAACCTAATACCCGATGTTTGGGTCCGACCTAATAAAATAATTTTTTTATTAGATATTGTGTTTTATTTGAAAAACTAGTGTTTAATATTATTTAATGATACTACATAATTATATTAGAAAGAGATCGCATGATGACGTAGCATTTGTAGAATTTGATCGCAATTTCAATTTTGTTCTTAATGATATTATACCTGATATGATGATATCTTACTTGATGTTGTTGCATGCTCATGAAGCCATGAAAACTGTAGTCCTTATCAGATGGATTTTATACGTGATGGAATTACAAATAATTTAATAGAACAATAAAAAATAATTTGAATAAAGTATTGTTTATTTCATGATAATTTTTTTATATAAAACAACAAAAATACTTTTTATAAAACAACTAAAAGTATTTTTTATAAAACAATTTTTTTCAAACCACAATAAAAAAAACTACCACAATACCAGACACTCCTAAAGGCCTGTTTGAAATTGTGGTAGCGACCGCTATTCAAAGTGCTTTTCACTTAAAAATACTTCAAAATGATTTTGTTTTAAATTATTTTTGAAATCAGCACATCAAAACAATTTAAAAACATACAAAAACTAATTTTTAGTAATTGTTTATTAATTTTAAAGGAACACAATTTTAATCGCGTTTCCAAACACGCCAATAAATTAATTAATTGGGGTGTCATCTCTCTAGCATTAGAGCCGTCTTGAGCTAGGAACTATTTGGTCAATAATCCAAGTTTCCATTTAATAAAAACTCTAAAAATAAGATATATTTATTAATAATATTTTAAAAAATAAAAATTATCACCGCTTAATAAAATACCTGAACTACAAAGTGAAGACTGCCCAGTACCATATTTATTAGGCATCTATAAAAAGTAATAATAAAATATTTTTTTAAATATTTTTAAGATCTTATTTTACCCCAGATTTTCATTCACATTAAGCCAGCTCCGCATAGTATATGACTCGATAAGTTGCAAATGGTTTGTTTCAGCAAATTTTGTTTTCCACCATTTCTCTCTAGAAGGAAGTACGTTGTAATAGGAAATTGAGTGGGGTTTGCACATATCCTTGGGGACTTCCTCGTTATTTTTTCTCTGTTTTCACCTATTCTTTATTGTGATTGTACTTTTTGGATTTTCCTCACTTTTACAATTACTGATAATATTATTCCTGTCTTGCAATTGGTTAATATTATTTTTTAAAAAAATTAAAAAAAATATTAAAAGCAGAAGTTGTTTTTGTTATTTGACAGCCAAAATTTAAGTGATTTGAATCTCACAGTCATATTTAATTAAATTTATTTTTTAATTTTTTATAAAAAAATATTTAAATTACCTTTAAAATATCATAAATAGAAATACTAATTAATTGTTTTATAATATTTTTTTTTTTATAAAAAACATTTAAACTACCATTGAAGTATCCTAAATAATTATTTTATAAATATTTTGTATATTTTATAAAAAAATATTTAAACCACCATTGAAATATTATAAACAGAAATACTAATTATTTTTTTATATTTTTTATATAAAAAATTAAAACTACCCTTGAAGTATCCTAAATAATTTTTTCTATAAATGTTTTTTTTTATTTTTTATAAAAAAACATTTAAACTACTCTTGAAGTGTCCTAAATAATATTTTTTTATAAATATTTTCTACATTTTATATAAAAAAACATTTAAACTATCCTTGAATTATCATAAACAAAAATTCTATTTTTTTATAAACTATTTTTATTTTTTATAAAAAAATATTTAAACTATCCTTGAAATATTATAAATAAAACTTTTAATTATTATTTTTTATTATTTTTTATAGACTCTTAGGTCTGGTGGCCAAGTCAAACCTAAGCTCCTTTGGTTTGATGTATTTACCAGACTCAAGGTGCTGGAGTCTAGCACTCCTTACCTAACCTAAGCAAACAACAAACAAAAAAAGAATAATATCAAGCAAATAACAAAAGAAATATCTCGTAAAAAAATAAAATAGGAAAGTAAAACTTTTATTATCATTCACAATAAAATTTCTCTTGATCTATAATAATTTTTTCATACCATTTAGTTTTTATTATAATTATTTCCTGGATTTTCAAAATAAATAAACAAGTAGACGATGGTTGCAAGGAACTTCCTTCTCTTTTAAAATGCTAAAGTAAATATGGTGTGCATGGCGTGCACATAAAATATATCCATGAAGCATGAAAGTGGCGCTTGATTCCTTCATTGAATAAAAAACACATGGAAACCTACCAATTAAATAAATAATGCTGCGGAGAATAACGCCTTTGGCTAAAGAAGAAAAAATTAACATGAAAGTGACTAATATAGACCTTATAAAAATAATGAAGGGTTAGGTCTTAAGATTCAAAAAACCAGATCACAAAAATTCTGGCAAAAATTATTAAATTTTGTACGTTAAAGTTGCATGAAACCTTAAGAGGTTAATCGAGACAAAAAAATTAATAAAAACAATTTAAAGTTGCTTGAATAAGCCCTAGTCCTGCTTAATTCACCTTTTTTGTTTTTTCAATGTCCAAAGTGTTTGCTGAGCTTGAAGACACTTCAGAAGCATATTGCTTCCTAAAGTGCTTGCTGACCAGGAGCTAATAGCATAGGCAACATCGATGAGCATAGAATGCTTTGAGGGTAACATTGCTTAAATCAATAGTTAGAGGGTATAATTGAAAGACATATCATAATCGAAGGACCTATTCTCGATGTTATGCCAAATAAATATTTCAGTACACTAATTGAGACATTTTCTTGGAAGTTGATCCTCGTTATATTTATTACATGGAAGCCGGGCGCCGATTTCGTATGATATATATATAACATTTTTCTTGGCCACCAAAAGCAGTCTTTTAAGATTATTTATATTTTATACATGTATCTTTGTAAATAGGCTGGAAGGAGGCAGTTGGATATATCCAAATTCTTTTACCCATGTCGGTATCCATTTTATTTTATTTTTGGGGAAAAAAAAACTATAGGTCATAATAAGAGCAGAATAAAAACGCATGGATCAGCGAAAGTTCACATGAAGCCTGTAAATCATTCTTCTGATAATTCAATTTCAGAAAACTTGAAAAGAATTACATGCATGAATCTCACAGCTCGCATGAAAAATCATTCAGGCTATATACAAGGAATGTTTATATATTTCAACACGGTATTAAGATCCCACTGAAAACTTTTTGTTGTCAAATAAATACAAAGAGTCACAGACGTCTATATTAGGGCAGAAAAAAATAAACGTGATGCATATACATAATATTTTTTTTTTCACTTGAAGGTTTTTTTCTTTGTTTTTTTTTTTTCGTTGACAGAGAGAAAAAATTACCTAGTTCTCTTCAATAATATGTGTAAAGAATCTAAAATCAAAAACAAAAAAAATATATCATGAATAGACACAATTGCTCGATTCTTGGAAATTCAGTCCAAAATATATAAGTTTATTTTCTGAATTATTATTATTATTATTATTCAAGATTTGAATCGCAAATAAAATTTATAAAAAAAAATCTCTTAAGTGTATCGAGATTTGAATCAACTTAAGCCACGATTAGAAGGAGGCTTGATTTTTATCATATGCTTTTAAATGGTTGTAGTTATTATTATAAAGATTTTAAACTTCGATCCCGATATAGATATTATGAGATTCTTTTAATTTTATGTTGACACAGTATTTATTTATGAAAAAGTATAAGATAATCTATTTTTTTTTTTCATATTTATAACCAAAAGTAAGAAAGCTGAATTGTGGAGACATGATATTGATACCATGGCTACAACTAAGATCCCAAAACAAGAACGTTTACATTGATGAAATGGCAGATAGGACCTAAAAAAATAAGGAGTTGGTGTAAATACAGCAGAGAGGGTTAATAAATTTTAGTTTTTATTAGTTACGTGCCTCGTGCTACACTGTGGATAATTTTTTTTCATAAAAAATATAAAAAAAAATTAAGATTTAAGAGTGTTAGGTCTTTCTGCAAAATTATATTCAAGAGCCTTAGATCTGGCTGCAACACCTGACCCAAGAGTAATATTTATAATATTAATAATAATATTAAACTTGCATAATCTAAGTTTAAGTAGGTCTGACTACAATACCAGACTCATGAGCCTTGATGTGCGTCTGGCTGCAAGGTTTTGTCATAAAAATATGATAACTAAATAGAAAAAAAATTAATATTACAAAATGAAATTAAATAAAAAAATTAATTGAAAAGAAAAAAAACAACAAAGTAGAGCACCATTCCAATGAATAGTACTTTGCGAGGAGGGGTACAGTAAAATCCTCTCATGAGATTACAATAATTTAATAAAAAGTAAACAAAACAAATCATAAAGTTTAATTCTTAATCAAATCGATATTAAAAGATAAAATTGAAAAAAAAAACTTCTTAAGAAAAAAAAATCTTAATCAACTGGTTTTACCTGCCAAACCAGGTTAATGTGCTAAACCTGGGATCCATATCATAAGAGTGTGCCAACTAAATAGAGAAAAAAATTTAATATTAACAAACTAAATTAAACAAAAAAAAAACCCTATAACTACTAATATTGTTTTCAGATTTATTAATTATTATATTAGCAATATTCATTATAATAAAAATAATGATATTTTTAATACAGATAATAATATTTTTAATATTAATAATAATATTAAACTTGCATTACCCAAATAAAAGTGAGTCTTGCTGCAACACCAAGTCCAAGAGCCTTGGGTTTGGCTACAACACCATACCCATAAGTCTGGGATGTGGGTCTGACTGCAAGGTTGTATCATGAAAGTGTGACAACTAAATAGAAAAAAATTAATATTAAAGAATAAAATTAAAAAAAATTAATTTAAAAGAAAAAAACAAAGCAAAACACTATTCTTTGCGAGGAGGGGTATGATAAAATCTCCTCATGAGATTACGATAATCTAATGAAAAACAAACAAAACAAATCATGAAGTTTAATTCCCAACAAATTGATATTAAAAGATGACATTAGAAGAAAAAAATTAATTAAGAAAAAGAAAGAAAAACTGAATCAACTGGGTTAATCCGCCAAATCAGGTTAATCAGTCAAACCTGAGATCTGTATCATGAGACTGTGATAATTAAATAGAAAAAAAAATTTAATATTAACAAACTAAATCAAACAAAAAAATATTAATGAAAAAAAAAAACAAAAAAAACCTATAACTAAAAGGGATATGCTTTTCACTATGGATTTGCATAGTGCAATCCATAGTGAAAGGTTGGTCTCTTTTCATTATAGTTACAATATTAAAAGATGAAATTGAAAGAAAAAAACTAACGAAAAAAAAACAGAATCAACTGGGCTAACCCGCCAAATCAGGTTAACCAGTCAAATCTAATATTCGTGTGATGATAGTGTAATAACTAAATAAAAATAATAATATTAATAAACTAAATTAAACAAAAAAAATTAATTAAAAAGAAAAAAACAAAGAAAAAAAAATCTGAATAAACTGGGTTAACTCGTCAAACCAGGTTAACCCATCAAATCAAAGATTCGTTTTATGAAAGTTTGATAACTAAATAGAAAAAAAATTCAATATTAACAAACTAAATTAAACAAAAAAATTAATTAAAAAAAAATGAAGAAGAAGAAGAAGAAAAAAAAAAACTAAAACTAAAGGCATTAGCTTTTTCACTATGGATTGCATAGTATAATCCACAGTAAAAGGCTGATGCCTTTTAGTTATAGTTAATGTGATGGCTTCTGTTAAACAATTCAAGTAAAGGAAATACAAAAAAAGAAAAAGAAAAGGAAGAGATTAGAGTCTCATTGATATTGCGTAATGTAATTAAAATAATCAAAAGGAATAAGTTTAATCTAAATACAAATATACTAATATATATAGGCTAAACAAAGGAAGTTAAAAAGAAAATGTAAAGACTATTCTACCCTTAATAAACAATAAAATAAAATAACCATATATTTCTTAATTGATCCCTTTAAACTAACGATGCGACAGTTATAAGCATCAAGAGTTTGCCAACTAAAAAACAAAAATGGAAAATAGAATGTAACTTGGTAAAGAAATACGCAATTTGCTAAGTAAAAGGAATAAATGACAAAGTAATGGTGTCATGCTTGAAATGATGACGAGTAAGATGACAATCAATCTGAATATGCTTAGTTTGTTTATAAAAAAACTGAGTTGTGATGAATCTAAATAAAACTCTGGTTGTCACAATATATAGGATTGAGATGAGAAAGAAAAACTTTTATATTTGCAAGTAACCAATGTAGCCAAACAATTTCTTTGGTAGTAGATGTCATAACATGATATTCTGTTTTGGTTGAAGAATGAGAAACAATCAATTGTTTCTTATTCTTCCAAGAAATAAGAGAATCGCCCAAAAGTTATCAAAACCAGTAAAAGACTTGCGATCCATGGGATTACTGCTATGATCAGCATCAGAATATGCACGCAACTCCAAGAAAGAGATGGATGAAAGTAAAAGATTCTGAAAGACTATATTTCAAAGATATCATAAAATACAAAAAACAACTACCAAATGAACAATAGTAGGAGAAGTAGCAAACTGACTAACAACATGAATAACAAATACAATATCTGAACGAGTAATATTGAGATATACCAAGCTTCCAATAATAGTACGATATAAAATAGAATATTACAAACTAAATAAATACTCTCTTGAAATTGTTCAGTCACTCCACATAAAAACCTTGATTTCTAACATTTTCTTAACAATCAACCACTCCAATATAGCCGAACAAAATAACTCTATATTTCTTAACAATATCAACTACCATTTATATACATAAAATTTTATGTTTATCACGAAGTAACTAGTAACATCATATTAATTATCTTCTAAAACCACCTTAAAGAAAAAGACATATACAAAAAAAAAAGAAAAAATAAAAATCATAATATATCAAAAGTGATAAGAATATCTTCACTTGATTTCTCTTTTTTAGTTATATCTACTCTTTTTTTTTTATAAGCAAGCTTAGAAAATAACTAATCGGATATTACTAATTATTTCCTAAACATCATAAATTAATTTGTTTATGTGCACCTGCCTGCACTTTTTTTATTTAATGAAAACATAATCGCATCTAATTTATTGAGTTTAGCATTGCTTTAATTTTTTTTATGATATAAAAATTGATATGCATACGAGAATGGAAGTTCAATAATTAATTTTAAAAAAGAGTGTAGTTAGTTCGTTCTGATTGTCAATTGAAATGGATTTTATGTACTTAATTAATACACTGAAAAGGAGAAATTAGGTTACTATTATAAAAAAAGGTGATGGTTTTATTTTTATACAGGAATTAACAATGAGAGTTTGCACATTAGTTTTTTTAGTCATGTTTAGTTAATGTATCATGGATGATACGAAAAACAAAAAGAACAAATATGTTTGGTTATATATATATATATATATATATATATATTTTAAAAAATTTAATTAAGTGGCCCATCATTGAAACATTTGCCTCTTTCTTTGTTTTCTATTTTTTTTTATTTCTTACAAAAACAAGCCATTAATTTACTTGTATGAATCTTGTGGAGACACCGCCAACAGTTACAATAAAATAATACAATTAGAGAAGACTTGGAAAAAATCGACGCATTTTTTTTGATGCGTCAAGTTTGAAATCAAACGAAAGTATCTCTTACAAAATCAAGAACATTGAATAAAACCTTGAAAGATTCCATGAAAGTAAATGTTACATCAATTAACGATACAAAGTCGTCTCTCTTTGTCTTGATCAAGAGTTTTTAGCAGGACAATTATTTTTAATTGAACTTAAAATATTTGAAAAACCTAACACTAACAATCATATGCTATATTTTATTTTGCCGTGTGAATGGGAGGAGAACACATTTAGTGTTTATTTGACAATATGATTGTGGTTGTTTTTCAAAATATTTTTTGTGCTGAAATATATTAAAATAATATTTTTTTTATTTTTTAAAAATTATTTTTGAAATCAACGTATCAAAACAATTCAAAGCATAAAAAAAATTTAATTTTTAATAAAATTAATTTTAAAATTTTTATGAAATATATTTAAAACCACGTTCCCAAATGATGCCATGTCACAAGCAATATGGAGTTTCCATTAATGTTGAGCTGTGATAATGACATGTATATATTGCATATAGCCATAAGGCATCTTAATTGGAGAATAAATCAACCCATTGCTAGCGGCAAATTATTGCCACAAGAATTACGTATATGAACACAACAATTGGATATAAATATACAATATTTCAAAGTTCTTTTCATAAAAACACAATTTTATAATATTCTTTTGTTTTTTGAGGAATTAATTTTATAATACTCATTTCTTTTCCTCATTATTCGTCACTTCCCACTTTTACAAGTAGATATTATGCCAAAATTTGTATTATAATAAGTTGTTTAACACGCAACAATGATAGTGATTGTATATCTATTTCAACTGTTGGATTAAGAGAATTCTATCTTTGATGGATCAAGGAAATAAAACTCTTCAAAGATATATATTAACGTTTGCTTAGGGTTCATTTTCGAAAGATCCATATGAATTTCAATATTTTTTTTTAAAGATCTTTTTCCTTATAATGCCATAGATTCTACTTGTCAGATTATACTATATGATAATTTCTTTTTTTTTCTTAAAAAAAAAAAGAGTATTTACAGCAAAGAGTGTACATCGTTATATTTAAATTTTAATTTAAACCGAGTTTTATTTGAATTTTTTAATAAATTTATATAATTTAATGATTTATGACTTGATTAACAGATCAATTTAAAATTTAAATAATTTTTTTTAAGAAATTAAAACCATATTATTTTAAATAAAAATAATAACTTAAATTAATCCAACGATCTGACCCTACAACCTAATGATCGGAGCCCTGAACCGACGGGGAAGTGTAAAGGTAATTTTGATTTATTTTCGTCCTCCCTTCCACTCAATAAAAATAATATAATGAAGAAGAAGAGGGAGTCAGTAGTGACGCGTCCGCTGCACGTCCTGTTTAAGAGCATACAAAATCGATGACAATTCCAAAAGAAAAAGGTCCCACAGCTCTATCAAAGTTCCCTTCCCTCTCTTTCTTGCCATTGTTTATTTATAGGAGGGGTAGCGAGAAGCTAACGTGTCCTTTTTTCTCTTAATCATAACCATTAACAGAAATAGATCGATCCCTTGAAAGATTTGTCGACTTCCTTATTTTGCACCGTCTTTCTTCCCCCCCCCCCCCTCTCTAGCTAAGCTTAGTTGGTTTCTTGTTTTTGAACCATCCTATCAAGTTTTCTTGAGTAAATTGGTGTCTTGAGTTTTGAAAGAAAGAAAATGGCTGCTGCTGTGGTATCTCAAGAAAATGTTGTAGCTTCTTTGGTGTCTCGTACAGGGAGGCATTTGCAGCGGTATAACAAAGGTCGTCGTCAAGTTGTAGGGTGGGTTGCTCTTTCCTTACCACCCTTCTTCTCTACTGAATTCTTTATTTTGCCTTGTGGGGCTTGACTGTTTTTCACAATTCTTTCCGGGGGCAACTCTTCTTAGGCCTGCAGATTTGCTTGACGGGCTTAAAAAACAATCATTATTTGTTTAAGGTTTTGTTAATTTAGTCATGTCTTTTAATGAAACAGGATTGGTCTTAAATGATGTCTTGTAAGTAATACTAGAAAAGCATAATCTAGCAGGTTTTCTTTTGGAGCAGAACTTGATTCTGGTATGCCTAGAGGTTGTTGGTGTAGTACAAAACCTTTGATGAGTGTGATGAATGGTTGGTCGCAGGCACTTGAAGCCACTTGTTAGTCCCATCATGGTGGGCTTATCCATGATGGGTGGACACGATTGGCTCCCGTACATAGATTATTATCCAAAACTTTTCCCAAATCTTCTTGTGGAGAAGGGGCAATGCAATTTCTGTTCTGCTTTCTGATTAGCCAGTAGTTCTGGTGTCCAACTTTGCTGGAATTCAACACATAGATATTCTAAGTAGTTCAGTTTTTTTGTCACAAGGTTTTACTGACTCGATACTCAGTTTCTTGGTTACTGAATTTTCTGTCTTCTTGTTTCAAAATATTGCAGATGTATACCATACAGATACACGAAAGGAAAGGGTGAAGATGGGTTACAAGTTCTTGTCATTAGTTCACAGAAAGGAAAGGGGATGTTGTTTCCTAAGGTACCTAATTCAATTGTCACTAATGAAATTAACACATGAAAACTCAATGCAGAGTACAGAATTTAGACCATTATTGCTCTATCACATAACCTAAACCAGTATGGCTCATTGATTTCCAGGGAGGTTGGGAGTCGGATGAAACCATAAAACAAGGAGCTCTGCGAGAGACATACGAGGAAGCCGGGGTGAAAGGCGTTCTTGAGGTAGTTTTCGTTAATGGCGTGACTGTAGTTCATTTTAAGTTTATTTCTCCCACATTTGATTGAACGTTTTACCTTTTCTCCTGCAGCCCCAATTAGGTGAATGGACCTTCCAGAGCAGAACTCATGGCACTGATTATGAAGGATACATGTTCCCTTTACGAGTTAAGGAGGAATTAGATTTCTGGCCAGAGAAAACCAATCGCCTGAGAAAATGGGTATGCGCATGCTACATTCCATGTCTTAACGTTTTTATCTATATTTTGACTTGGTATCTGAACCATCGGTGCGATTGCTGATAAGTGTCCATGGATGTTATATACAGATGAGTGTGACAGAAGCAAGAGAATGCTGCCAGCATTGGTGGATGAAGGAAGCCTTAGATGTACTAGTTGACCGTCTCGCAGGTCAGCAACAACTCGATGAGGATGAAGTAGGATCTTGTTCTTTAAGCTACCAGGCAAAATCTAACTTGTAAATAAGAGTAATTGTTGAGGAATACAGTGAGGGCCATAGCAGGAATTGAAACAAGCAAGGAAAGAGTGACGAGAAGCAAGAATTAGGCAGTTTTGCGTTTATTTTGGTGTCCCTTTCTTGAAGTTTCGATTCTCTGATCAATTTCTTGTTAGGTAAATGTTAGTGGGAACATCAGAAAAGTTCATCAAGAAGACACAACATGGTTTCTAATTGAGGAGGAATCAATGAAAATTATGTTTGAAAAAAGAAGTTGAAAATTGTAACCAAGTTAGATGCATAGTTATAAAAATCAACTTCAGTTAATCCGGTCCGATACCGGGTTCACCTATGGGTGTGGGTCGGTTAGGCAACTCAAAAAAAAGTTCATAAGAAGACACAACATGGTTTCTAATTAAGGAGGAATAAATAAAAATTATGCTTTGAAAAGATTAAAAAAAGAGTAGAAAATTGACAGTGTGATAAATACATGTTTATAAGAACCAACTCGGAGTTGATCAGGCCCAAGATCCCGGGTTCATCCATGGATGTCTGTAAGGCAACCTAAGCAATGAACACATATTTTATTCGTAATACGTAATGGCTGTAGAAAAACTTGAATTATAACCTGTAATAAAGATAAGATATTCATCATTATTCTAGGTTTATTTATCACTTGGAAATTTCTAGAAACCCTTGACAGAGAACTTCCTTTTTTCTTTTCATATTCTAGAAACTTATTTGGAAACGCAGTTGGCCGTGTATTTTTAGAATTTTTTATTTTTTATTTAATAATAAATTTAAATTATAAATGTTCGACGTAGTTAACATCAAACCAATGGAGCAATAATCCACTGCTAAATTATCACTTGTCAGACCACCTCAGTGTTTAATATTCATACGAAAAGACTTACTCAAGAAATGAAGGATAAGGAGGACGTCCATTCTAATAGAATCAATTGACAATTATATCATACTAGAAAAATTATGAAAGTTGAGGGACTTTCCAGCTGCGTGAGTAGACGGACTCCTCAGCTGCGTGAGCAGATATCTTATTAATTTATTAAATTAAAATAACTCTTAAATAACGAGTTCGAGTTTATTCACAAGTTTTAAATTCTTAGAGTCTCACTATATGCTTTTTCAAAGCCCTTAATTTGCCAAGAACGAGCTCATTTATGGAATGATGAAAGAGATTTTGTTATAAATTTGTGTGCGCATCTGGATTTTACTTTTGTTCCTCGAAATGTTTGCTTTGCGTGGATGGTTTTAGATTTTTTGGTATTTTTGCAAATGTTTATTTATTTTGGATATATACTATTATAATTGTTTATAATTCTAGAAAATGATATATATCCAGTAAATGCTTATATAATGCGTAAGTGATTAATATATTCTTATTCAAAAAGTATTAATATTTTTGCATATTAGTTTAATATATAATTAATCATAATATAATTATTAATATTATCATAAAAAACTTTAATCTTATTAAAAAATCTATGAAGTAATTATATAATTGTTTAAATATTATTTTAATACATTTATTTAAAGAGAAATTTATTCTAAAACTTAAAAAAAATTAAGAGCTTTTTGGGCTGGAAGATAGGTGTGCGCCTAGATAAAATATTACTATGTTCATAATTGATTATTGATTCTATTTATTAGAGTAATTAGTTTTTTATTTGTCCATTAATCAGGGTACTAGTTTCATTTATCAGAATAACTAGTTTTTTATTTGCCCAATAATTAGGGCACTAATTCTATTTATCAGGATAACTAGTTTTTTCATTGTCCATTAATCGGGGCACTAATCTTATTTACAAAGGTAACTAGTTCCTTCAATAATTTATCACTTATTGACTAGGATTGTTTTTCATTTAAGTATTATAAACACAATTAAATAAAGTTTTAGTTGTAAGATGTCGAATATTTACTTAAAGTTTGGGTGCATGAGCCAATCCCTTGTTGTTGTTGAGTGGATTCTACAATCTCTCAGTACCAATAAGAATAATCTAATCTGTTATTCCATCCCCGGTTACTTCATATTCTAACTTAATAGACTATTATTTTATTGGATGACTTAATATAATTCAATACTATTTTATATTTTCAAGCTAATTCTTATTTAAAACATAACTAATACTAAAATTCTAGTTTCATATATAGTTTGTTTCTTTTTAAAATTGAGTTACAAGCTGCAATTCTATAAAAGGAAGAAACTTAATTCTTTTTTTTGACACGTCCAAGATTATTTTTAATTGTAACATCATAAATGTTTAGCAAAGTCTAGTCTGACTTTCCTTTTATTTTTAATTTTTATATGAAATATCATAACTTTGATTTAAGCGAGGTTAATTTCATTGGAATGATATCATCCCTTACTTTGATTTTCATATGGAAATTATTCTAATTTTTAATTACTATTGAGTCCTAAATCTAACCTGAAGTTGGACAATGAATCTGTTCAATTTTTTAATTTTTTAATTTTAAGATATATATATATATATATATATATATATATATATATATATATATTTCTTACCATTCAATACAATTATTTTTCCTACCCAAATTTAATAATAATCCTTTATCATAATATTGCAAGTTGTGTTTTGTGTGCAAAATTCCATAATTCTTATAACTTAAATATTCATAATTCAAGCTCAATTAAGTCTTTTCATGACCATTAAACATAAAATTTCTATTCTTTTCAATCATTCATCATGTTTCAACACAAGCTATAACCATCATGAGAAAACAATACTCATGCATTTTTTTTTAAAAAAAAATTCTCAATTTTTTCTATATGCCGGTATCAAATCCTTTACAACACCAATTCTTTTAAGTTGTTTTCATCATTTTTCATTCCCATTGCATCAAAGAAGGAAAATTTCTCATTCCCCTTTGTTTTTCTCATGAATTCTAGATCAAATTGAATATAAATTATGAAATCAAGGTTAAAATCCTTCTCTTGGTGATAAAGTGAGTTACGATCCTTAACTAATCAAAATTTTTTAACAATTCCTTTTTTCTCTTTCGTGACCGGTTCTAAACCCCTTTTATTATTTAAATTTATTCACTTATTTTTTTTTTAATTCTTGCATTGATGTTGTTTCCAACTACCTAGGCAAATCTCACTCAATTACCTTTCAGTTTGGATGCATTTTCTCTCAATTTTTAGTGAAAAGATTTGAAACCTTCCCCATCTTTTCTTCTCTATGCAGCCGTCTCTAAAAGAGAAAGATTTCGGGTTCTTATAGTATTAACTCCAGGTAATTACACATTAGCTCCATTAGTTTAGTTCTTTTATTTTATTCCCCTATCTTTTTTTTTTTCTAGCAACTTGTGGTGGTATATATATTCATTTTAATTACCATGAATGAAGTAGCAAGAAACTCTATTAACGAGACTGAAGTTTAGTGCTGCTTTCGTGTAAAAGTAAGAGAAACAGGGTTTTAAGTCGGAGTGTCATTTTTCTTTTTTGTCAAGTGATAGTTAATAAAACAAAGAATTGATGATGAAAAAAGAAAGAAAGAAAGAAAAAAATAAAGCATAAACTTGAAGTGGCAATTTGTACTCCGACTTGAGCTTGTGTTGTGTATTTTCAGTTTGCTCCATTTACTGCTAGTGTTTGGGCCCTTCTTGTACTATGGACCTCGTAGGCACCTCTGCCTAAGGTTTGGTGTGATGTTGTAATCTTGGGCTAGGTCATTTAATTGAACGAAATAAAGATAATGACTTTTTATATTTTATTTCACAACCCAATTTGTATTTTGTAACATTTTTTTTTCCATCGAAAACTGAACCTAATTATCTCTTGGGTCGGATATTAAACAAGCCATTTTTAGACAAATTCTTGGGATTTATATAGAGTTGGCGATTTGTCCTTAATTTATTTTTTTTAGGGTTAATTTAACTTTCTGAAATGGTAGATTTTAAAACCAATGAGCTTATGGTTGCGCTTTGACCCATATAATACGATTTATAATTATTATAAATTAACACCAAAAAATCCCACTGGTCTAATTACTCCACAACCATAATCGATCATGGAGTTTCTAGAGCTGGATCAGTACAAGCTTCTTCGAGCTGGGAGAAGAGAGAGGAGCAAAAAGATGTGGTCTGCCCATGAGAACTTGTTGGGAATAATTGCAGTACAAGTATACTCTAACTTTTAACATAGTAAAATAATTTGAGAGAAAAAGTTTCCACTATGAATGAAAAGACAAATAAAAAAAATATCGCTTTGTTATCTTATACTTATTTCGAATAGTTGGATGGAAAATATTTGATTAACTATTACGAAAAAAATAGTATATTGAAAGGAAAACAAAATATTTGATTGAGAAAACATTAAAAATTAGCAATTCTTTTAGTGCAATTATCCCAAGAACTTGTTGCGAGGGGGCAAATGACGAAACATCAGTTGGTGAAGTGTTACACCACAACTATGTGGGGATGGCAGATTGAGATATCAAGACAAGCTACCATAAATCTTAAACGACATTATTGAAGATGACATCTTCCATCTACCATCTCTTTCCTCCTCCTCTTTTGAGAAAAAAACAACCAAAATCTAGTTCATGGTGGCTAAATTCCGATGTAACCAGCAAAAGCTGCGTGTGATTTTGTGAGTGAGAGAGAGAGACCATGCCTTTTAAGTGTCCTGTTGGAAATGAGCATAAGTTTTGGAACATTATTTTCGGAATGCCCCACATGCACTACAAGTTGTAGGCTCAATGTTCACCTAGAAAATTTGGAAAATGCACGCCAATTGACTAAGATTTTCTTGGTAAATGATACAACACAATACAATATATAGACACACATATATTGAAAATGATGATTTTTGAAGGAGTTATATTAAGGAATTTCCTTCCCTGTCAAGCTAAAAATTAAAAATGTTTGCACATAATAATAAATCGTTTGAGAAATAATTGGATGACACATTTCCTGGATACACTTCTTTATTTCGTGTTGATATTTATAGAGCTTACTTGCGTAATAAATCAAGACAATAAGCTTTTTTTTATTATTATTAATGTGAATGTTCGGGTCAGCTTGCGCACACCTCGACCAAACCCACGGGTCTTAAGTTAATAACCATGTAAGTCTCTAATAGTCATTATATGAGCAATTATAATGCTCGAACCTGAGACCATAAAAAAAATAAATCTTTTAATCCCAAACTCTTATCACTATATCATTTTCTAGATGGTTAAAAGACAATAAGTTTTGTTTTGTGGATTGCGTGCGATGGGTGTCTTCACTTGAAAAAGCTATGCGCATTGTATCATAAAAACGAAATTGAGAAAAAACACTTTTTTTTTCTTTTTTCTTTTTGTAATTGGCAGTGCAAAAGAGAAAAAACACCTCTGCAATCTGCATTACAAGGCATTCATTATTATCACACACGCACTAATTTTGCTCTTCTTACATGAGAGACTATATGGCAAAGTTAAGAAGTCTCCAGGATATGAAGGAAAAAGAAAGAAGAGAAGAGAAGAGTCCCCTTGCTTAAATATTCCATTAATGTAAGCTAGCTAGCTAGCTAGTTAATACACACATTAATTCAATAGTAAGTGAGATATGGTCTCTGCTAGTGTAGAGGATGTTGGATGAGATGAAACAATCTTAAAATTTTAAAATATCTTGAAGGATATAGTTTGATGTAGGTTGTTTTCATCTATCGAAAAACTAACATATATATAAAAGTTATTTGACGTTAAAATGATTAGATTTTTTCTAGTATACACACACATGGGCGGAACCAGAAAAAAATAAATTAAAAAGAATAAAATATTAGTTGTTTTATTATTTAGACTTTAATATTTTGAAGGGAGGGGTTGGAAAAAAAATTCCTTGCAAGGTCCCCAGCCCTTGCCAACCTCCCTCTCTCCACCCCTGTATATATAATTTAGATTGTATTGATTTAAATTTTGAAAATAAAAACAAATTGTATTTTATCTCAACATTTTTAAATCAAATAAGTTAGATTTCTATCTCATTCATTATCTTACATATCAAGCCAAACACTACTAAAGTGCTGCAATGAAGTCATGTAAATCAATCCAAATTATACAGAGGCAAAGATGTGCCTTATTGCTCGTTGACCTAATTGCAGAAGCATATTTAGCAACTAGTTAGCCGTTCCGTTGAGCAGGGTTTTTGTGGCTCATGATAGCCAAGTTTAATTGTTTATATTTTACCAATATCAATATGGCAAGGCTATCCAATTTCAAAATAATTGCTTTTAGTTCATGCACTCATCGATCTCTTTCCACGGGCTCTCTCTTTTTCTTGGCAAAAGAAAAATAATTTCTTCCTCTCGATCGAGTCTATACTATTTATTGCAGTACCAAACCTTCTTTAAAGTTATTAGTTTTATATATTCTTTTTTAAAGTTGTAAAAAAAATGGATGTAATTGAGTAAGAACATTTTTCATTTTAATCATAATATTTGTAAAGAGTGATATATCTTCAATTGCAATGAAATTACATCATCTCTCCAAAATAAACAAAATGATTGATTTTTTTAATGCATCATTTAAGTATCTTTAACATGTCATCATTAAAATGCAAAAAACTTTATAAATGGTTAAAGGGAATAATAGATCCTTCACCAAATAAAAAGAGGAGGGCATCTCATAATGATTACGACTAGAAAATTAGCAATACAAACAAAAATATCGATGAATTTTTTATCGCCGGTAAATTAAAATGATATTTCTCGATAAATTATTTCCTTACAATGTCCCTCGGTATACATTGATAAAAGATTTCCATCTATGTATACCAAGGAAATTATAGTTGAAAACGATGGAATGAAAAAGAAAAAAGAAAAAAGAAAAAAAAATGACATGTCATCATTACATATGATATTACCAATAAAATTAATTTGTCGCTACTATCTTTCAGTGTCATAATCTAATTTTTGACAACACAAATTCACCAAAAAAAATAAAAATGAATGAAGAATAATTTGAAGTTTGGGTCAAGATAATACAAATTAAAAGTTTTAAAGATTAATCGAGATGGAACTGGAAGTCAATTTTGATAGAAATTGAAAGAATTGATAAGTTTGGGGACTTAATTAAACTTTGAATTAGTTTAATTAATGAAATCGGGAGCTTAATTAAAAAATTGATAGGTTTATGGACTTAATTAAACTTTGAATTAGTTTAATTAATGAAATCAGGAGCTTAATTGAAGAATTAATAAATTTGGAGACTTAATTAAGCTTTGAATTAGTTTAGTTAATGAAATCATTAGCTTAAGTGAAGAAATATTAAAATTCAAGGCTGATTTGAGTCAAAATTGCAATAAATTAAAGTATAAGGACCAAAGTTGAGAGGAAGGGGTACTATAGGGATGCTAATTGATTTTTTCAGGAGTAATTTTGAATGAATTAAAAGTTGAAAAGTCAATTAAGGACTAATTTGGTTAAATTGAAAACCAATGACCGTTTTGTAAATGACGCTAAAATCCAAGGGTCCAATTGCAATTGATATATGGGTGAAATTAAAAAAACAAAAGAGGGAATTTCTTGAATAAGAGGCTTGTTTGCAAAATTGCAAAGATTTAGTGACCAAACTGAAAGATGGCCATTCCCATCCCAAAAGGACATCGTTTTAAAAACACTGTACATCTTCTTCTTCGTCTAAAACTGGGGAAAGCTCGCCTGCAAAAACCATAACCTTTAGCCAGGTCTCATTGCCCTCAAACCAGACTTGGACGTAGACTGAATGGTCTACCATCTGACCCCTATCCAGCTGACTTTCCTCCACCGCCACAAGGTCCCAGTAGGCTGAGGAAACCACCACTAACAATCTAGCAATGGCATCGGTGTCCTAATCCAACCAAAACACAAAGTCCCAGACCTTATCATTATCCTGGGAAGATAAGGAGCAAATCTCAAGCAAGAAAGCCAATACAAGGCAGAGACAAGAAACAAAAGGAAAACAAAATAGAGAAAAAAGAGGAGAGAAACTGGGGAAGAAAAGCACAAAGCAAGAGAAAGGGGACGAATCCTAATGTTTCAAGAATTCTAGCAATGATCGCTAGCACCAAGCTTCTTCCAGAACTCTAACAACCATTCACACCATCACCAAGGAAGTCATTTATCTTTCCCTCCCCTTGAATATTTTATTATTATTATTATTATTATTATTATTTATTTACTCTTCTGTTGGCCAAGCCAAGTCACTAGTTTGGCTATTAACTTGACTGGGGTAGATCTAATCCAAAAAAAAAAAAAAGATGGGTTTGGCAAAATATATATTTTTTTTTTTTTTTTTTTTTTTTGATATCTGACCAAATAAACTTTTTTTTTAATCAAAAAATTCCTGGGGATCCTCGTCAATTTATTTATGTGTTTCTCGTACTCTTTTTGTATTGTTTTGTCAGTTTGTTGTATATTCGATTTGTAGACTTTTATTGTAAAATGCAAATATGATATGAAATACATCTTTTCTCTCTCTCTCTCTAAAAAAGGGATAATAATAAAAAAAAAGAAAAAAATAGTTTTGTTTTCTTTTAATTCAAATTTTATGAATTTATTCACTGACGTTAGAGTCAGGAATATCGTATCTTTTGGGTTACACAATATTTACCAATACAAGTTCGTCGAGTGCAGTACCACCTCATAGAGGGTTGTGTGTTCTAAGCGAGATGTATATATTGAGAACTACATTGCGCAATGAAAGTTCGACCACTCAATGTAAGTTTGTTTTTCTATCCTATACAATTAAAGAAAATAAACAACAATCCATAAGTTTTGAATAATTAGTTCATTTAATGAATAAAATCTTAGGTATACAAATGTGGAGGTTCTCACATGATAACATCAACGATGAAATCATGGATGGAAGTGCCATTGTTTATGTGGAGTCAGGTTTTTAAAAATTCTGAATGAAAACCAATGATTGATGCATTGTTAAAAAAGTTCGAGGTTAATATATACTTAAATAATTTTTTATTTTTATTATTTTTATTTGGTTTTTTTAAAAAATATTAATGAACTAATTCTCTTATAAATTTGATGTGCAAAGAAAATTTTCACTAGAATAAGGCTGACAATATTATTGCTAGTAGGGTTTGGGTGATTCACAACATAACCAAGTAAGATTGAACTATCAATGTTATATTTTTTATTTAAATGTTAGAATTTTACTTTTCAATATTTTTTTAATTTAAATGATAATTTATTTTTACTGTATAGGTTGCGTGATTTTTGGTATAAGGTGCAAAACAAAAAAAAAATGCTAAAGAAAGAGGTTTTCTAGGCTGGGAAGACATGATGGTTTGGAGGGATTTCAGGCCTCCACACATCTTGGAGGCTATATAGGAAACTTATATCCGCACTTGATGTCTAAGCATTTCATGCGATAGTCATGGTTAGGGGTGGAGAACCGGAACATGGAGATTTATGGTTCAATTACAATACACACTAGCAAATCCATTATGTTCAGTTCGCATACAAAATGAATGGTAAGATTATTTTTTATTAGATTTATTTTTAAAAAATTATTGTTTTACATGAAAATATTTAACTAACACTAGTTTCCTTTTGTAAACTACGGTTATTGGAGGCAAACAAAGATCGATTGAGCTTTTTGTAGAAACTCATATATGAAATGATGACCATCGAAAAGGGGTGCAGTAACTTGTGATTAACCGAGCTCAAAAGTTCATAGCAAGTTGGATTTTAACAATCGTTTTTTTAAGTTATTATTTTTTAAAATTAACTTACTATTTTTTTTTTTCAGGAAACATATACAACTCAATTATAAGAGAGATATGAGGACGATTATTCAACACATCCAAAACTTGATGTGAATTTGTGGTTAGAGGTTGAATCATCCATTGTACCCAATAGAAATCAGATTTATGATATCTCAAACACTATGACAGAGGATTTTCTAACGGGACGTAGTGTATCAACCATTGGATCCTTCTAATTGACTTCCAGCTCTCAATCTACAAAGTTCCAGGAGCTTATACGAGAACAAGTTCAAGTTCAAACGACCTAACTTACTACTAAAATAAAGCAGCTTAGTGTTGAGAGGACTGAATTTTGATGATTGTACATAGAGTTTTTGGCAAATGTTTGTGATACCTGTGGTCCACCTCGTCCCTCATCCATTCCCGATAAAGATCCCTCTTCGCCTTCTCCTCTTTAGCACATGCCCTATAGATGAATTATATTCAAATTAATAATTTCTAAATTTACAATAAATATTTGGTTTTTCAATTTAGTGTTATTTC
Organism: Populus tomentosa; assembly: GCA_018804465.1. Taxonomy (NCBI): domain Eukaryota; kingdom Viridiplantae; phylum Streptophyta; class Magnoliopsida; order Malpighiales; family Salicaceae; genus Populus; species Populus tomentosa. The sequence continues at coordinate 6,958,009 of CM031975.1, forward strand.
TTTTAATTTTTTTCTTGTCTGTTTATTTGGATTATTTTATAATCTTATTTGATTTTTTAAAGAAAAATATTAAGTACATTAATGATAGAATTACTTGTAGAATAAGTCTGTTGGATTGTTTCAAAGATTTTAAGAAATTACATGAAATGTCGCTCATCATTACGGATGACATCATCGACATACTAATTTTATCAGAAAGTTTGAGAGAGTTTGAAAAAAATGATATGACCTTGCTGTCGATAATATGTAAATCATTGATGGTTTCAATTCATTGGTGATATGAAATAAATCACTGATGAAATTATAAACGGTATTATATGTTGGTAATATGATATCGTTATCGATAGAATTACAGACAAAATGATACCGATACATTTTTTAGTTTGGCGCGTCTTTTCTATCTGTAAATTTATTGGTGATTATATAACAAATAGAATGACTAACTATATAAAAATTATCGATGATTGTTTTTTTGACTAATAGTAACTATCTATAATTCTGGTGGTAAATATTTTCCTAGCATAATCAATGTCTAAATACATATGAACAATCCATCAATAATTATGAAAAATTCTGGTAGTGTAAACATTCATTAAAAAGAATTCAAAAGGAGGTTAAGAATTTAAAAATTAAGTGTAAATAAGTTATATTTCAAACAAAAATAGAATTAACCTAACCCCTATATAAATAATGAGAAACTAATTTGGCAATCTAGTTATTAAGTGTAAATAAATTTAATTTCAAATAAAAATACTAAAAAAAATAACCTATCAACTTTTGAAAAAAAAATTATAATATTCAAAATGTAACATATATATAAGAGAGATAGACACAAAATTACATCCAAGTTCACAAAAAAAATAATAAAAATATTTATCTTTTCAAAAATTATTTTGTTAATTTCTCATTGTTCTAAAACACAATACAATGAATCGACTCGTTACCTAAATGACATAAAATCTAAATTGAGCTAGATTTCAATAAAAATAAAAGAGAATTAGTTCAATAATGGTTAAAAATCAAAATTGACTTGACACAATTAGCTTAGGAGAAAACAATCAAAATTCATTGATTTTTTTTTAATTTTTTTAGTAATTTTTTTTATTTTTTATAAAATAAAAAAAAATTAAATTTGTTAACAAGGTGATTCACGTGACCTCTGACTTCGAACTTTTGTGACTGGGAACTTCGTTTGTCAACCTCCAAGTTAGATTTAAAAGCCATGTAATTTCCTCTCTTATATATATAGCTTGAATATCATGAAGTTTTCATTTTTAAAACTATTAAATAATTATTCGTTAATTACAACGTCACTAAAAATTCTTTAATCATGTTGCATCGTCTTACATGAATGACCCCACGAAATTTGTTTGTGTTTGTTAATAGATAAAAGGCCTATTTTCCCACATATATAGAAAGAAACAGCCCTTCATAGACTCGTTGAGATGAGAGAGACAAGAGTCTTTGTTTTAAGCTCCCGTTAATTTCATAACCAAGGGCTTAGATTTGCCTCCATATCCCTTGCCTCTCTTTGTCTCTCTCTGAGGGCTTGTCTAGACATGGGAAGAACAACAAGCTCTTCACTTCTCTTAACCTTCACATTCATCGTCTCTTTCTCATCTCTCACTTGTCCTTCACTTTCAGCTTCCACAGATGCATTTGTCTTTGGCGGCTGCACTCCACAAAAATATGTACAAGACTCTCCTTTTGAGTCCAACCTTAATTCTCTCCTTACTTCTCTTGTCAACTCAGCTACATACTCTTCTTACAACAACTATACCATTATGGGGTCAAGCCCACAAGATCTTGTTTACGGGCTTTACCAGTGCCGTGGTGACCTGTCAATGCCTGATTGTGCCACATGTGTCGCCCGTGCCGTGAGCCAACTCGGTGTTCTGTGTGCTCAGACATGTGGCGGAGCATTGCAGCTGCAAGGTTGTTATGTAAAGTATGATAATACAACGTTTTTGGGTGTGGAAGATAAGACTGTGGTACTGAAGAAATGTGGACCTTCGGTTGGGTATGATACGGATGCTATGAACCTTAGGGATGCAGTTTTAGGGGGGCTGGCTAGAACTGGCGGGGCTTATCGGGTTGGCGGGTCAGGTAATGTCCAGGGTGTGGCCCAATGCATCGGTGACTTGAGTACCGGAGAATGTCAGGATTGTTTGTCGGAGGCGATCATGCGGCTGAAATCCGACTGCGGCACGGCGGATTATGGTGATATGTTCTTGGCTAAGTGCTACGCTAGGTACACCACCGGTGGCCCTCATGTGTATACCAAGTCTCATAGTGGTAAGCATAGTTTCAAATCATGACTAATTAAGGGCTAGTTTTTCTACGTATTTAACCTTATTTCAAACTGTAGTTAGCCACAATAAGCATAAAAAGATGTTTTCTGTGGTCAGCCATAGTTTATAATGTATAGATAAACACATGCTATAAATTTCTTCGAGGAAAGTACAAAATGTCTATGGGAGAAGTGAAAGACTAGAATGTTTTGAGACGAGAGAAGTGATTGGATTGCAATTTAATTTGTTTTTTATTTACTATTTCCAATTGCAGATAAATCTACCAGTGATGGTGAGAAGACATTTGCAATAATTATTGGGCTATTGGCTGGAGTAGCTTTGCTCATTATTTTTCTTTCTTTCCTTAGAAAGGTGTTCGGAGGAAATGGTAAAATCCCAACTTTTCTTGCCTTCAATTTTTTTTTTTTCCTGACTGCCAATATTGTTTCCCATGCATGCAGGTAAATGAATTAGCCCAATTATTTCAAAGACCTTGGCATAGCACTCAATCTCAGCCGATGTACTCCTGGTGCTTCTTTTGCTTTCCTTTCCTTTCTTCATGATGTCGACTTTCCCCTCTCTCTCTATGTTCCCTTTTCAAGATTTTCTTTGATTTTACTCTCAAAAGGAAGGATTGAGCAAAAGAGGTTTAGAGGGGGAGGGGCATGTATCCAAAAAAACGAAGTTGGGAAAAAGGGAAGCTAAGATTCCACTCTCCTCTCCCACTTTTGATAAAGTTGTATTGTCCTAATGTGAAAAGATTGGCATATTCCTTTTGTAAAGGTGAAAATTATGACTATCTTTTTAGTACTTTAAATAAGTCTTTTCCATGATTCATTTGTGATTGTCTATCAATTACAGGAGGGCAAGTCTTGTTAATTTGTGCTCCTTTGAATGTCAAGCGTGAGAAAGAAAACCATGTTCATCTCGAAGAACAGAAAGTTTTAGCTCTACATTCAAATTCAAGAACGAAGTTTGGATTTTTTTTTTATTGAATTTGATGCTTCTTAAAATCTGGAGTCAACACAACTTTGAATCTTGACAGATTCAGGTGATTGAGAACACTTAACTCTGTTGTTCCTAAGCCAGAACATATCAGTTTTCACTTTTGTACTCAAAAAAGGCAAAACTTCATTGTCATTCCTAATGTTTTCAATTTCACCCCAGTCTATTAGAAATTGGACACTGTTACCTTTCCATGGACATGAAATATCGATGCAAAAAAAAAAAAACTATAACAAAAAAAGTTTCAGATGAATTCGGTAAGTGCTGGCTGCTTAAAGTATGAAGGCAATCTAACAGAATAAAATTCAGATTGATTTCATAATCTGAGCTATTCACATGTACTCTGAAATTATTCTGACTTTCTCTCGGCCCCAAGTAATTTGTTCCCTACATTAATGTTCACCATACCTTATGGCAAGTCCTGCTGCGGGCACCATTCTTTTGAGCTTCTGTGGACGCAGCTCTTCTTTTCAAATCTGTGTCTCTTTACTTTTTAAGTAATTTACCTTCTTGCTTCCATAGGAAGAAGATTTGTGTGTGTGTGATTTTAGGGAAAATTGGATCTCGAGCTAAAAGCTTTCACCTTTTTCTCCAAACTAAGCAACTTTAAAGAATTTCTCAAAAGAAAAGTTGAAAAAAATTACTTGTTTAAAAATTACTATAAAATAAAATCCAGACCCCAGTACACTTTTTTTTCTTGAGAAAGAACCTTTTTACACTTTAATTTGATTTGATCATGTGAAAAAAAACCCAATGATATCATCATCATCATTATTTATAATATTAAAGATAATATTTATTAATATGAAAACTAGAGCCATTGTGACAATAATTCTTAAATAAAAGTTAAGTATAAAGAAACATAAATAAATATAATTCCTATCAGGTATAGGTTAACTGGTCAGATTCTAAATTTGTTTTTTTTTAAATCACCGGTTCAAGTTTCACAAATCTCAGAGCCACTGCAGGTTTATATAGTTATTAATTTCAGGGTTCGTGGGATTAGTCAAGGTACACGCAAGCTTGCCGACCCGGACACTCACATTAATAAAAAAAAATATAAATAAATATCATTTAATTGGACCATATTTTATACAAATTCATGTGGGTATAATTAAAATTAGGATAATTATTCTTCAATCATAACGCCAAGTGATGTATATCTAAAGATATTTAGTTGAATTAATTATAAGAAAGAAGAGAGTACCTTTTCAACCAAGTTTTAATTAATTCCATGAAGAATCATTACATGAATTTAGTTAATGTACATTTAACTAATCACATTAGTAATTTTAAAGTTTGTTGCATCAACCAATCCAATAATTTTGATCTACATAAATCCACTCCAGTCCACGAAACTTTTTTCCCATTTTCACCAAAATACACCGCCTCAAGAATTTCAAACGAAAGATCCATAAAAAAAATAATCTAATCTTATGATTGCTTAAAAGTAGAGCTCAATGCCTACATTTTACTCAACTCAACTTTGTACGAAAGAACACTGTTTGGGTTTAAAAATAGAGGTCAAACCTTCATGTGTTGGAGAGGAAACTCCAACAGTGCAATGCATGATAGCTAGCACCATAGTGGACTCCATGTAGGCATAATTTGGAGACAAACAAAGGCAAGAATCATGCAGAATATACTGAAATCCATCATCAACTACTGCTTTTTAGCCATGCATGTTCATAAAGATCATATATAATCAAGAATGTTAAGAGGTTTCTTTCATTTAGATGCATGGGACTTCGACTAGTCATATTGCTGAAAGCGTTGCTCGACATCCTGTAAGGCAGCAAACCCTTCGGCCAAGCTCTTTATTCTTTATGAGATCATGGTTTCCATAGCCATAACTTTATAATTAAAGACATTATCCAAATATTGAGCAATCATGCAGCTGTTTTGAATCTAACAATGGGGCCCGTAAGGTGATAGGAACTTACAGGTGAAGAAACTGAAGTGATGGACACAAAAGAGAGAGAATGAATGAATATAGTGTGCTCGTGAAGGAAAAGTTTCTATCCTGTAAAGGCTAGCAAGACATTGTGACCTCCCGAGGATTGCCAAGAGACCACATAGAGAATTGGGTAGTGTCATTCTCTTTTCTTTTCTTTTTCTTTTCTTTTTTTTTTTCCCATTAAATGCTTATAAATTAATAAGCTTTTGACTATAAAGCTGAAACTAGAATCTTACTTTATTAAAAAAAAATAATTGATAGACAACCATTAAGCCAAGTTTATGGTATAGGATTTTACATGTATATAAAGCCCAACTACCTTGAATCACATAACAAAGCTATCCTTTCTCATCCTTAAATCCTCTGTTTTTTTTTTTTTTCAGGATGGATTTTAAGGCCTTTAAATAGAAATATCAAGTCTCCATGTGAATGTGTTCTTGAAAAGGTTTGTATGATTGGATTATGTATAGAAATGAGATGAGAGAGTTAAGCACAACTCATGAGTAATCAAAACAAAAGCTAAAAGAATTCAGGAATTCACTATACTCACATTTTATTGTGAATTTGCATACTAAAATAATCATTTTATATTTTTTACACAAAACCATATAACTTAGGTTAAAGGGTAATACGATTTTTTTTATGTGATCCAATTATCATTAACAAATTGATCAGGAACATATGAGTCATCTCATAATTTCATTACATAGTAAAATTACTAAATAGACCTTCAAAGCAAAAAAAAAAATCATTTAACTTTTTTTTAGGGGCTTTTTCAAAATTTTATTTTAATTTAATTTAAAAATCAAGTGGCATTATTGTTTACGGCGATTCGACAACAGTTGGATTCCCCCTTCTATCCTCAATAATCATTGTTGCATGTGCACATCAAGGCGAGCTAATTCGTAAAAGTTGTAAGATGAAAAAAGAAATTATCATTTAATTTTATGGTAACTAAAAACCCTAATTGTTTTTCAAGGGTTCTAGGTAAGAGACCGTTTATGCAATAAAAAAGATAGAGATTACCCTATATATTCTACCTAAGATAAGCTATATTATTATTTGTTTTCAATAATAAATCTTCTCGCCAAGATAGAGAAAATGTTTTTTTTTTGTATTTAAGAGTGTTTTTTTAATCAGAAAGTGTTTTTGAATTTTACTTATTTTTTTTCTTTAAAGTAATTTTTTTATAATTTTGGATTGATTTGATGCGTTGATATCATAAAAAAAATTATTATTGAACCATTAATTATCTACCAACCAAAAACCATTAATTGAACTTAGTTCAATAACTCTTAAAATCCATGAAAAAAATTTTCAATGGTTAAATCCAATGGTTCTAGAAAAAAAAAAACAAAACAAAAAACTAACTTGTTTAAAATCTTCTTAAAAATCTAGCTTTACTTTTAGTGCTGATGTTGAACCTACTTTTCATCAAATGTTTTTGAAAAAATTTCTTCGATTTTTTTTAAAAATATTTTTAAATCGTTTTAATGTGTTGATATTAAAAATAATTTTTTTAAAAAATATTATTTTAATATATTTTCAAACAAAAAACACTTCAAAAAATCATTGTTATACTCTCAATATCCTTGGTATGCTATTTCATTATACAGATCATTCACTACAAATTTATTCACAAAAAAAATATTTTCCATAATATTTCTAAATGCTCTTGGTTTCCATAGTTGTTAAATTCTTGATATAAGAAACCTAGAATATCGGATTCGACTTTTTAGATGAAGTGTACTAAACATTAACATGATAAAATTCATGAGAGAGGGACAGGGAACAAGGGTTTTTCTAGAGAAATTGAGCTACCAGATGATGTGAAGCTGGATCAAATCAAAGCTCAAGTTGAAAATGGTGCTCTCACATTTATTATGCCAAAGGATACCAAGCTCAAACCCATCTAGAGTCAGGAACATCAAATATCACTAGCAAGCTTTGAAATGAATAAATCTAGAGTTCAATATGTTCTGGGATTGGCTTAAGAATCTGTATGAACAAATAATTGGAAGTGTGCTGGTGTTTTCTCTGCTGTGCAATGTGTTGTCCTAATTAAACTTTCTCTATCCTGTATGATGAAGGCATTGTCTTCAAATTTCAGCAGCACAAACATAAAAAGCATCAGGCTTTAATGGGGATTATCTCCTGTTTATGCTTAAAAAGGTGGCAAGGTTGAAAATGCCTTCTCTGCTCCTCAAACCCAAAGAAAATTTCTCTTCCAGCTCTCATCTTTTTCCTTCTCTTTTTTCAATAATGAACATCAGCATCAGTCTAACGTCCAAATCCCCATTAATGTCTCACACAAATATGACACATCTGCCTCCTTCGGTTTGTCAAGCAGAAAAGCTGAGAGGGTTCTCTTCTTTCTTGAAAGTGAGATGTGTGTGATGCCTGATGACTCTTGCTAGCAGGTCACCATGGTCTCCTGACTGGTTGATGCTCAAGTATTTCTGGTGCTTTGCATCATTCTTTTTGCCAGCTGATTGCCATAACAATAGTTCAATGCAAAACAAGAGCAAAATATCCAGGTGATGTGGACTTGTGCATGAAAAGCAGTTCTTTAGATGGAGGGATCATTCTACTAGCAATCAGAAAGGCTAGAATGTTCAAGCAGACATTTTGTGCACAAAAACAAAATTTGATCAGCTATGCAGACGTTAGATTTATGCGAGTTGATAGTTGACTTATCAATAAAAGTGCTATATATTCTCAAACGCGAAAGAGTGTCTCAAAGTATTGATAGACACCGCAACTTCTATAATCCAATTCGCCACTGCTACTGTTATCTCTTGGCTTAGGCTCCAAATCACATATATTGTTAGGTGTCCCGTCACAAGTATTATGAAATATAACTCTACCGCCATTCATGAGTAGACCAAGCTTCGATCGACTCTTCTTCCTTTTCAGTGCGAAGAACCCTTAACACTGAAAGCGCGCAAGGGTTTTCTCTAGTGAAGATCCACATGGTATCTTACAAACCAACCAGAATGATTAGATGGCATCTCCAAGACATGGAATTGTGAAAAATTGGAGAGCTCATCGGCACCTGCCATGTTCAAATGGCCACGAGACTCCCCAAATTACTGAATCCTTGTCTTGGGGCATATTCATGATAACATAGGAGGTATTGCTATTGTCTTCTCACTATACTGTACCGATAAATGGCACCATTACAAAATGAACACCTTCACAGTTGAACATTGCGGATGGCCTTTCAAAAGGGATTGGTGCCTGAGTCCATGATTCTGTCTTTAATGAATATACATCAATTCCATATCCCGATATTACATCCAATAGGCACAAGAGAATTATATTGTAGCAAGGTGACTTTAAAGGATCAAAGGCAAAAAAAAAGCCATGCATAATGAGGTAGTAAAAAATTTAGATATTAATTTCTAACTAGGGAAAGCAAGTCTCTGGAATTGCCTCATAGGAGGATTGCAAATAAAAGACCGATGCCCACGATCGTCATCATTGACCACATAGCTACAATAGTCTACAAGATTTGCAGGAGGCATGGGAACCCCCCCAGCACCTGACTTGTACTTTCTTTGCTCCATGGGTTTTAGCAAGTAAGCGGAAGAGCAAAGCAGAAAGCCATTGCAAAAATGCTCTATTTTGATCCGAGGTACATCGAGATAATCCAAGAGAGAGCCTTTTGTAGTGTCCTTGAGGGGTGTGTTTGAGAGATGCAGAATTCAGGGTCAGAAATCGCAGATGTTATTGTTTTTGACACACTTTTGAATTGGAGAAATGGTTTTGCAGGAATTAGAAGTAGAAGTTCAGTAACAATATCTTGGTTTTTACCAATGGTTTGAGCTGAAAAATGGATTGATTGCATTTCTTTGGTGTTCATAGTTCTAACACAAAATTACTGAACTTTCACCCTTTCCACTACTTTTCTATCACCAAGATTTGAACTTTCACCAAATTTCTCTACTCTTCTCAACTGGGAGATCGAATTATACCAACAAAGAATTAAGAAACTGACATGGGAAATTTTACCTGTTCATGCCTGAGTTCTGAAGATGTAAAAGATTGAAACTTTTCTACATGCCAAAACCCCTTCTTTTCCCTTCAAGCTCTCGCCATTTTTTAAATTTGAACTCACAACTCAATTGAAATTAAGTCCTTTTTAAGGATATATCTTCTACATGATTATATGGTTAAAAAAAAAAAAAAAAAAAACCCACCTCTTGCAACTACATAGCACATCTGGGTTTATAAAAGGATATGTTAAGACAAATCCAGTTATTATTGAATAATTTGAAAGCTTAACTGTATTTTGGTCTGCAGCCAGCAACGATTGTGAGCCCTGCTCTTTAAAGGTTGTGTTCCAATTGACATTTAACATTGCTAATAAAGCAGAACACTTCTCACATGTATGATCAACAAAATAAACATAAAAAAAGAAAACGGTCTTGAAATGCATTAATGTATCAGTAAGATTTGAAAGAGCAACATGGATAATTTATTACTCTCCAAATTACTTTTTTCTTGAGAAATAAAAAAAAGAACAAGAAGTAATTATAACTTGCATAAGATGGGATGATCTTATGTTTCTTTTCTAGGCCTGGGGAAGCATTGTGTCTTGGGCTAGGCTTTGTTTCAAGTACCGTATTCTAAGCCTAAGGCCATAGCCCTTCTATCTCCATCCAGCCATGAGTACTCCTCTGAGTGTGCTTTAGGATCAGTAATCTCGGGACAAGATCCCTGCTAAATTAATGAAAAGCTTTCTTGTTGAGGCATAAGGGATTCCTTATTGTTTTAAAATCCGGTTCGGTTAGACAGATGAACTTGAAACCTAATTAATTTAAAATTAAAACCAGATCGGATTAAAAAAAAACAAGAAAAAAAAAAAAAAACTTTCAGCTAATTAAATTGCTTCTTAGTTCTTACTATTGTTTCTTAAGACCTATCATAAGGTTGTTGGCAAGCTTGTTCGCACAGTAATAGTAGTTAGCACCATGTCCATGATTCCTATTGATTGCTTTCTTTTCCTTAAAGCCCATTTCAAGTTTGTTATGACTTGTGTTCATAGCTCATGCCTCTAAAAAATAAAATTACTTGATTACTCGTTTTCTTCCATCGTTGCTTGGTAAGAAATTAAACCTTGCAAGATGTTATGATGTAAGATTAGTTGTCTATTTAAAAGGTATAAAATCTTCTGCTATATATATATATATATATATATATGAATTTAAAGACGTGATCGGGTTAAAGCCATTTGTTTTCAACTCGAAAAAAAAAATAGCTACAATCATAGTTGGTTTATATACTTTAATTAGTGTTTGGGATAAATTATTTGTAATGTTAGATTGTGTCTTCCCCAATATAAGTATGTGTTGAGGTCATAAAGCTTTCAAAACTTATATGGAAAGCATCGATGTGAACTTGAATAATTTTGTATACCATAAAATGAGAAATTTAATATGTGCTTTTATCTAAAATATGCTTATACAATAAAATTTCTTTTTAAAAAATATTATTAAACTTATGGTGCATCCAAATTTAACGAGTATAAAAAATACAAAAAAAAACCTCAAACCTACAAAATATTTTTATTAGACACAAGCTACTACATCTCAGTCCATGTTAAGCATGTTATCACACCCAGCAAATCTTGTTGGGCATGACACCTTGTCGAGCGTGTCACACCCAACAAGAGTTAGGGGTGTCGGCACTTAACACCTTTTATTGGATCAAGGTGCTATGCCTAGATCCAATAACGTGTAGGTGTTGGGGGTACCGCCAACACCTCTTACTAAGTCGATGTATAATGCTTGAACCTAATTAATTTTTAGGCTCGGGCATATATCTCAGTATTCTTATAGGTTCAGATACGTGCTACAAACCTAACTCTTTCTTAATAATTTTTTTTAAAACTCCATATGAATCCCTTAATTTTTTACAAGTTTTGACGAACTTATTATGATAACTAGGTATTTTTACAAGTTTTTACATATTAATATTATAAAAACTTGAGTACTAATTGATTTAAATTTAACAAGTCATGAAAATCACAAAAACACTAAAAATAAAAACTAGAAAACATGCTCTTTGGACCTAGACCACCACGTATAAGCCCAACTGCTTCTATGATGTATTGGCTCGGGCATGGTGGACTCAACTCATGTTGGGCATGACACCTTGGGAATTTTATTAATTTTACCTGAACTCATGTTTTTAACATTTTAAATATTATTTTTTTTATATTTGATTTTTTTTTATTAGATCCCACCGAGATCCCAACCAATAAGTAATTGAATGCTAAATATATATGCAACCTATACATGAATTAATGTATTCATTAAAAAAAAAAATATGTTCCTCGTGATCTCTCTCTAAATTTATATATAAAATGACAACAATAAAAACAAAATCGTTTATGATCAGAGTCAGAACCTCAAAGATTACACACGCAACATTAACATAATATCACCATATCCTCTCCCATCCTTCACTTTTTCTCTCTTAATAAAAAGAATATTTGAAATATGTCATTCATCATGCTTTTCATATGAAATTTTCATGAGGGTCATGCAATATATAGAGTGGAAAATAGAGTGTCTTCACACATCCTTTAATGGATCCAAAACCATACCAAAAGACACTGGATTTTATTTGCGTCTATAACATATATTAATTATATATTCTTGTCTTTTAAGTTATCCTTGTAGTATACTTGTGATTATAATTATTAGACTCATTTGTCAATTGTTTTTATTAAAACAACATAATTTTAATTTTTTTTAATATAGACTCAATTTTGATCAAATCAACTATTTCACTAAAATTTTGAGTAGACCAATGAAAAAGCTCTATCATCCCACCTCAAATACACTAAGGCAATGTTTGGAAAACACGGGCCAACCTGTATTTCCAACAAATTTATTTTTTTATTTTTTTATGAAAAAATAAATTATTTATATATATTTTGTATTATTTTGATACGCTAATCTTAAAAATAATTTTTAAAAAATAATAAAAAATATTTTTTTATTACATTTCAATACAAAAAACATTTTAAAAAGAACATGAACAACACTTCTAAACAGACCTTTAGCATTAACCGTGTAGCAAGGAGAGTATTCAAATTAAAGATTTAATATCCCTTTCTTCTTTTATAAGAAAAGTGTATGTTAACGAACAAAAAATTATCAATCTTTCACATTATCAAGATGAATTAATTTTGTCTGCGTCTTGAATGTGGAATTATACAAGATTGTCAATTAAGTGTTCATGTCTTCGAGTATATATTCTTTGCGTAAATATTACTTGCCAGCAAAGTAAGTATACAGCGATCTTTCATTGTGTGAACTCAAAAATTCGTCCGGACCTAAGGAAGACAGTGAAAGCAACTTTGATGATAACATTAATCTCCATGATCCGTTTGTCAACCTCGTGTTAATACCAGAATATTTTGAAACGTGGTTAAAATTATGATTTTAAAAATTTTAATTTATTTTGTTTAAAATTTATTTTTTTATATATATTTTTTTGATATGTTGATATCATAAATATTTTTTAAAAAATAAAAAATATTTTTTAATGTATTTATGAGTTAAAATTATTTTAAACTACAATCGCTATCATATCCTCAAACACCTTTTAAAAGCCAATTAATTTGATATTGTAATAATAATTATTTTTTAAAATATTTTTTTATTCAAAAATATATCCAAATGATATTTTTTAATTTTTTAATTTATTTTTAACATCGCATATCAAAACAATCTAAAAATATTTTGTTTTTCAAAAACACTTATCAGATGTAAAAATAATTGGAATATTGAGGGGTGTAACTCAACTGATCAGCTTTTAGATTTGTTCTTTAGTTCGAGTCTCATCAGTATCACTGGAGACTTACATAATCATTAATTTTAAGACTTGTAAGATTAATTGAGGTACATGTAAGCTGATTCGAACAATCACGTTAGTGTGTGTATATAACAAAGGTATTTAAATTTCGATAGGTGTGATAATTAATGGCAACATTCAATTAATGCTGCTCGGTGTTCCTTTTAATGTTGTAAAACTCTGAAAGCGAATGGTCCTTCAAGAATGCCGTTGGGGATAACTTTGGTTGCCTCTATTGATACTCTTCTTTTTGCTAATAGCCCTTCCATTAATTTCTTTAAGCTGCAAGATGACGACAATGTTGTCTCTTTCTATCTTTTGAATTGTGAATATTATTCAAAAGAATTAATCCAATATTCTATGTCAATTGTGAGACTTAAACTTTCAGATTTATAAATATAATTTTTTTATCAATGGTTATACTCACAGTTTGTTGGCATGAATTTTTCCATTATACTTAGAAATAACATGTTATTGTATTTTTTTTATATTTATTTTAATTGTAACTTTATCAATATATTTCAAGTTTTGAATATCAAAATTATAAAAACGATAAGTTAGATTTTTGATATTCCAAATTTGGAACAAAATGAGTTGTCTCTTCATCCAATTTCGTTGGTGGTTTTCATCAAAGTTAACGATAAACCGGCATGCATGACGAAGTTCATAACTTGGACTTTGATAGAATTGTGAGAGAGAATCAACTCTTCCCACAATAACAAATCCAAAATTTCAAGGATCTATTTGTCATTTACTAAAGTGTAGGATAGAATGTGTCAAGATTATTGAGCTACAAGGACTTCCACTCGTCGAAAGAAGAAAAGAAAAAATTGATTTCGTGTAGGGTATCATCACTAAAAATTAAAAAATTAAAAAGGAAAAAGGAAAAGAATTTCGTGGGGAAGCACTCTAACGTGGGCAATTGATTTGACTCGGTTCGAACTAATTCGAATAATCTATTCAAATCAAATACTACGGTTTGGTTTTCTAATTAAAAAACTGAATTAGTCCATGTTTTTTTTTATTAGTACAACCTTTGACATAATAAACTTTGGATTTTTATTTTTTTAAAAAAAAACTTAATTTAGCTTAATTCTTTTCTCGGTTTCACAAATCTAAAATTTTTAATTTAATAAAATTTTATGAATTTAATTTTTTTTTAATTTTTAATCTATTTTTTATTCCATTTTTCAAGTTGATTTCTTATTAATTCAATTCTTGAGTTATTTACTCATTATCAATGAATTCTGTCCAATACTTTATTTGGTAATATTGTTAAACATGTTTTTCATATTGTTTTTCCTCTAAACGTTATCAAATTAATGCTTTTAATGATGTTTTCCATGATTTTGATATAATAATGTTAAAAAGAAATTAAGAAATATTATTTTAATATATTTTTAATTAATTTTTTCTTTGTAAAACTCCCTGGATCACGTTGCCAAACCAACAGTAACTCTACTCTTCACCCACATTGTTGCACGACCATCATGTGCCGAGCGGTCCCCCAAAGGATTATTTGTCGAAGGTTGAACCGTTATTGACGATCCAATCAAAATCAAAAGCATCACAGTACCGTGACATTTGTCCAGCCATCTGTTGCCACGTCAAATCGCCTCCTTTGTATTGGGCAGCATAATAACCTAAAAAAAAGAGAGAGC